>CM075941.1:49395078-49867722 GCA_038030265.1 Corythucha ciliata
GAGGTATCATCTGTTCAGTTCCCCAAACCCCTAGAAGGTAGAATATTGCCTGAAAAAAAGGTCTTGAAACAAATCTGGGAAAAAGTCGGACATTTCTTGCTCAAGTACTTGTCTGCCCATATGGCAATATACAGGGTGGAAGGGGATAAGTGTGACAACAATTTTTGGGTGATAGTAGGCCTCATTTGCGACCGAAATTACCATATACACCATGGTCCGAAAATCAATACGCTTCGAGATATGATTTTTCTAACGATTTTTAAGGCTTACATCATTTTTTGTAACTAACGGCGAGAAACTCGCATGTTATTTGAATTTTTGCAACTTTTGGTGATGGATTCGGAAAGAGCACACTATGTTCTGTCAGGATTAGCCATTTTCGATAGACGTTAACTATTTAATGTGCCCTTAAATGGGGCTCAAAGTCGTGCAAATCGGGGAATTAATTTTTTTCAAAAAAAGTCAGTCCCCGTTTGTCCACACTAAATCTGAGTGAACGGACAACCCGTGATTCAGAAAAACATCTTCAAAGTGTCCTTTACAAAAATAGTCATAAGCGTTTTCTTAGTTGTTTGGAGATTTTTCGTCAGAAATGACGATTTCTTAGAAAAAATAATGATTTTTCTCTTCAAAATCGCTTGTTTTGCCCTGAAAAATTTGAACAAGTTTTGTGATTTTAACGTGATAAAAAGCACTAAAACCTAATCCAAAGCTATTTGAATCAAACTGCTTATGTCCGCCTACCAAAGTAACAAAAAATGTCGCTCCGGCAGATGGGGTGTCGGATAGAGTACATTTCACGAAATACGAATTTCGTTAATTTAACTGAATTTGCGATTATTCAGCAAGAAAATTTCAGCCGCAAAAGAACAGTTTTTCCGCAATGTAACCTGTGAATGAACGCTATTTCTCAATTTTAGCCACGACAATTACAATGTAATCAATGGTTACACATGGTCCATATTGGACAAAATATCTACCAATGTTATTTTAATTTCTAGCCAACTGGAAAGTGGAGCGCATCCTCAAATATTCGCAATACTTGACGCATGTGCGCTGAAGTCGGCTTGTGGTCGAAATGAAACTTGAAGTGTTTAGATTTAAAATGCCTTGATTCGTCGTATTCCGAACAGTTAAAGTTATCGGCACTGTGCCTAGTGGAAAACAGTGTGTACACTGAAACATGGGCGGATACACAGATTTGAACGGCCCGGGGCACTGGGAAAATATCGGCCCAATATACATAATAATTATGTGTACAGGGTGATTCAGGAGGAATGTCACACACTTGCACTGGTGATAGTGCGTACCTGGACGCACAAAAACGTTATGTAGACGCATAACCGAAAATGCTTTGGTTACGAGCTATGAGCATTTTTCTAGTTTCATTAGTTTTTGCAGTATTTGTCGCGTTCACGGCATCGTGCAGATTCATATTGTATCTCTCATTCTCGAAGCTCATTGTACATCGTTTGTCTCTTCAACTTGGTTGAGATCAATTCACAGAAACAACCTTAACTTGAAATAACAGCATAATATCATTTAAGTTTTCAAAAATTCCTCCCCTTCGAGGACACACTTGGACGCTATTTTCTGCAAAGTTCTGGTGGCTCGACGAATTTCTGTACGTCGTTGTCTGATCACCTCACAGGTCAGGACTTTGTTGATCAGCTCCTCGCTTCGTGTGCAGCGCTTGTATTCGTATACCATTGTACTATTCATCAACAGTACAGTACCTCTACACCCCCCTAACAGTACTGAGATCCTATTCACTAAGATTAAGCGCCGGTGCTATCCACCCGTTTTGTCGAAAAACTTTTTTTTCACACTTTCAACACTTCAGAGCTTCTTCTCAATTTCATCGGTGAATTAAATATTTCCAACCGCAAGTAAACGATACGTCTCGAAGCGAATTTGCGATTTTTCCTAATTTGTGCCGCGAGTTAGCGATTTCCTCAATTTTTGCCGTAAATTAGCGCTTTTTGCTAATTGGCTGTAAAGTTGCATCCGGAAGCCTTCGCTTGCCATTTTCTCAATTTTCTGTGAATCAGCAAATTTTTTCAATTTAACCCCCAAATTTATCCAGATTATAACCAAATTTATCCTTATTATAACCATACATTAGTTTTTCCTCATTTTAGCCGCTAAAATGATAGATTTTTATACATTTCTGCCACGAATTAGAGTTTTCCCCCAATTTTCGTCGCGAACTACGTAAAGCTTTCACTGAATTTGCCTGTGGATTAGCGATTTTTTCACTTTCCGGCACAAAGCTACCTTTAAAAGCTGCGAATTTGATGTTTTGTCCATTTAAATCGCAAATTAGCGTTTTTCCTCACTTCAGCGCTTCTCAATTTTATCGGTGAATTAGCCACGTATTAGCGATTTTCGGCATTTTAGTGGTGAATTAACGTTTTACTTCCAAGTTTTTCTGAGTTTTTGCGGTGATTTCTTTTTTTTTTTTCTTAATTTCAACCGCTAATGAGCCATTTTTCTCACATTAAACTTCAGAAAACTTGAGCCGCCAAGTAGCGCTTTTTCTCACTTCTGCCCGAGAATTAGTAGCGTATCGAGATAGGGGCGAGGGGCCGGATCGCCCCAGGCTCCCTATGCGGGCCTAAAAATGTGGATATTAAGGAGCTATGTTCATGTTTGTAGGTATGTGAAAACGAGTTTTTGGCATGCAGGCAGTTGGACAGCGATAATGGCTCCTTTCAACGATTTTAAATCCATCCGACCAAGGATGGAGTGCTTGCAGGATATTAGCAAAGAGTGTAGCCGAATAATCGATTTAACTCACAAAAGCGCTATTCTGAAGGCTCAAATTGAGAGAAAACGCGGCCTTCTAGGGGTAATTTCGCAACTAAAATAGAGAGAATTCGCCGCTCCCCAGTTTTTTTGTTTTGTTTTTTTCTTAGTTCCGTAAGCGGATAAAGACAAGAAGGCGTGCTATGCTATCCTTGCAGGCAAGTACCAAAGCTGCAAAAAGTTGGGGAAAATCGCTAGTATTCGTGGCCAAAACTGTTCAAAAGCCTTCATTCGCGGTATTTCGATGAAACACCCAGACCGAAATTGAGAAAAAATCGCTGATTCACGGCGTATAGATGCCACTTTATGCCGAAAATGAAGAAAAAACGCTAATTTGCTGTTGGTAAAATTGAGACGTGGCCCAGGGGCCCTATTCTCTAACAAAATTTTAGCAATATGTTTTTCATAGCGATGTGTCTATATCATTCATTTGTTTGAAGAAAATGAATGAAATAGACACATTGCTATGAAAAACATATTGCTTTTTTGTTGGAGAATAAGGCCCTAGTTTTTGCTTTTCTGCAAGCACTAAAAGGCAAGAAAACTCGCTAAGGCTATAAGATAGAAAAAACACGCTAATTCGAGGCTAAAATTGAGACAAATTCGCAACTGAAGTTGCAAAAAATCGCCCGTTCGCGGAAAAAAAAGTGAAAAGCTACTAATTCATAGCTAATTTTCGAAAAATGCTAATTCACGACTGAAATTGAGAAGAATCGCTAATTAGCTGCTAAAATTGGGACATACACTAATTGAGAAAAATAGCTAATTCACTAATGAAATTGACAAAAAACGCTACTTAGCGGCTAAACTTGGAACAATCCTATTTCGCCGAATTGATTGAAAAGAATACTAAAATAGATAATTAATTCGCAACTAAAACTGTGAAAAAGCCTATAATTTGCGGATAAAGTATAGAAAAAACGTTCATTCGGGGATTCAAATGAAAAAAATCGGCTAATTCACGGCTATATTGAAGAAAAAATGCCAATTCACGACTGAAATTTAGTAATAACGCTGACTCGGGGCTAAAATTCAGCAAAAGGCAATAATCTGTAGCTTCTGAGAGCAACTTCGGGCCTTAAGCTGAAAAAAAGCGCTTGTCCATAGCTAAAAGTTGAAAAAAAAAAAAAAAAATGTAAATGCCGAGCAAAAATAGATCGTACACTGCTAATTTGCGGCCAATATTGAGAAAAATCACTGATTAATTAGCGCGGATGAAATTAACGAAAAACGCTGTACTTGCATCTCAAAGTGCTAGTTCACTGCTGAAAAGGTAAAAAATCGCTAATTTGCTGCAAAAATCGAGGAAAAATTCAATTCATGGCAAGTATTGAGAAAAATCGCTAACATGGGATAAAAACGCTACTTCGCAGCTAACATTGAGGAAAATCACCTATTCGCGGACAAAGTGTATAGAGGAAAAGCTCTGTAATTCACGGCTAAAATTGAAAAAAAAGTACAATTTTCGGCTATTTTATAGTTTTGAAATATTTATAAATCAAAAGCGCTTCTTAGGTCATTTCTTCTCGTCCACCTTCCTTCCCCTCTCCTCATTTTGCTAGACGCGCCCCTGAGGACACGGCTCACTGGTTGATCTCAACCAAGTCGAAGAGAAATACAAAGACTTATTATTGAGAAATAATAAGTCAAAAACTACACACGAAGATCACAATCTGCTTTGCTGAGCTGAATCTAACGAGTAACGAGATAGAATGTCCAAGTCCCCGATCAAGTCCTATAACGCCCAGTTCCCTGAAGATTGCAACGAGCAACGAGACCATAAAATCAGTTTCGGTGCAGATATAAGACAGCAAAGTAGGGGGAAATTGTATGCAGCATAAGGGCTGATGAGGCACAAACTGCTGCGGCAGGCCTTTGGAGTACGTGTATTCTGGGTGTTCTCAATGAGTGAATTTTGAACTAACTGCTAAGCTATACGCTGTAAAACAGCCTTATGTCTTGAGTCATGAGTTGAAGGGTGTCCCTTTTTTAAGAAAACCCTACTTGATAGGTTTTCTCATTTGTCTCATTGTACCTTGTACCTATGCTATAATAGGCCAGGGGATTCTATAGGCTTACCTTAAGGACCATTACCGAGAAAAAAGAATCTGTAGTTACCAGTTTTCTCAGGAGGACTGGGATCCGTCAAAGAGTTGGGGGGGGGGGAGGCATTGGCCTTCCGGCCGCACTGGCCCTCCGGGCCTCCGGCCCTTCGGGCTCAGCCCGATCGCCCACCCCCTGTATCCGCCCCTGCACTGAAAAAAATTTCTTTTTTATTCTACTCGATGTGAAAACGTGTGCTTTCATGACTCGCAACTGTCGTGAAAATACGATTTTCATGTCTAGGCAGTAGGCATGAAAAAGTTTGCCAAAATTTGCCACCAATATATGCGCTTCGGATAGCTACCGCATTTTTCTCCCCATTCTTGCAGGGATTCTTCTCGTTGCCACGCAACGCACCTCTTTTCACTCCTCCTCACCGACCGATGTCGTTCCCACTCACAGAGTCGTTATCATTTGTCTAGAGATGCACTTTTATTTTTATTTTGTCAAGTATGGATGGGCAAACGTTTTCTTTTTATTCCACTTTCCAGTTTTAAACTCAATACTAATTTATTAATTTTTAAAGGATAAAAAATCATGTGTAGACCTCGTCAGAAAGGCGTATTCTGGGCCTCGAAAAATGGTCAGCCTCGACTGCGTCTCGGCGGGCCACTTTTTTTTCTCGGCCCAGAAAAGTATGCCTTTCATGCCTAGGTGTACAATATACTATTACCAACTGATGGTTACTATATGATTCTCCCAGCCAAATTCTTGTTATAGGAATTAGAAAAAATGTTGCTACAGTCCGCGCGCCGAAAGAATGCCCCTGAGAAAATAATTGTGACACTTGTATTACAGTCTCAAAAACATTCTGCTCTCCGGTGATGGACAGGGTTCCTCTTACCCCTCTGCAGGTTGGTGGTCTGCCTCATTGCTCAGTGGGCGCTCATCTTTTTTAGAAAAGGCAGTATATCAGACGAGTGGGTGGGTGGAGGGAATTTTACGTCAGGGGCATTCTTTCGGCGCGCGGATAGTAATAGATGCACAGTTTATTGAACTACCTATACGATTATAGTTGAACGCCTTTTGGTACACCTAACCGTAGTATCATCGGAGTCAACTATCAAATACATTTACGTCAACTATCTACAGTTTTTGTTCGTTTCTACCAGACTGAATGCTTATTGCTGGCATACTCCACTGTTTGTTTAGCTAAGCATTCTGTAGACGATGCATTGCAGGAACTGGCTAGGTCAACTGACATAAAAATGACTTCATGTGACATAACAAACTTCTGAACGAGCTTAAACTATTGGCATGAGTAACCGAACACTTGCTGATTGGAAGAACTATCCAAAGTCTGAGTCTGAGTCAAAGTTTGAGTCTGCTCCGAGTAGCGAGAGAGTGTACATCGCTCCTGCGTATCGTGATTACATCATGAATTGCGTCGAGTGTAAGTCTGTGCTCTCGCCTAAAAAATTTCTCAAATGTGCGAAATGCGCGGAAAGCTATCATCCTTCGTGTACAAATGTGAAAAGTGATGAAAACTTTAAAAAACTCGGAAAGAAAAAACTAACGTGGAAGTGTGGGCATTGTAAAAGTAAAATGAAGGAAAAACCTACGTCGGATGCGGATGAATCGCCAGAGGAGCTGGATTCAGATGACTCTGACATGAAAGGTAATGCCGCTATTCGTCAATTAAAAATGATTTCTAATCAAATTAAAATGTTTGAAAAAGCGACGGATTATAATTCTGGTAAACTTGATGAGGTGCTCGCAAGATTGTCCAAAATTGAAGAAACAATGAAAAAAATGGCGGAGGAAAATGCGTCTCTAAAAACAGAGAATGTGCGACTAAACCAAGTAATTCTCAACCTCGAGGATCGCGTGAATATTTGCGAACAGAATAATTTGAATCGGGATGTGGTCATTTCGGATATACCGGTGCTAAGTGGGGAGAATCTAACGGATATTGCACTTCGTACTGCCAGAGCTGTTGGCGTATCTTTCGAGAGCGATGACCTTATTGATATCTTCAGAACCAAGCCGCGAAACCCAAAACAAGGATCGTCAAATATTATTGTTCGTTTTTGTAATATAAACAACAAAAACAAACTTCTTGCGGCGGCGAAAGAGAAGAGAGGTGTATTGAAGATGAGGGAAATTCATGACTCCTTTCCTGACCTACCAATCTATGTGAACGAACGCTTGACTCCGTACAACAGTTTTCTTCGTTGGATTACTAAAGAGCATGCCAAGGAATATGGTTTTAAATTCGTTTGGTACCGAAATGGCAAAGTGTTCATGAGAAGGGACGAAAGTTCAAGACCTCTTCTATCAACTCGCCAGCTGCTACTCAAAATTGATAAAAACTCTAAATTTAAAAACGTGTTTTTTCAACGGTCACTGAATGAATGAAATAATTGGAAATATATTTCAAATTATCGCGTATCTCTGTCTTTCATTTAATGGATTTAGTTTGTAATGAAATTGATAATTTGGGACCAGTGGAAGAGGTCTATTGTGAAGACATTGAAGCATTAAATAAAAATCTAGCATGTCAAAATAACAATGAACTATTATTTTTCAATTCCAATATCAGAAGTTTAAGAAAAAACTTCGATGAATTGGCAGCGTCAATGGAGCTGATGAAATATAAACCAGACTTTTTATGTTTAACCGAAACTTGGAACTCGAACTCTAACGTTATTCAATCTCTACCCGGCTATGTATCAAAGAGTACGACTAGTTTTATAAATCAAAACAGTGGGGTCGTTGTTTTCCTTAGTGCTCGCTGTACTGATATAATTATTTCTGAGATTAAAATGTCTGCAGCCACTTGTTTAGTCGTATACTTCACGTTCAAGGGTCAACAAAATAAAGTTATTTGTGTTTACCGTTCTCCCAATGGAAATGAAATAATATTTATAAATGAATTAAAAACTCTATGCCTTAAGGAGCCCAATATATTCACTGTTCTATTGGGGGATATGAATATTGACATATCAGAAATCGCAGTTATGAGTCATATTAAAAGCGAATATTTAGATATGCTAGCGAGTATCTCATTTGTACCGTGCGTCAATAACTATACCCGGATGAAACAAGATCAATCTTCATGCTTAGACCATATATTTGTTAAAATCGCTAATAGATCGCATGAACGCCTATTAATTCCTTACATTTGGAAATCATGTGTAACTGACCATTTCACACCGGTCTTAAAAGTGAAGCTTTTACTGAAAACTGAGAAACATATTTCACAGGAAAAATCTAATAAACAAAGCATAAATTTTGAAAACCTATTTGTAACATTAAAAGAGGAGAATTGGTTAACGGTCGTTAGAGAGAATAATGTGAATATTTGTGCAGATCATTTCCATACAATTTTGCTTCACCACATAGACAGAAACTCAAATACTATCAAACTCCTCTCTCATAAGAACGCGCCTTTGAAGCCCTGGATCACTCAAGGAATTTTGAATAGCATTAGAAAGAAAGAGAAAATGGCAAGGAGGGTGCGTAAGTACCCGGAAAATTTGTTGTGGGATCGAAAGTTTAAAAAATATCGTAACTGGTTGACATTTATTATCAGGAAAAGTAAGGATTCTTATTTTAGAAGTAAACTAGAACGTACTGAAAATGACTGTAAAAAGACTTGGAATGTAATAAATGAGGCTACAAATCGGAAACCGGTAACTTCGAAGATTGATGGGATAGTTTATGGTGATCGTTTTTGGAATGTTAAAGAAAATCCTGAAGTTGTTTGTAAAGCTTTCAATGAACACTTTTCCACGGTTGGAGAGAGATTGGTTGCTAGGGATAGCGTCTCGATATCAGATGACATTGTTACTACTGGGTTTGGCAATAACGATGATTCCACGGATGATGAACCATTTATGAGGATTGAGAAGGAGGACGTATGTAAGGCTATTGATTCACTGAAGGGAGGATCCAGTCCCGGATTTGATGGAATTAGTTCTGAAACGCTAAAGAAAATTAAGCACTATATCTCTGAACCGTTGGTCTACCTAATTAATTTAAGTATTAGTACTGGTGTTTTTCCGGATATCTATAAAAAAGCTATAGTGGTTCCTCTGTTTAAAACTGGGGAGCCTCATGATGTGAATAATTATCGGCCAATATCTTTAGTTTCCAATATTGCAAAGGTATTTGAAAATATTGTCAAAATTTATTTCGTTGATAAATTGGAAAGCGGAAACATGCTGAGCAATAGACAATTTGGTTTTAGAGCAGGCAAGAGCACGCAGGACGCTGTGTCATTTCTGACCGGTAAAATTGTTAACTCATTGGAAAGATCACGAAAGCCTTTAGCCATCTACTTAGACCTAAAGAAAGCCTTTGATTGTGTGTCCCATGATAAATTAATTTTGAGCCTCAGCACAATGCACAGTAAGTTTGTAAGTTGGATTGCGAGCTATTTAAAGAACCGCACACAACAAGTTAAAATGTATGATAAATTAAGTGATCCAGCCACTTTTTCCTATGGTATTCCGCAGGGAACTGTCCTCGGGCCGACTTTGTTTATATACTTTATGAATGAACTGCTGAAGTTAAATCTAATGGATGGTTGTATAATCTCGTACGCTGATGACACTGTTCTTTTGGTTGAGGGATCCACATGGGAGGAATCTGTGGGAAAAGCTATGCGGTGTATGGTGGAGGTCACTACTTGGCTGAGATCAGCAGGGATGTTGCTAAATTACGACAAATCTAACTTCATGGCATTTTCTCTCCGAAGACATAATGTTCCCCAAATTGATAGATTGCAAATTCATGAATCACATCAATGTAATCTTCCTTGCTCTTGTTCCTCTATAATTCAGGTGCCACAAACGAGGTATTTGGGCATAATTATGGACCAATGTCTTACATGGCTCCCGCAAGTTGCACTTGTAACGAAAAAACTAAGAAAATTCATTCCAATGTGTCTGACGATTAGAGGATTTATGACTCTAAAAACCATGAGGCTCTTCTACCTTGCCCTCATACAGTCAGTTTTGTCGTATAGCATTGTAGTATGGGGTTCCGCTTACCGAGAGGTTTTGGAGCCACTATACAAAACCCAGAAATTACTTATAAAAATCTTGCTACGAAAGAGGACCAGAACGCCAACTAACTTAATATTTAAGGAGTTTCAGGTTTTCGATTTATGGAAAATTATTAAGAAAATCACTCTAATCTATATCTATAAGCAAAAAGATGATTATGTTTGTGTGCAAGGTAATACTCGATTGGCTTCTGACTTTACCTTGCGATTACCGTTAAGACTAACGACGTTGGGTCAAAATTATTTTACATATAACGGCGTTAAGATGTTTAATAAACTATAATAAATATAATAAATTCAACCAGTTTATCCAAATTTAAAAGTTGTGTACGTAAATATTTATTTAATGAACCCTTATAGTAACATCCTTCTTTATTTTTCTTGTCTTTCCTGATTATTATTATTAATTTTGTGATGCTTGTATTCTGTGATATGCTTTGTGATATTGAAAATATTTTGTTAGCAGTGAATTGTGATACTCAGAAGTTATGTACAAATCTGTGATGGCTCCTCCCCCAGCTCAAGTTTACTTACAGGGGGTAGTAGCATTATATGAAATTAATTTTTGAAATACTTCATATGAATAAATGCATTAAAAAAAAAAAAAAAAAAAAAAAAGGTTAAATCAACTTAAATCAACCAGACGTGAAAATTTGACCAAACAGATTGTGAAAATAACTGTCTTTTGGTAAGCGATGACCGTTTGGTAGAAGAAGCAGATCTTGATTGGAGAAATGACCTTACTCAAGGCTTATTGGTCAAACGGTACGGTCTTTTCCACCAGACAATTACATAGCTCTTTTAGAGATTTGGCGAGCACCCCCTCCAAAAGGCTCCCCCAAGCCTGGAATCCGATTTCATAATTTTCATTTCTTCCTCAACGGCTGTGTAGAGACCTTCTCGGTGATACGTCTTTCTTCATTTGCATTTTTTTTTTTCCTCCACTATCCAAGAGCAGGGGCATGGCACATGCCCCAGGCACGTAATCCTAAGTGGATTATTGTGCCGCTCTTGGATCGGTTGATCTAGTCTAGAGTCCCTCTCACCGTATGAGGTTGAGGAGGTCCTCAGCTAGTGTCTCGCTGGCCGGAACATAAATATCAGGCGTGTGAAGCCCGAAAACGCTGATCCTGCGAAGACAGCTCTCTCTCTCTCCTCTTAATAAGGTTAGAGGTCGTCGCTTCTTAGAAGCGATAAGAGATAATCGCTAACTGGACCCTTGAGCACGAGAGTGACAAGAATGATAAGCTAGCGCGCGCCGAGTGCGTTGCACTCGAAGAGATAACCCCCGGCACCGGGGTGTGTTCTTTAGAACGGCCCGCCGAGGGTATGTTTTTTAAAAAACTCCCCAAGGCGAGTATGCTCCTTAGAACTGCCCTCCACAGGTACGTCCCTGGTCCTATCAATGTCGTGTTTGACCTCGGTGGTATCCATGGACGGAGCAGCCGGTGACTGCGGCGTTCACGGAAGGTTCTCTGAGCCCCTTCCGAGTTCTTCATATAAACTTCTGGGTGAGCCCTTGAAGGTCCTGCCAGAAGCCAGGGTAATATAAGTCCACCGCCGGCAGAGCCGTGCATGCCGTAAGCGGCGAGGCCTGCGGTAAGCCTATTACACCGGGGGATCGACCGGTGCCCTGGGGGTCCGTTCAAAGCACACTTTGCCCCCTGTGCCATGCAGACCTTAGGTACGGACCAAACACCTTGTTGTTGCATCCACTTGTAGTATAGAAGCTTAGTTTCAGCAACTGGACAAACACGATTTCCTTTTCAAGAAATGGATATTTTTTTGTTCCAGATGTCGTAATTTTTTAAAATTAAGGCATGTGGAGCCACTTCGTGAAATGGACATTCATTTCATGAAGAGGACAATTTCGCCAAGTGGATGCGACATATACATAAAATGCTGTTTAGCAATATATGTATTATTTTGTTACTTGCTTAATTCATGTAAACTCTTTTTTTTCTTGTTTTATTTCAGTAGTTGCGTTCCCTTGCAAAGATTGGATTTGACAGTCACGTACTCGTTCGTTCTTCTCATGTTTTTGATTGGTCTCGAATAATTTCATCTAAAAACAGATCTACCGGGAGCTCCATCCCTAACGCGCTGAGTGTTATGTAACGGGTGGAAAAAAGCCCGTGAACGAGGGGGATTTTTGGGGTAGAAATGGTTGTTTTTTTGGGTCCAATAGGTATTTTTATTAGTTAAGTATATTTAAACAGTATATTATCTCAACTTTTCTCACAATTATTTAGATTCAAGGGAGGTCTGCTGGAGGACTCTCTATTAACAGGGGAGGGGGGGGACAGCTAGTTGGTGGTGTCGATGAAGGGAACGCCGGACAGGGACTCTTTTTCTTTTCCTTTTTCCTCGATGCCCTCCTCGTGCTTGGGGATATCGGTAGAAGGAAAATGCTTACTAGGCGTTCTCATGGATTTCCTACGATTCGTTTCTCTTTTTATTTGATTTTTCATTTGATTGATTTAAATATTCTCTTGGCCTTGATGTACTTTGTTACACTAGACGCTCTTCTTCATGAGCCCAGTGTCCTCGCTGGAACTTGTCTTATTTCTTGGAATTTCAGAAGTTTTATAGAGAAAGAAGTTGAAGAGGCAGAGGTGTGTCGCTTGATACATCCTTCGAGCAGTTCATTGGCCAAAGAATTTTGGTTGTGGTCGAATCATGCCCTCCGGGTTGTGGTAGTTTCAGGTGGCGTGGTGTTCGGTAAGACTGTTGTCCACGGCGTTGGCGAAGGCGGCAGTATCACGCCAGTAAGCCGATGAAAATAGGAATTGGAAGGGAAGGTCAATGTGAGCGAGGGGGGGGGGTTGACGAATATGAGTTGATGCATGAGGTGGTCGTAAAGAGGAATAAGAGATTAAGGAATTATGATGGTGGGAGGTGCTGGTTGGAGGGGCTAGGATGTTGGTGAAATACATTGTCATTAATTATAATAATATATAGTTCATTTCAATTAAGAATAATTTAGTTCAATAATTAGGTAATAGTTTCTTTATAGGCCAGTCAATAAGAACATTAAAAATAGCTAGTATGTTGTTAGGACCAGCACCAGTAGTGTAAATCCAATTTTTCAGCTTCGAAAGACTTGTGCTACTTTCGTGGCACTCGAAAAACCGCGAAAATTTTGAACTATTCTTGGATTTTTCACGTTATCTCCTAAAATATGCATTTTTAGATAAAACGTACGAAATACGTTAAAAACCACATAAAATTTGCTACAATTTGAGACCTAATGTACCTCTGTAGGGCATATAATAACCAAGATACAACTCCTTGAATTTGGATTTATTTTTCAAAAAAATTGAAATTTCAAGTTTTGGTCAACTTTCGACCCAAGTTTTGGCCAAAATATTCATCCTACGGGGAAATCCGAGTCGAGAGAAGTTGTAGCAAATTTAATTATGTTCCATTTAAGCACACAACGATGTCTGTAGACCAAATAGTTTCATCAAAATCCTCGAATAAACAAAACGTTTGGAAACTACATTTTTCTAAAAATGAATCTGTTGAGTTCCCACCCCTAAGTATGGGAGGGTCCCAGTGCACACGAGCGATAAGTGTAGCATGATCATCGCTAAGCTTATCCTCAGGACCATTCTCCTCTATACACTCTATGAATGGACTGCTCCACTAGTTGCTAATTGTTTTTCCATGGTCGCGGTGACATGTATCGCAGTGAGCGGGCGAAACTTATCGCTCGTGTTCACGGAGCATAAGGCTGAATGAAAATACGACAAAATTGAAAGAGTGAGGAAGTAACACATTTCCCAAAGTCATGCTGTCGTGATAGCTTGGGTGCCAAAACTCATGAAAACACGATCGGGTTGACAGTCAGGGACGTGAATCGTTGTAGGGTAGCACCTCCGCTTCCGGTGAGGGGCGGTCGATCGCCTCCACAATCTTGGACCTCTGATGGACTTGGAGCAGCTCTGGACCACACCCAAAGGTACAATTTTTGTGATTGTCTGGGGGGGGGGGGGCCCAATCCAACCCAATCCAATGACCCAGCCGTTTCGCCGGTATTGATTTTTTTAAAATGGTCATTTCTAGTCGCTTTTGGCAAAATTGTGTGAAAAAATAAAAGTAGTTCAACTCTCAGTTGAGTGATGTAATCTCTGACGATACCTATAATACTGGTGATATGTTGAGTTTCAACATTTGTGGACAGAGTTGGTGGGCGCAGCCACTTTTTTGAAACAACACCTATTTTCATTGCCCTGTACAGAATATTTTCCGGGCCTTAAAAAATCTGGCAAATATAGTTTCTGACTGTAAATTTCACCAGCTTTCACTGAAAAATATTGCAATTTTCATCGAAGGCTTCGTTCGATAGAGTTACATATAAGCAAAAACGTTCGGCTGAAGAAAGGAGTTTTTGGAAAGAAGTAAAATTACTCATTTTGCGAATTTCCCACTGCGTTTTATTGCCACTTATCGGGTCTTTATAAAAACGCCATACATGACTCCTTATAGGAAATTTAATGAGCTTTCAGTTGAGTTTCTTTAAAATCTAATCGGATGGATAGTTTTTGAGTTATAGGCCGAAATGTGACAAAAACCGTTTTTTTGCATCAAATTTCAAATTTTTTGACGTTATGGCCCTGTCTTATGTTAATCTTCAAATGAAATTTCATATAATAGGCTGATAGAAAATTCAATCAGCTTTCAGATCGTTTTTCATAGAAAAAAATTGGACTACTACTTTGCGAGCAACTGGCAAAAATGTGCAGAAAAACGTGGTTTTTGGGCCGCCTTTTTCCGCTTTTTTTGTCGCACAACTGATGCCACTGATTTTTCCTGTAGGTTTCAAGGCTTTTCGCTTATGTAAAATTCAATTCTGAACCTCTATGATTTCATGACATTTTCCGATTCGAACAGCCGTTTTTAAGTTGCTGCTGCCTTAGAAATTTTTATTAATTTTACCGAAAGTGGCTGAAAATTACCATTTAAAAAAAATCTATACCGGTGAAACGGCTGGGTCAATTTTGACAAAAGAAAGAACGATTCGACGCAGAATTCAATGATTTTCAAAAAATGAGAGGGTAACATTTCTCGTAGAATGCGTCATTAAGGAGTTATAAGAAAAAAACTGAAAAAAAGTGCCAAAAAGGAGCAGTTTTCACGATTTTCTCAAAACGCATAAGGAAATTTTGTTGGATCTCTTTAGATTCCTGTTCCTCACCCCAAAAAACATTAAATAAAGTGAAAAAATTGAAGACGAGATTTTTATCCACGTGGAACTACCGTTTGACTGGACTATATATGGTCTTTCAGACATCGTTGTGTGCTTAAATGGAACATAATTAAATTTGTTACAAATTCTCTCGACTCGGCTTTTCTAGTAGGATGAGTATTATAGCCAAAATTCGGGTCGAAAGTTGACCAAAACTGGAAATTTCAATTTTTTTGACAAATTAATCCAAATTCGAGGAGCTGTATCATGGTTACTACATGACATACAGAGGTACGTTAGGTCTCAAATTGTAGCAAATTTTATTTGGTTTTTAACGTATTTCGTACGTTTTATCTTAAAATGCATATTTTTGGAGATAACGTGAAAAATTCCAAAAATAGTGCAAAATTTTCGCGGTTCTTCGAGTGCCACAAAAGTAGCACAAGTCTTTCGAAGCTAAAAACTTGGATTTACACTACTGGTGCTGGTCCTAACAACATACTAAAAAATCAGAACTAGCCGTTTAATTGCGATTTTATTGTTTTTGTTGACTGCCTATTATCTCTAATTGACGTTTAAATTTCGTTTTCTTTATTCGAAGGCTTAATTACTTTTATTTTTATTTTTTATTTTTCATTTTTAAATCCACGGACCATGATGATGAAGACAGCTGACTAAACTTAATGATGATGGTCGAAAACTGAAACCAGTCAGTTCAGTCAGAATGACAGAGAGGGAAGGACTAGTCAAAGGATTAGCCAAAGGCAATAAGTGAGAACAGGATATCTTACCGTGGAGAAGGCAAGAGTCATTCAATTTGACCCCCCCCCCCAGTGATTCATTAAATTGTCGTCATTAGGGGGGGGGGGTATTGAATGCCGTTTGCCTACGATATCTTCTCCTTCCTAAAATATCCTGTCCTCCCTTCCTAAAACAGTATTTTCGTAGAATGATATAGGCAGTTGCCTATGTGCCCAGTGCCAACAACATTCGTGAAGGGTGCTCAGAGATCGGCAGAAATGGATGGGGGTGGGGGTCAAATTGATTGTCTCTTGCGATATCTTCTGCATGGTAAGATTTCCAATTCTCACTTATTGCCGATCTTCATGCACCCTTCACGAATACCTTAGACAATGGCCCATGTTCCGTAAAAACACGGTTTTTATGCATTCTCGAGAAGTTTTCGTGAGAAACGTCAGTGGTAACATGAAATGTGAACACGCCAAAAGGAAGCTTACAAGACGGAGAAGTTTTTGTGATACATCGAAAGTCTGTTGAGGAAGCCGTTTGGGCACAGCGACTTTCCGTAAAACGGACAAATTTTGGAGGCCACGGAAATTTATGGAAAAAGTGCCAGATTTCTGGGTGTTGACGATTATTTCAAGCAATAAAATGGCCTCTATCCTAGAGGAAATGTTCCGTAGTTTCTGAAAATGGCATCAATTTTCGGATTTGGGGTGATATAAGCCGAGAAATTGCGGATTTTTTAAAGCAAACATTGGTTACTTTTTTAAAAACAAAAAAAATCATAACTCTGGAACGGATCGACGTAGGACACTTCCGAAGGTACCATTTTACTCCACTTTTAACGTAGTTTTACTCAATTCGGTCTCTCTCATATTATGAATTGGACCGGGTAGAAATACAGGGTGGAAGGGGATAAGCGTGACAAAAATTTTTTAGTGATAGTAGGCCTCATTTGCGACCGAAATTACCATATACACCATGGTCCGAAAATCAATACCCTTCGAGATATGATTTTTCTAACGATTTTTAAGGCTTACATCTTTTTTTTTAACTAACGGCGAGAAACTCGCTTTCAATTTGAGTTTTTGCATTTTTTGGTGATGGATTCGGAAAGATCACACTATTTTCTGTCAGGTGTAGCCATTTTTGATTTATGTGCCCTTAAATGCGGCTCAAAGTCGTGCTAATCAGGGAATTAATTTTTTTCAAAAAAAGTCAGTCCCCGTTTGTCCACACTAAATCTGAGTGTACAGGACAACCAGTGATTCAGAAAAACAACTTCAAAGTGTTCTTTACGCGTGATTCAGAAAAACAACTTCAAAGTGTTCTTTACGCTTATGTGTCATAAGCGTTTTCTTAGTTGTTTCGAGATTTTTCGTCAGAAATGACGATTTATTAGAAAAAATAATGATTTTTCTCTTCAAAATCGCTTGTTTTGACCTGAAAAATTTGAACAAGTTTTGTGATTTTAACGTGATAAAAAGCACTAAAACCTAATCCAAAGCTATACGTTGAATCAAACCGATTATTAGGAGATAAGGACACTTTGAAGATGTTTTTCTGGATCACGGGTTGTCGGTTCACTCAGATTTAGTGTGGACAAACGGGGACTGACTTTTTTTGAAAAAAAATAATTCCCCGATTCGCACGACTTTGAGCCGCATTTAACGGCACATAAAATAGTTAACGTCTATCTAAAATGGCTAATCCTGACAGAACATATGTGCTCTTTCCGAATCCATCGCCAAAAGTTGCAAAAATTCAAATTAAATGCGAGTTTCTCGCCGTTAGTTTAAAAAAATGATGTATTGTAGATACATATATAGATATAGATGTATATTAATGTACATGTACATGTAATGTGTGTGTAATGTGATATAGTCCAGTCAACGAATGATTCTAGAAGGAATGAGGGAAAGCAGAAATTTTGACTCCGGAACCATGTTTGGACTAGTTAGGAGGTAAACATACTAAAAGTCCCCACCCCTACGAGGTGAGCCCGAGTGGGGGGAGCACAAAGAAGGTACCATTTTTCGGATTTTCACTGATATCTCGAAAACAGAGCATCGTAGGCAAAACATTTGTGATAACCAATTAAAGCTAACATAAATATCAGAAACTTTTGTCATATGCATGTTTCACTAATTCCTAACCGTTCTCGAAATACATGCCCCGCAAATGTAAAAATGTCCGAAAAAAATATTTTTATTCCACGTTTTCCGTTGAACATTCTTTTATATCGTCTAAACCGTTTATCCTAGGAGAAAGCCCTCAGGAAGGAAGTTTTAGAGGATTTAATTATCTTTGGAAATTGTAAATACGTAAACTAATTTATATTGAACAGGTCAAAAGTTATACGAGTTTTAAAAATGTTGGCCAATTTCAACTTTTTTGGTTGAACTGTTTCCAATCCATTATTTTCTATGGACGTTTCTCTCCTGAAGCCTTCAACTGTAGACAATCAACACGTACAGTGTATTTTCATGTACTGCCCCCCCCCCTCATACACGCAAAGTACATTTCTGTTAAACTTCTCCGCCTTTATCAGTTCATTTCAAGCAGGGGTGGGCAAAATACTTTGAAAATGTATTTTAAATACAAAGCCCAAAATACTTTCAAAAATGTATTTTAAATACTGAAATACAAATACTTTTTGAATTGTATTTTGAATAAAATACAAATACAATTTAAAATACTTTTCAAAAATTCGATTTCGACGGCAGATAGTGCGAAAAACACGAAAAATAAATAATTCAAAAATATCAGGTCCTTCAATAGACAAGTTGACAAAATGTAGCAGCGCGAAATGGCGCTGCGCCGCGATGCGCAAAGAAAAGTAGGCAAGTTTTCACGAAGTATTTAGTACCGAATCGGCGAGCACTGGTGGATCGTGAGCTGGAAAGGAGGTGAGGTCACTGGTGGACCTATATCGGGGCCCCGGGGCGGAAATCTTCGAGAGGCCCCTAAAAGTCTCTAAATATACATAAAACCTCTATTGGTAACCTCTAAGGCCTTTTCCTAATTTTAGCCATGGCCTTTTCCATATATTGTAGGCAAATTACCGCTATTTCCACAGTCTATCCGCTAAACAGCGCTTATGCCAAGTTTAAACTGCGAATTTCTCCATTTTAGCCACGAATGAGTGCTTTTTGTCAACTTTAACAGCAAATTAGCGCTTTTCGCCGCAAATTAGCAACTGATTAGCGGGGTTACCCTCCCCCCACAAAAAGACATAAATATGCGCTTTTCCCCAAATTTAGCAGCAAAGTAGATTTTGTATCCTGTGAATCAGCGATGTTTTAACTTTCCTCGAGTTGGCGTTTTTCACAGATTTAGCTGAAAATTAGCGATTTTTTCTAGCGTTTTACTCAGTATGAGCTGAAAATTACTCAATATGAGCCGTAAAATTCTCGAAATGTTAACCACAAATTAGCATTTTTTGTTCACCGTAACCATACACTGCGGAATAGCGATTTCGTCTCAATTTTAGCCGCGAATTTGCGAGTTTTTCACTCATAGCCATAAATTAGCGCTTTTTCTCAATTTTAGCCTCAAAGTCTCCCGAGGAAGCCGCGAATTAACGTATTTCCAATTTTTGACGCAAATTTAAATTTGTCTCAATTTTAGCCGTAAATTAGCGCTTTTTCGTAATTTTAGCAGTGCAGTAGCTATTTCTAGCCCGTGTATTAGCGAATTTTGTTCATTTTAGCCACGAATTGGCGTTTTCCGATATTTTTACTGCAAATCGGCAATTCTTCCATTTTTTACAGGGATTTAGCACATTTTGTTTCAATTTAGGCTGAAAATTAACTTTTCTCTTTATTCTAGCCAGAATAATTACTGATTTTCTCTATATTAGCCGCAAATTGGTACCGAATTAGTAATTTTTTTCAATTTTAATTATATGTAGAATAGGGCTTCATCTCAGTTCTAGCCGTGAATCAGTGTTTTTTCTTTTACTTATAACCATGAGTTTGCCGTTTACCTCAATTTTAGCCACAAAGTTGTCGTCAGAAGGTGGAATTAGAAATTCCAACACACTTTATCCGCGATTATTTTCCTCAATTTTAGCAGTAAATTCGCGTTTTTTTTCAACTTTAGCTGCTTTGAAGCGTTTCTATAATCTGTGAATTCGCGAATTACCTTAATTTTTCAGCCACTAATTCGTGATTTCCTCAGATTTTAGCCGGGAATAACACTTTTTCTGCTGCTGAGCTGATAACGAGAGTTTTTATTTATTCATGACAGGCTAATTATAGTGAATTTTTCAATATTAGCTAGTTTTTTTTTACACTTTAGTCCCACGTTGGCATTTTTCCTTCAATTTTTGCTATGGATTAGCGTTTATTGTTTAGTTTTAGCCTCGAACAGAAGCTACGCATTTGCGTTTTGTCAATTTTTCAAGGTTTAGTGACTTTGTGGGTCGCGCTCTCTTCGGTATACAAAATAACGGCCAACGAAAAATTTAGAGATCTTTTTTATAACGACAAAAAAATACGAACTCACGATCAAACTGACTAATGTTGTTTTTTTAACATAATATTTGTTATTTTTAAAAATAAAAATTGAGGTTTGTTAGCTGTTGGCACGCTACAACTTTAGCCAATTTTGGCCACGGGTTAGCGCTTTTAATCAATTTTAGCAGTGCAGTAGGGATTCTTTCGTTTGTATTTGCGATTTTCCTCCATTTTAGCCACGATTTGGCGTTTTCCTCATTTTCAGCTGCAGTTTAGCCATTTTTTAGCAGCCAATTAGCACTTTTTTCGCAGTTTGAGTTGAAAATTAGTGTTTTTCTTAAAGTTGGCCCCGCTAATTAATATTTTTGTCTATTCTAGCCGCGTAGTTTTTTTAGGTTTTAGCCCGCTGTTTCTCAGTTTGAGCCTCGATTCTTTCAGAAGCTATACAGATTTTCGTTTTCTCAATTTCAGCCGCGAATTATTGATTTTTCTTCATTTCAGCTGTGAAATAGCGTTTTCTGATAATTTTGCAGCGAATTAGCACATTATCTATTCCCTTTTTTTTTTATTAATAGGCGATTTTTCGCCATTTGAGTTGTGAATTTTCCATTTTGGTCCAGTTTAAACTCGAATTAGCGTTGTATTTCGCAATAATTGCCACGAGTTTTGTTTACTTGTACAGCTCTGTGTACTTGTAGGCTAGGGCTCTGTATGATCCATTTTTGTGCCAAGTTTCCATCCGCTAGCATCATTTTTGCGGCAGTTGTGCTAACAAGGAATTCGGAACTTCCACCTCCCATCATGACTACCCTTCCCTCTCCACTTTTTCGAAAAATGAATACGTCAATCGAAGGCTGTTATTACACCGGGTTTTTGTGCCAAATATGGTGTCACTATGGTAGGTTATACTGGTGAATGGCGGCGAAGAAGTGGAAACTAAAGAACGTTGAAATTAAAATTATTTGTACTTGTATCTGTATTTTCGTTGAGTGTGAAATACAAAATACTTTTGAAAATGTATTTCAAATACAAAGCCCAAAATACTTTCAAAAATGTATTTTAAATACAGAAATACAAATACTTTCCCAAAAGTATTTAAATACAATTACAAAATACGTATTTTGTATTTAAAATACAAAGTATTTTAAATACTCAAGTATCTTGCCCACCCCTGATTTCAAGGGGTGATGGGCCGTGGGAAAGTTGATTGGTGCAGGGGGGATTTCATTGACGTGGGAGGGCTTGCGTAGTCGAACAGTGGACCAACGCCGCACGGCATTCGTACCAAAACTGTCTAGTAAAAGTCCGATGATCTTACTATATTCCAGGAATTTCGGAATTGTACCATTCTTGTATTTCTAGTGGTATAAGGAGGGTTAGGTCTGGACAATGTCTGTTTAAGCATTGCGTTGGGTTAGACGATTTTGTATTCAAAATACCAAAAATTCTGATTGGAGTTTAAGCTCCTAAGCTCAGCTTAGAGAACAGATCGTCAAGCCCACGTGTTCGGCCCGGGCCTAAGTCCGAATTTCATGAATCATTTGAACTTTAAGGAACGTCGCTGGTGAACGCTAGAATTCACTGGTAAATGCTAAGATTTACCAGCCGTCAGTCTTTCACCGTATCATAGACGTATATTTATGTACTGGTCACGCTGAACGTAAATTTAGTAGGTATACGAAAAGTCTGAACATATCAGATCAACTCAAATAATAAACCACTCCACTTATGAGGGGAGGAAGATTTAAACCTGTTGTTCGTCCAGGTCACTAGTCTTTTGAGGCGATGGCACTAAAACTGTATCCGTGTCATCGTCATCATCATCGCCCTTTTCCTGATCGTCAAGTGGCTCCTATTGACGCAGCTCCCGTAGCAGCTTCGCAGATGTCGAAGCATGGCATCGATGCCTTCCTGCATCCAAATTTTCCACTGCTGCGGTGGGTAATACACCGACGAAATAATATAAGATTGAGGGTATAGTATACCGGTGTAGTGGAGCTGGTTGCTTGGTTTGAATGGGAACAAGGTGGTTGTTGCTGTTCTGATCCCATCCCCAGTTTTAGGGCTCAATGCATTTCCAAACGAAATTAGCGGCCGGAAACCCGGAAACTGTGTTCCTGGGTGACTCCCTCGGTTAGTAGAAGGGATGAAATGCCAGGTTTTATGATTGACGCAGACTTTAGGAAGCATTAGAGACGATGGGTGTTGAGGGAGGTATCCATCTTGTTTGCACCGTACCAGCTTAAAAAGCACTTGTTTCCCATATTCCTGAGCTGGTAAAGCAGTGTTTATTCACACTACAGGTGTTTTTTCCATACCTGTCTCTCAACTTGCCTATTGAGAAAATGTATACCATTCTTGAAGTTTCACAACAGTTCAACCAAAAAAGTTGAAATTAGCCAACATTTTTAAAACTCGTGTAACTTTTGACCTGTTCAATATATATTTGTTTATGTATGTATATTTATGTAAGATAATTAAATCCTCTAAAACTTCCTTCCTGAGGGCTTTCTCCTAGGATAAACGGTTTAGACGATATAAAAGAATGTTCAACGGAAAACGTGGAATAAAAATATTTTTTTCGGACATTTTTACTTTTGCGGGGCATGTATTTCGAGAACGGTTAGGAATTAGTGAAACATACATATGACAAAAGTTTCTGATATTTATGTCAGCATTAATTGGTTATCACAAAAGTTTTGCCTACGATGCTCTGTTTCCGAGATATCAGTGAAAATCCGAAAAATGGTACCTTCTTTGTGCTCCCCCCACTCGGGCTTACCTCGTAGGGGTGGGGACTTTTAGTGTGTTTACCTCCTAATTAGTCCAAACATGGTTCCGGAGTCAAACTTTCTGCTTTCGCTCATTCCCTCTAGACCACCTTTTTGAACACTCGTTTACTGGACTAATAGATGTATACTAATAGATGAATATTGATTGTTCAATTCTCATTCATTTTCCAATGAAGCAGAAAAAGCAATACAATTTCCCGGACAATTTACAAAATTCCCGGATAGTTCCCTAGTTTTTCCCGCTCATTGAAAATTCCCGGACTTTTCCCGAATTTCCAGGGTCGGTCGACACCCTGATTAAGCAAACCAAACGCTATGGGTCTGTGGAGCCCGTGCAACCTGTCAAAATGCTTCATTTTTTGAAGGAAATTAATTCGATTGGTTGCATATAGACTGCACAGATTTACAGCACAAAGTTTCTGAACGGGGCTTTAAAGACTAGTTTTTATGATTTATTATTATTATAATTGTAATTATGAACTTCAAACTCTTTCGTTTCAGTTAAAATTAATAATTCTTTATTTATAAACAAAATAACGGAAACGTTACAGTGGGGAGAACTGTATAAGATAGTTTTAAGACCAGTTACCCGCCTCATACATAAATATCATGTACAATCACATCACAGCCCATCACTCTGTAGTGGTGGACCTAAGCCTTAGTCTGGGCGACTCGAATGAAGTAAATACTGCCCTTGTCTTAGGCAACTGGTTTTACTTCAACTATTAACAAATTTTAGTTTAATTTTTGTGTTTCTTCAATCGCAATAATAAGACGGTATGATTTCACCATGAAAGTTGAAATTTGTCAACAGAAACAGTGGCGTAGATAGAAATTTGTCCTGGGGGGGGGGTCTCGTAATGGTGAGTGGGGGAGGGGGGTTATTTCACATTTTAGTCATCATTCCACCCAGCCAGCACACTTCTGAATCTGGACATCTTGCTAGCCTCATCATAGCCTCAATCTCTCAGTTAGGGCGATTTTTGGACTCTACCCGCAAATTAGCGCTTTTTTGGCCGACTGTATCGTTCTTCTCAATTTCAGCCGCAGATTAGCAGTTTTGCCCCGCCCCCTACCATAGCCATGAATTTGCGCATTTTCTCAACTTTAGCATCAAAGTATCGTTTTTATCCCGTGAGCGATGTTTCTTAATTATCCACGAGTTTTGGCGTTTTCCTCAATTTTAGCAGCATATTACCGATTTTTAAAATTGTTTTACCAGGGGATTAGCACTTTTCTCAGTTTTAGCTGGAAATGAACAACTTTTTCAAGTGTTTTCCACAATATTAGCCGCAAAATAGGGGGACTTTTCACGATTTAGGATTTTTTTGGTTCACCAAACGCAATGCATGAGCGACTATTCTCAGCTTACTCGCGAATTAGCGGTTTCTTCACCTATTGCCACAAATTGGCGCTTTTTTTCAATTTCAGCCTGAAAAGTTGCCTTCAGAATCCGCAAATTGGCGTATACCTTCAGTTTTTGGCGCAAATAAGAATTTTTCTCACTTTCAACCGCGAATTAGCGCTTTTTTTAAATTGTAGCGACGACGCGTCGTAGCGTTTCAAACCTGTGAATTACCGTTGAATTTTCTCAATTTCAGTCACAAATTGGCGTCTGGCGCAATTTTAGCTGTAAATTAGAGTTTTTTTTCCATTTTTAGCCGCGAATTAGCAATTATCCTAATTTTTAGGCTTAAAATTAACCTTTCTCTTAATTTTGACCAGGCTGATTATTTTATTTTCTAAATATTACCCGCAAATTAGTGGTTTTTCACATTTTACCACCGCATTAGCAATTTTATATAATTTTTACAGGTATAGATTATTGCTTCTTTTCAGTTCTTGCCGTGAATTAGCGTATTTTTTAATATTGTGCTACAGCCATGCATGAATTTGCCATTTTTCTGAATTTTAGCCACAAAAATGCCTTCAGAAGGTGCGAATTTAAATTATAAATGTAAATTTTTTTTCAACCCAAAAAATTTACATCTATTCATCCTTTTCTGTCAAAAAATCATCATTTTTAAATTATAAATTTCACGTCACTTAATTCGAGAATTAGTGATGTTTCTCAATTTCGGCTGCGAATTTTCGCTATTTCTAAATTTTAGCAGCGTGGTAGCGTCTTCAACCCGTGCATTACCTACCGAGTTTTGTCAATTTTTGCCACGTTTTTTGACTCAATTTAAGCTGCAAATTAGCAATTTTTTCCATTTTTAACTGAGAATTAGCACTTTTCCCCAGTTTGAACTAAAAATTAACGTTTTTCTTAATTTTAGCTGCGCTAATTGGTGATTTTTTCAATTTTTGCCGCGAATTAGTGATTTTCTTCATTTTGTATCCGCGAATTAACGTTTTTCCATAACTTTATATCTTTAAATTGCAAATTAGCGATTTTTCCCAATTTCAGCTGTGAAATATCGTTTTGTGCTCATTTTGCGGCCATCCAGCATCCTATTCCCTTTCTCATACGCGAATGGGCGATTTTACGCCATTTCAGTTGTGAATTTGCCATTTTTGTCCAATTTTAACCTGAAAGCGTCTTTTATTTGTCAATATTATAGCGTGTTTTCTCAACTTTAACCGCGGGGTTTGCCCAAATGCAACACTTTTGCGTTGATTTCCACAATTTATTCATAGAATGGCCTCCATTTACCGCGAATCAGCGATTTTTTTTCTTAATTTCAGTCTGGAAGTTGCATCGCTTTGACCACGAATCAGTGCTTTTTAGCAGCTATAGTTACGAATATTACCGATTTATGTCTGATAGAGGGTCTGGGGTGACCCCCCCCCCCGTACCTCGTTACACTAATGCGTTGGGTCTGAAGTCCAAGGAAAAAGCCGGACGTACTCGGACCTTTTCGGGCTGCTTCAAGTCCAGAAAATCTGCTAAACCTAACTCCAATGTGAAACGCTCATGGAGATTTTATGGGGCTTCACCATTTTTCGACGAAAATCCCACCGAAACGGTCAAATTTATAGGAACTGACAGTTGAAACCAGTCAATGACGCTTCAAGCATAAGACTAGAATATTTAGCCCTTGGAGTCCGGTATATGCCCATCAGGTGATCCTTAGAAACAGCAAAGGTCAAATCCAGTTCGTGTAGTCCAAAAAACTGTTAATTTTGCGATGTCATACAAAGCATTCATCCTGGAAAATGTTGATTAAGTTCCCGGAATCGCCGTACAACCAGTTTTGTAAATTACACGAGTTAATTTTTGCACCTGATGCTATTTATTTGGCCACAATTACCCGTTGGGGGCAGCTTCGCTGGAAAACATCGCCAAAAATTTTGGTAATTTTAAGCAGAAGAGAGGGGAAGGGGGATAAGTGGCTCCTGTGATCAACACGGCCCTCCCTGTACCAGCCCGTTTTCACCAACAAAATTGACTGTACAACGCAACGTGCCATTTCAGTGAATCGTTGCTGGTTTATTTAATTTGAATTATTTATTTGAGTAAAAACATTTATTATATTGCGCATTATTGCCGACTAGTTTCGGGGTATGCACCCCATTCTCAAGGCATCCTGGCTGAAACAAGTCTCTCTGTCACATGTCAACGCAAAATTCCAAAAAATCATGCGTACGGACGTGCAAGTAAACTTGTTTCTCAACTCAACCGAAAATTGCTCAACCTAGTCGGTAATAACGTGCAATAAAATTAATGTTTTTACTCAAATAAATCATTTAATTACCTAAATCAATGAACGATTCACTGAAATTGAACGTTGCGTTTTACAACGGTCTTTCCGTTTTTTAGGTGTGTATATTAGAGAAAAATATAAAGCCGCTTACTTTTTTTACATTTTTATTTGACGGAAAATGTTTTAGGGTCCGTGCCGGTCGTCATATAAATTTTCTCCACGGTACAAGGTGGATCTGCAAAGAAACACACACACACACACAAAACAGAGTTACAGCGAGCGTGTTAGTGATTGGAAAGGGTAGGGTACATTCTCCACACTCACTAAACGGAAACCATTCGTCCGGAAGACCCGCGTCCAATCGAGCGCTCCTCACTGCAGCGCGCAGGGCGAATAAAAAGGCGACGCTCATACAAGCGGCAGGCTCGCCCGTCGCTTTTGAACTGTACACGCCGCGTGGGTTTGACGAATTCTTTTCAAAAGACACGCGAAAATCAATCGGTATGTCCTTGGCTCCTGGCGGCCAGTATGTCTGAAAAAAAAAAACATCCCCCCGGACGCAAGCGCAATGAAAAAATGTTGCTTTAATATTGCGGACAGGGTAGAGGAATCATACCCAAGACCGATAGGTCAACGTTTGCCCGGTAGCCGGATCGAATTTCATTTCTTCAGAAGTGAAAAATCCAAGACCCATGACGAAGGCTCCTTCAATTTGCCCGAGGTCGACGTATGGACTCAGGCTTTTTCCCACGTCCTCCAGAATATCAGCTCGAAGGATCTGAAAACCAGTTAATTCGTTGAAAGCGGATTGGGAGGAGGTGGGGTAGGGGGGGGCACTTACTTGATATTTTCCAGTGAGTACATCAAGTTCTACTTCTAGAACAGTTGCACCATATACTGGGTATATAACAGACGTTATATCCGTGTAAGTGTACCTGTGTTGGGGGCGGGGGAAGCAATATTTCATTATGTCGAAATTTGTATTTTAAAATTCATTTATTTTTACGTGAAAACCTCGCAGAGTTGAATTCCAGCAGTCACAGCCGCTGTAATAACCGCCTTCCACGCAGGGTCCTTCTTTTTCAGTGGACCCAGGCGTTCGTTCAACTTCTCACAACATTGTATAACCGCCTGTTGGTTAATAATAATAATTACGAAATACGAATTTTTTAAGACGTTTGCCACCAAGTTCATCTGAATGCTATCCAAGTTACGCTATAGCAGAGCGAAATTAAATGAATTTTTCCAAAGAAATTGCGTGCGGCCCCTTAAAGGCTTGGCGACTTCAGATGGTGAGATTACCGACGCGGTGGCTAAATAACCCGTTTAGTACAATAAGACAGATTTTTAAACGCTTAAATTGTCCGTCGCTAACGGACAATTTAACAGACGATTCCCTTTTTTTTTGTTGTTGCTAATTACGAGTATTAAGTCAACTCGGAATCGATTTGTTTCACGAACAAGGGAACAAAAAAGATGTAAAAGGCAATTCCACCGCCGCTTTTGCCCTTTCAAACACCAAATTTCGCGGATCTTCTGGCAGGTCAGAAACCAGTATTGCGGCTTTGGACAGCACCGGCTAGGCGCCCCCGGGCGAGTCTTTCACCTGCGCCCCCCATAAATCACCGTTCAGAATAAGCCGCGAATCGGGGTTTTACTCTATTTTAACCGCAAATTAGCATTGTTGTCTACACTTCAGCGCTTCTTCTCAATTTCATCGGTGAATTAGCTATTTGTCTCCATTTTAGCCGCGAATTTACGATTTTTCTTCATTTTAGCCGCGAGTTTGCGATTTTTCTCAATTTTTTCTGTAAATTATTTAGCTTGAAATTGCCTCCAGAAACCGCGGCTTGCTACTTTCTCAATTCTCTGTAAATTAGCAAATTTTCTCAAATTAGCCATTTTTCTTAATTTTAGCCACAAATTAGCGTTTTTCCCAATCACGCATTAGAGTTTTTACCCAATTTTCAATTTTCTATAGCTTTTACTGAATTTGGCGGCGGATTACCAGTTTTTTTCACTTTCCGGTTCGAAGTTACCCTCAGAAGCAACGAATGGACTCGTTTTATCCATTTAAAACCGTGAATTAGCGTTTTTCCCTCACTTCAGCGCTTCTTGTCAATTTTTTTGGTGAAATAGCGATTTTTTCACGAATTAGCGATTTTTCTGAATTTTTGCAGTGATTTCGTGTTTTCACAGATTTTAGCCGCTAATGAGCAATTTTTCTCAATTTCATCCATGAACTAGAACTTTTTCTTAATTTTATCTGAGAATTAGCGATTTTTTCAACTTTATCTATGGATTAGCGCTTTTTCTCAATCACTGCTGAAATTTAGAAGAATGACCAATTAGCTGCTGAAATGGGGGCAAATGGTAATCCACGGCAAAAATTGAGAAAATCGCTAATCAAAAATAACTGCTAAAATTGATAAAAATCACGAATAAGACAAAAAGGGCTAATTAACGGCTAAACTTATTGGGACAATCTTGATTCACGGAGAAAACTGTAAAAAACGTTAATTCACGGATACAAATAAACAAATCGGCTCAATATTCACAGCTAAAATTGAGAAAGCGCTACTTCACAGCTAAAACTTAGTAAAACGCTGATTATCGGCTAAAATATAGAAAAACACAAATCCGCAGTGGAGGGCAACTTTGGACCTAAAACTGAGAAAAAAAGCGCTATTCCATAGTTAAAAGTGAAAAGAAAAAACAAAAAAATAACTGCGGGGCAAAAATACAGTCTGGGAGGCCACCGTATGACAAATCCTGGTCATTTGATCGTGTCTGGCACCTGCGCAGGACGTTTTCTATGGTCTAGGATATCACACTTCTGAGATCGCCAGACATTTTCCGTGGGACAGGGGCTCACAACAGAGCTAGCTGTTTGCTTTAGTTTGCTATATATTATATATATAGCTATATAAATATAGTTTAGTTTGCTTAGAGAAAATAACATTGCACACGAGCCTCGATAGACATTACTCTGAGCTGGAATCGTTCAAAATCAACGACAAGGTAAAACGGGCCATTTTCGGTGCCCATCGAGCGTTTTTGGTTGGGGCAACTAAAAATGGGACCTGATATCAGACACCCCTAGAAATGTCGCCCTCTTAAACAGTATAGAACGCTCAAAATCGCTCTTCCATTGTAGTCGCACGTCTGTCCACTCTACGGCAAAAAAGTCCTCCGTTGATGAGCTCCCAGCACATTCTATTCTCCTGGTCATTAGAGGACCAAAACTTGTCGAAAACAACGATTTTGCCCCTTTTTCTCGTGTTTTGTGGCGATTTTCGGTCTTTCGTATTAGGAGAATACGATGTGCTAGGAGCAAAAGAGTTTTTTCATTCAATCGGTTGGGTGTGGCATGAAAAGGGCATAAAACTGCCACTTGGTTATAAAGCGTTCCAAGTGGGCCCAAATTGCTCTCGAGAATGATATCGGACACCCCTAGAAATGTCGCTCTCTTAACCCGTATAGAACGCTCAAAATCGCTCTTTAATTGCAGCCGTACTTCTGACGACTTTACGGCCAAAATTCTTCTGGACGTGTCGACCTCCCAGCACATTCTATTCCCCTGGTCACTCGGGACCAACTCGGGCAAAAATTCACAACTGAAATGGCGAAAAATCGCCCATTCGAATATAAAAAAGAGAATGAATATGCTAATTCGCTGCGAAATTAGCAGAAAACGCTTTTTTCACAGCTGAAATTGTGAAAAATTGCTAATTCGCGGATAAAGTTGATGAAATACATTAATTCGGGAATATAAAATTGAAGAAAATCACAAATTCACGGCTAAAAGTGAGAAAACGCAAATCCGTAGCTTCTGAGGCCTCAAACTGAAAACAGCGCTAATGCATAGCAGAAAGTGAAAAAGAATTGCCTTTGCGGGACTAAAATGTAAAAAGCAACATGGCGAGAATTGAAAAAATGACTAATTAGCGAGGCAAAAATTAAGAAAAACACTCATTTTCAGCTGAAACGGGGAACTTGCATGAATGCCCGATTTGGGAGAAAAGTATACCGATGAATTGGCACATAGATAGAAGGATATCAACGGTAGTTGCAGCCCGATTTTTAAATAAATTTCAAAGTTCTTCTGTAGGGGATGGATGGAGCGAGGGGAAATGACGTCAATGTCCAGTTGTGAAGCATTTCAGGGAACTCTAAAATGTTAAAAATAACAAGAAAAATTGAACCCCAGAAAACTCGTCTTCCCCCCTCCATTCACAACACCCCATCCATTTCATTAACTGCCCTTTGACGTAATCAAACCAAACCCTCACTCAAAAATTGTAAAAATTCGCTGAAAAAAAACCCTTGATTGATCTAAATGTTTAATGCGAGCAATTGTCTCGTTGAAGAACCCTCTTCTAGAAACACTAGTGCTTGAAAATCGCTTATGCAAGCGATAGAAACGCTACTGCGCTGCTAAAATTGAGAAAAAGCGCTAACCCGTGGCTTAAATCTGGGGAAATCACTAAATCCCGGCTTAAATTGAAAAAAACCCAAACGCGTAGCATCCATTCAAGGCTACACTAAACAAAAAAAACTAAAAAAATGTCAGTGCGGACTGAAAAAAATGAACACAGCTAATATTGCTAATATTGAAAAATTCACTAAATAAATAAAAACTCTAGTTTTCAGCTCAATTTGGGGAAATGTGCTATTCCCGGCTTGAAATTGGAAAAAAACAAAAAAAGCGCCAATTCATGGCTAAAATTGAGAAAATTCGCATGTTAGAAACGCTTCTACGGAGCTAAAATTGAAAAAAAAAAAAAAAAAAGAAAAAAGAGCGCTAATACGCAGCTAAAATTGAGGAAAATTACAGCGAATAAGGGTGTTATAATTTCCAATTTAAATACGCGCCTCTTCGCTTTCTGAGGACAACCTTGTGGCTAAAATTGAAAGAAACGGCACAACCATTTCATTAAGTAAAAAAAAAAAAAAAAACACTGATTCGTAGCTAGAACTGTGAATAAGCGCTAATCGACTGCTAAAAGTAAAACCAAATTTGCTAATGTTGTGCTAAAATGTAGAATAACCTGTTAATTTGCGGCTATTATTGAGAAAATCAACAATTAGCCTGGCTAAAATTAAGAGAGAAAGTTAATTTTCAGCGTAAATTGAAAAAAAAAAAGAAGTGATAGTTTGCTGTCAAATATGGAAAAATTGCCAATTTGCAGCTAAAATATTGCAAAACGCCAATTCGTGGCTAAAAATTAACAAAATTCGCTAATTCACGGGTTGGAAACGCCAAAATTCGCGCCTAAAATTTAGGAAAATCACTAATTCACGGCTAAAATTGAAAAAAAAAAAAAAAACTTTCAATTCTCGTCAAATATTGAAAATACGCTAATTCGAGGCTTCCGCAGGCAACTTTGAGGCTAAAATTGAGAAAATGCGCCAATTTATGGTCATGGGTGAAAAAACCTATAAATTCGCGTCTGCAACTGAAAAACCATCGCTAATCGATAGCGTATGTTGAACAAAATAAATGCTGCTTGTGGCAAGAATGTAGGAAAACCCGCTATTTTACGGCTAATATGGTGTAAACTCTAATTTTCAGTTCAAACTGAGTAAAGTACAAATTCCCTTGATCGTGCTTTAATAAAAATTGACAAAATCCCAAATTTTGCTGCTAAAATTGTGCTCAACTCGAGGAAAATTAACAAAAATTGCTTATTCATGGGGTAAAAAAGGTACTTTGCTGCCTAAAATGAGAAAAAGCGCATATTCATATCTTTGGGGGGGGGGGACTACCCTGCTAATCCACGGCTGAAATTAAGGAAAACATTACAAGCGGCCAAAACTGAGAAAAAAAATGGAGAAAAGCACTCATTCGCGGCAAAAATGGAAACATTCGCGGTTTAAACTTGGCATAAGCGCTAACTGGCGGATGGGGTCTGAAAATAGGTATAATTTGGTTAAAATAAGGGAAAGGCCTTAGAGGTTACCAATAGAGGTTTACATAGTGGAGACTTAGGCCTCTTGGAGATTTCCGCCCCGGGCCATGACACGTTTAGGTCCGCCAGTGATACCTCGCCCTCCGTGCACAAGTCGGAAAATGTCAAACTAAACTCCTGGCACCCCGCCAAAAAAATTACTTTAAAGTACTGGGATTTTTCGACTTGAGAGGGGCCATTAAAGCCTCACTCAAAGTTGGCTCCAAAAAAGCGTTTCGGGTAATTTTTTCCGAAGTGTTACAATTTACCCCCCCCCCCCACCGAAAGCGGTTTATCAGTTCCCTTTGGTCCCTAAGAAATGCAGGCCTATTTCAGCCAAAACGCTCTTAAAAAGGGACAAATTTGTCGACAATGCTAGACTTTACCTTACACACGCCGTCGGATGTTTGACTTCCGCCCGAAAGGAAACATCCCGGGGACGTAATATTCCGCGACGGCATAACTGTGACGTTCTCCAGATCGACTCCCAGTTCGTAGGCGCACACTTGCGCCACCTTCAGACAATTGTCATATTAATTTTTTGTTTTGGTTTTAATTCCCTCGGCCAAATCGCACGCTTACCTTTGTATTGATGCCTTGCCCTATTTCAATGCCACCGATTGTTACAACGACGGTTCCGTCGCTGTAAATGCTGACCATTCCGTAGTATCCAGGCAATGCTAAGACGGGGAACTTCATAGGAATTAGTGAAATCCCTCGTTTTTTCCAGCGATTTTCCTTTAAAATAATTTGAATGAAGTCAATAATTTCTTATTTTATTTAAATAAAGCGTTTGGCCCGGTAGGACTGGAATTTAAACGTCTTTTAAACCCACCTTATTAAAAGTTTCGATTGAAGCGGACCGATTCTCAAAGTCTGAACTTTTGGAGATGGTCTCGACCATTTTTTTCGCCTGAGCCTCATCTGGAGCCGCATTGCTCAGCCTTACGTCAAGCGGTCGTCTCCCCAGGGTGAAGGCAACGTGTTCCATTACTTGTTCAATGGCGGCCATCGCTTGAATATTTCCAGGAGCCCGCGTAAACACCGAGGAAGCGTTGTCCGTTTTAACGCCATAGTTGGTGAACTTCCAGGTGGAGGAGTCGTAGATATTTTCAATGCCGTCTTTGGCGTATATTGCCTCGTTCTCGTTGAATGAACACCCGTAGTCGCTGTACATGTCGATAACGCCGTATTGAATGACTCCGTCGTCGTCAACGCCAACCTTGTGATGAAATTCTAACATTAGAATAATTTTCGTACCCCCCGACTTAAAAAGGTGAGGTCTCACCTCGTATTTAACCAACTGAGGACTTCGTCTTCCAATTGTCTTCATCGTTGTGGGCATGTCCAAAACGAGGCGAACAGGTTTATTCAATTTGTGGGCGGCGAGGGCGCAGGCCGCTGATACAAACGCCGAGCGCGTCAGTTTGCAACCGAAAGCTCCGCCAACTCTTTTAACCTGAACTTGAACTCTACGGTACACAAACCATTCGATTAAAAAAATGGGCAATGAAGCCGAGAAAAAAAAACCCTCAAATTACTAACTTGTTTTCACTCATATTAAGCACTTGGGAAACCGCAAATTGATTCGACTGCATCCATTGCGTCGACGGGAATACCTGCATGCCGTACTCGTTCGGCACACATAAACACACCTGCATTTCCATTGAAAAATGATACTGGAATGCCGTTTCAAATTCTCCACTTATTTTCTTGGTAAACTTCCCTAAAAAAACGAGAATGAATTCACACCCAAGAACAGTTTCACTGTGGGAAAATGAAGCCCACCTCCCGGTTTTTTGGGGGCCATCGTCATCAACGGCAATACCCGTGCCTTATCCCCTTTGGCCAAAACTTCCTTGACGGTTAAAAGTGGTTTCGACGTCGAACCGTAGGTGATTTTAACCTGTTTAGCTGCTTCCAATGCTTTCTTACGAGTCATTGCCACTATGATGCCGACAGCTTGGCCAGCGTAATCAACTTTTCCGCTTGAAAAAACCTGGAAATTGCATATCTTCTGTAGTAAAAGAAGCCCCTCCTCCCCCTTATAATGTCTACCTCTTCTGGAAATGTTGACGCGATCGATGGGTACGTGAAAGTGTTTTTACCAGGAATGTCTTTAGCGCTGTAGAATGCCACAACGCCCTTTCTCGCCTGTGTAATAAAAACAACATAAAATACCCAAAGGAATGTTTTTGAACCATGAGGAGGGGACGACTCCTGGAAAATTACAATACCAGAGCTGGTTTAGGGTCAATGTTGACTATGGTGGTTGCCGCACGGTCCGTTAGAACCAAAGCTGCGTGTAACTCGTTGTCAACCCGAGGAATGTCGTTGACGTACTCCGCTTCACCTGTGGCGGGGGTGGAGGGGAGAGGAGGGAATTAAATTCATTATTCGAAGGATAAAACAATTTCCGCGCACCCAACAAATAGACAGACAATCCGGGAAGTTTGAGAAAGAGCCTCAATCCCAAACGGGCCACTTCAGTGGGCCACCATTAGGGTGAATCCCAGACTCCAACCTGGTGATTTTTACTTGTCCCTTTAGGGGGGATCTTTAAATCGAATGAGAATGGATGTGGAGTGGGAGGGGAGGGGAGAGGGAAATGGACGAGGACTGTGTTGATGGACGAGATGTCACGCTCACCGGAGGAATTTCACGTTAATCTATGCGTGTTACGTGACTCTAACAACAAGAAGCTCTAACCACAAAATGTTTTTAACCAAAATATGTTCTAACCACAATAACAATGCAGCAAAAAACCCTTTTGAAACCCTAAAAGCTCGAACTACCGACAACACCAACGACAAACAAACGCTGACAAACACAACGACAAAGATAAAGCTGAAACCACAAAATACCGTAACAAAAACAAAAATCGAATCACAAAAAGCTCTAAACACAAGAAGCCTTGACCACAAAAACTTGAAACCCTAAAAGACCAAAATAGAACCGAAATCGTAGACCATAAACTTCATTGAACAATACAGCCGTGGTGTTTTTTTAATGAATGCATTTCGGGCCCTTTCCCGGTGCTCCTCAACAGCATTATTTATAATTTGCGTAATTTACAAAAGGCACAATAAAATTAATAAAAACCGACTAAAAAAGAAAAATACAATAAAAAACATCAACGATACGCACAGTAGCAGGGCCGTCGAGGGGGGGTAAGGATGGGAGGATTCCTCCCGGGCCCCGGCGTTTAGGGGGCCCGCCGGTATCATGTTTTTTTTAAATAAATAAATTGGTAGGTATGCAATTTTTTATCACAAAATAATAAAAACAGACAGTATTAAGAAGTCACAAAAAGGCTCGGATCGACCAAGGGGTAGTGTGACAAGCCTCAACAGACTGTCTGAACGTACGAGCCCAGTGGTTCTCAGCCTTTCCACGGACACGCCCCCTTGGACCATCGAAAACAAAACTTGTTCATGAGTTAAAGACACGAATCCATCAAAAGCCTCGTTTTTGGTCAAACAAGCACAATGCAACGAAGGGATCTACTGGTCGCCTGTCTTCTCACTGAGACGCACTCGTTTTTGGCCACTCGCGCATGCACGTTTTCAGAGCGTAACAGCCCAACAGCAGAGGTCAAGTAATCAAAAATTCGAGGGCCTGCACGTACGCGGACCGTACTTGGCCTCTTCAAGTACGGAACAGTCAACCAAAACCAATGGCAGGGCAAACGCTCATTTTTGACCACTTTTAGGGGCAACGACAGCCCATTTTAGTGCATTTTTAACGGGACCGACAGCATTTCTCAATTGAGTATGGTCTGAGGGTCTCATCGACACCATAAATAAGCAAAAAAGTGACGTTCCTGAAGTTTCCGATATGCAGGGAGACTCAGGATGCATGTACTGAAGTATGATGTAGTACTAAGTATTTGCGACCAAAATCACCCCATGAGCACAGGGTCGCAAATGCTTTTCTTCTGAGATACACGTACAATTTATGTTTTTTTAGCGACTGCCTACATAACTCGATTTCACAGTCCAACCGCTGGGCTTGGAAAAAACTGTTGACGTTTTTGAAAAGAGCACAAAATTCCCCTTCAGAAAACAGAGTTCTGCATCTCTGTAATCGTACCTCAGTATTTTGTATGATTTTCCACAAATGACGAAAGTTACTTTTTGAAATTTCTCCTTTCATCGACGATTTCTGCCAAATTTACAATGCTTGCAGTATGGACCCTATCAGAAAAACATGCCCGTTTTATGAACTTTCCAATGACCTCCCCAGGGGCGTCTACACAAGGGGGGGTTGGACGCCGTCGGCGTCCACCTAACGCTAGGGGAGGGGGAGCTCAAAACTTCATCAGTGGGGGGGGGGATTATTCGTGGTAGTGGGGGAGCGTCCAAAAGTGTCAAGGGAGGGATGCTGTCCGATAGTTCTTGATCGGTGTGTGCACTAGGTGGACACCAGAAGGGGGAATAATCCAGGACATGTTGTAGCACACAATAAGGCTAGGAATTTTAATGGCGGAAGGGGCAAGGTATACTTGTCCACCCTGGTAACGAGGAGGAAAGCTTTATATTACCGCCTCTAAAGAAGGTGGGGGGCAATACATTTCGTTCATCGTTCACATCAATGTTACATTGATGCATCAGGCGATGTTTTCGAAGGCTCCTTCCCGTGACAAAACCACTCAACGCCCCCGAATAGCTGGAAGATGGAAAAATTAGGATTTTTAGGTTTTATGTTCATGGCTGAAAGTACGTGGAAAGGAGTCATGGTATCCGGTTGGACGGGGATTTGGCTCCTTTCGACGATTTTCGGTGCATTCGACCTGGAGGAAAGAGCGTTGAAAGATGCTCACCAATTTTTTTTGCTGAATCGTGATCGTAACGTGATCAGGCGCTTGTTTATCAATTTTTTAACGCTAATTAGTGCGTTTTCTCATTTATATTTGCGAATTAGCGATTTACCTAGGCCAACTTTAGACGCGGACTTGATCAAGAATAGCACATAATGGCGTTTTACTTTATTTTAGCTATAAAAAGGGCTCTATACTCCGCGATAGCTCTCTAGCTCACTTCATAGCAAACATCTGTAAAAAGAGCTGATCCACGGAATATAATTGGGAAAACACTAATTCACGGCTCAAATTGGGAAAAATCGCTAATTACAGACTAAAATTAGAAAAAACCCTAATTTACGGCTCAAATTGAGACAAAAGGATGATTCGCGATTAAAAATGTAGAAAAATCAATATAATTTAAGGATGATATAGAGAAACAGTGCTAAAATTCGTGAATAAAAGTAGAAAAAGCGCTAATTCACAGTTAAAATTGAGAAAAGCGCTAATTCGCGGGTAAAATTCATAAAAAGAGCAGATTCTGTGAGAAAAACGCTAATTCCGACTAAAATTAAGTAAACGCCAATTCGCCACTCTTTTGATGAAGGAAAATTCTTGACCAAAATTGAAAAATGGCGATAAACTAATGGCCAGCAAGAGTGGAAAAAGCCGCTGATTCGCGGCAAATATTAAGAAACATCGCATACTCGCGGGTGAAATTGAGAAAAATCGCTAGTTCGTGGCTAAAATTGAGAAAAACGCTAATTCATGACTAAGAGCGTTTGAAATGAAAACGCTAATTTGCGGCTAAAATTGAGAAATAGCTCAAATATCCAGGTAAAATTGAGAAAATACGCAAATTCAAGGTCATAATGGAGATAAAGGCTAATTAGCGGTTAAAATTGAGAGAATGCCAATTCGCGGCCTTCTGGTAAATGCAAGTTTAAGGCTAAAATAATGAAAAAGCGCGAATTCGTGACTAAAAGAGTGAAACAAGACCCACTAATTCGCAGCTAAAATGAAGAAAACGCTAATTCGCTTCTGAAGTGGAGAAAAATATCCAATTCACGGCTTGAATGAAGAAAAAGTGCTAATTCGCGGCTTTAAATTGAGATAAGCGCTAATCTGCGAATAAGGTGTGGAAAAAGCGTTGATTCGCGGCTAAAGCTATGAATATGTTATAATGTAACGCTACGTGGTGTTGATTTCATCCAATTTGTCAAAATTAGGCTCTGGAATTTATTTTCACTGGTTGTTAGAGGGGGGATTACTGCTCACAAGGGGGGAATTACGCGTCCATCCATCAGGGGCAGTGGCGGAGGTAGGAATTTGTCCTAGGGGAGATCAGATTGAAATCTCTTTGTGGTGAGGGGAGGGGGTAATTTCACATTTTAGCCATCATTCCACCCAGCCTGCACACTCTTAAATCTATCAGATATCTTTCTGGCCCCCATCATAGCCTTGCCCGAGAACAAAATTACTATTAATCCCTGATTCATCAAGCCCTGTCGGGATTGGTTTCGCGGTCTGAATATTATGACCTTGCACGGCGCGCCTACGCTACGTCCTGATCATTCTTTCTCTTCGTGCGTGCCCATCTACGAGAATTCCCTTTGAACTCGGCCTCTCACTCGTATGCTACGAGGCACGCCGCTGACTTAGCGGTTAATTCTGCGCGTCTTGCGACTTCTGCTCGGGTCGATCCTGGTTTCTTGGGTGTGAGGCTCTACAATGCGCTCCCCGCGAAGCTCAGGGACCCGAACCTTCCGACCCCCAAGTTCCGCCGTCTACTCCGAGATCTGATCCTCAACGCTGCTCCTTACTCTGTTGAGGATTATTTTACCAAGTCCGTGATCTGTCTGCCTTATTGACGTTGCTTATAAATGTATTTATGCTGGCAATAAATTAAGTTTAGTTGAGTTGAAACAAACACGCAAAATTGATTACTGAAAGAGCTAAAAACGAACAATTCCTTTTTTTAACTACACCCCGCGGAATTAATTTTTAGAAGACCGAAATCAGCAAAATGCTGGTTTTCAATTTCTAAAACCCACGAAATTGGTTTATTGAAGAACCTCAGGCCATCTTTAGTTCCTCCTCTCATTGTCAGTATCATTGACGGTAACAAAAAAAGGGGGGGCAAACGGGCGCTCTGCTCGCTTTTCCTCGATTTTAACCTTGGAGTTTCCTCCAGAAATAGGCCCAAACGCGGTTTTTAGTCGTTCAAAACCCCCTCCATCATAGAATAAAACAAACTTTTGAGAAGGGGGAAAGGGAAATTATCATGACAACCACCCTGACTGGCATCAAAATATCTCGCTACGCCCCTGAACCCGAGGTCCAGACAAGTTGAACAAAAAAAAAAAAAAGGAAGCGCAACTAACCTGAACACTGAATCATCCCTTCGAGTTTGTTCACCGCTTTACCCACGGGCCATTTGTCCTTACTGTCGCCGCCATCTTGAAGGTCTTGTTTTCCAGAGGAAAGAGGCCGGCGAAGACCGGAACCTCCGCTTTTGAATTTCGGGTCAACTTTATCCGGGAAAACTCTTAAAATAAACTGAAATTAAAGGAGAAAAAATTCGTTAGTTATTTTGTGTTTTTTTTCGTTTGAAGCAAAAAGGAACAGTGAGTCTCACTCGATAAAAAAGAGAACAAGCCAATTTTCGGCGATACTCAGGCGACGCCTCCGGCGGTTTTTCTTCGGCGTTTAATTCATTGTACAATTCGCCCATAGCCTTGTTCAACGTAATTGGGTCAAGAAGACTCTTTCCAGTCCAGAACGTTTCGGATTTTTGAGCGTGAATCTGACGAAAATAATTTTTCAGGGGTGATGACAGGACGGAGGGGGTGGGGGAGGGAGCGGAGCGTTTCAATTACAAATTGCGGGTGGATGCCTCCGAAAATCATTTTGGGGCGTTCCAAGACCACTCCTGTCGGTAAGTTGAGTCTAAAGAGGAATCCGGCGTTGACGTAAGCGTGAACGTTTTGTTTTCTCGCCATGATCTTATACAACGATAAAATTGAAATTGTTCGCGAAATCGACGAATTAAATAAAAAATTAACTCACTTTGTACGTCTTCATGACGTAGTGTACACTGCTGATGGCTGGCAGTGTTATTTTAACTATGACCTTTCTTTTCATGTCAACGGTCAAAAATTCAGGCATCGAAACGTTTCTCGCCATGCCTGTAATGTCAACTAAATCCCCACCACACAGTTTGTTAGCAACTCATTTATGATTGAGAGGAAGAGGGGGCGTGACTTACGAATTGTTAGAACTGCACCCGATGTTTCTAAAAGAAGAAAAATGTCCGAAGGGAAATCATTGTGTTCATGTTTGATCATTAAATTTCCGGCAAGTGTGCCCGTCTAAAAGAGGAAGGGGGACACCCAAAATTCGTTTGAAAAAAAAAAAAAAAAAATCCGTCCCTTCTATTCAGCCAACAATTTGCCCTTACGTTTCGAACACCCTCATTGGCGACGAGCTCAATGTGTTTCGCTAGTACTCCCCCGTAGCCGAACATGAGCGCGTTCTCTTTGGCCGCAGCCGCCAGAACGTCGTGTGCTTCATTGAGCGATACATTCGCGCCGAACTGAATGAATTCGGGGCCGACGAAGTGTTGTTTAAGCTCGATGACGTCATTGACGTCGATGTAATTCGAGGGGCGGAATTTCGGTCTGTAAACACCTGTAAAGAAAAACAACAACACACAAACAAAATTTGCTGTTTATGCTTCTCCTGATACGCTTTTTTAGTTTAATAAAAATTTAAATACCTCGTGCCGTGTTGCCGCCAACCAACATGTAAGTGTTGTCGCCTATCATATCGAAAATTTCCATGATCTGTTTGACTGTCGCCACTTTGAACCAGGTGGCTTCGTCCGCGGTGAACGATATTTTTAATGTTTTAGGAGCCAGAGCCGTTTCAATGAAATCAAACTCCTCCTCGCATTCCTCCTCCTCCTCAGCACATTTTTCTTTGTTGAGACGTTGCGTGCACGTTAATTTCGGGCAAGAGATACACATTTTGGAACATTCCGTGTCACAATCCTATAAATTGTATCGAATTTTTAAAAAATACAAATGAAAAAGAGGGGGACGTACTAAAGTCAAATTGTGACCTCAATTTCAACGAATTTATTCCTGAGTTCCTTGTTGGCATCTTTGGCCATAGACTTGAAAGCGTCCAGTATGGGACGGTAGCCAGTGCAACGGCAAATGTGTCCGCCGAAGGCGTTCTCAATTTTGGCCATCGTCAAATCATTACCCTGACTCTTCATTAGGCTGAAATTGAGAAATTCAAAGTGATTTTTCATCGTTCGAATAAAGTTACGACACCTTCTATACCTGTGCATATTCATGACCATGCCGGGAGAACAGTATCCGCACTGAGTTCCATTGAATTTAGCCAGCGTCTTCTGCACGATGTGATACCCTTTCGCTTTGTTCCCTAGTCCCTCCGTGGTCGTAACGGTCATGCCGTGGCATTTTAACACCGGAAACATACACTAATTTGGGGTGTTTTTTTGTTGCGCTGTTCAGCGATTTCTTTTCTTCTTACCGAGTTTACCGCAAAATATTCTTCCTTCTTAGTCACTGGATGAGTCGCTTGAACAGTAACGACACACGCTCCACAACCACCCTCTTCGCACATGAATTTACTTCCTTTGAAACCGGCCACGTCTCGAATAAATTCATTCAATGACATGTCCGGATTGGTATTTTGAGGGTTGGCTACCGAAACACATTCCTTTAAAATTTCATTCCAATTTCACAAAAAAAAAAAAAAACTCACCGAAAAATACGCTTCCGTTAATGGTTAACGTCGCCGCGTTAACCCCGATGTTTTCGTCCATTTTCGTGATAAAATTGTCTCCCGATGAAGTTGGTCGAAGAAATAATCCGATCTGTCCAAGAAGAGCGTCTTTTAAACTTGACCTTGAGATCAACTATAAAAAAAAAAATAAGCCCCTCAAGTTCAACGAGCCTTCCTTTGGTAGACCTTCCAGAGAACAGGACTTCTCTCATTATAATGTTGAAAACAAAGACGTTTAATAAACGTATTTAATTCGCATAATATACGAATTAAATTGGCGAAAAGAGCGCAGTACAACTCTCAGCATTAACGCATGATAATTTATACTGTTTTATTGGTGTTTTATTTTAAATTAACTGACGGGCTTGACTCGTAACTCCTTCAATTTTTGAGATGTATGATGAGAAAGTTTTTTATGTGGAACGGAAAGAGAGGGGGTAAATTCTATCGGTCTAATTACAATTTTGATTTATACGTATAAAGGCTATAAAAAATAATATTAGAAGCGACAGTTTCAGGGGAAAGCCGTCGAATGTCCAAAGAATCAAACGAAAGAGAGGTTTTCTAGCGTACATAGTAATGAGAGGGATTCATATGTGGAAATTTGCGATATTATCCAAACCGGCCAACTGTAAATAATTGATATAGTGAGCACGTTAACACAGCGTTTTCAGATTCTCAATTACTCAATTATTTCCACCCATTTAATGACGTATAATTAGACAAATTAGCCTCTATACTACGGGCCTATCATTACTTTTTTTGTTTTTTTTTTGAGTGTGTGGTGGAGGAGGAGGGACACGTATAACAAGAATAAGGAGCTTTTTCAAAGGCCCCAAAAAACAAAAATATTTTCGACTATACCTTTTAGTGGCCAGGTACTCAACAACAGTGGCGGCGGAAGTCAGCCGGCATTGGGGGAGCAAGAATCTGAGCAGTTCAGATTTTACCCCCCCCCCCTTGAAAATACAATTTTGCGAATCATTTATGCTTACATGTGCAAAAATAAAATTCTAGAGGCAAAAATTCCAAATCCTTCGCAAAATTTACCGCCTTTTCATGAAATTCTCTTGTTTCTGGGTTAATTTTCCTGGGTAATTTGAGTCCTAAAGACACAATTTTACTAGATAAATGACGATTTATAAGCTACATTGGCTACATCAGCCATAAAATGACGTATTCACACTATTCAGAGCAGAAATTTAGTGTGAAAGAGCAAGAGTATGCCGTGAACAGTAGCGTACCGAGGGAGGTGGGAGGCGGACCGCCCAGGCCCATCTATCAGAGAGGGCCCCAAAAAGCTTAAATATGGAAAAATGATGATTTTTAGGTTAATTTTCTATTTAGGTACGTGAAAAGGAGTTTTGGTATACGATTGGACAGTGACTTGGCTCCTTTCGACGATTTTCAGCCCATCCGACTTGGAGAATAGAACTGGTGATCAGCAAACAGTGTGGCTAAATATTCGATCGAGCCCACGAAATCGCAAATCTGACGGCTAAAATTGAGAAAATTTGTGCCTTCTGGAAGCAACTTCACGGCTAAAATAGAGAAAATACGCTGATTCCCAAGTTTCTTTAGGTCCTAAAGCAGATAAAATTGAGAAGACTGAGCTTATGAGCTTATACCCCAATCATAAATTTAGCATTTTGCATACAAAAACCTTTAAACCCTTAACAACACACACGTAGACATTGTCGACGCGGCTTTTAAGCATAAAAATGGCGATTTTGGCCCAGAAACTGAGGCTTACCCCGAAGCTGGGGATTTCAGGTGTTTTTTGTTTTGTTTAGGTGAAAGCAAAATCGGAGAAATTGGCTTTTTAGTTGTGTCAGATCTGCGAAAACGGCATTTTAGGGAGCAAAAACCGCGAAATTGGTTTTTGGATTTTGTCAAACTATGACCCTAGAGAAATTCGTTTTTGTGAGTAACAAAAATCCTCGAAAATAATTTTTTTTACGTGAGTTCCGACGAAACAAAATGTGGTTATCCTGCAGGATTTATACTTTCAGAACGTATCTAGGGGTGGGCAGCTGCCCCACTAAATCAGCGCTTTACAGTCTAGGGGTGGGCAGCTGCCTACCCCTGCCCCCCTTTGGCTACGCCCAAACGTGTGAGCCGCATCGTTTGCAAGTCGTCAACACCGTAACCACCTGGTAATTTTCACTCGCTGGCGCATGGAAGTTTGTCAATGGTTCTGATAATACCCTTACTCGCAAGAATCACAACGCCAGGGCAAGCTAGCTGCTCGGCGTAATTCAACGCCTCAACGTATCTAGGGGTGGGCAGCTGCCCCACTAAATCAGCGCTTTACAGTCTAGGGGTGGGCAGCTGCCTACCCCTGCCCCCCTTTGGCTACGCCCAACGTGTGAGCCACATCGTTTGTTTAGCGACATATTCAGACACAACATCGTTTGTTTATTTATCCCTGAAAAAAAAAATATTCATAAGAAAAGACAACATTTTTGCCGCCAACTTCAGGCATTGAACAAACAATTGGGGTCATGTGTGTCGTTGCGTGAAAAGTTGCCGTCACACATTTTGTTTTTCAAAAAATTGCATATTACAGCGCTAAACAAACGAAAATTTGGGCTAAACAATCGTAAAAAAAATGACGTTGTGTCTGAATATGTCGCTAATACAAACGATGGGGGTCATGTGCGCTCTTGCGTGAAGTTGGCGGCATATATGTTGTATTTTCTTATAAATAAATATTTTGCGGGGCTAAACAAACGAGAATTTGGGCTAAACAAACGTAAACAAACTATGTTGTTCCTGAATATTAAGTGAAACAAACAATTGGGGTAATGTGTGCCGTTGCGTGAAGTTGGCGGCAGGGGCGGACACAGGGGGTGGGCGATCGGGCTGAGCCCGAAGGGCCGATGCCTGCCCCCCCCTCCAACTCTTTGACGGAACCTAGTACTCCTGAGAAAACTGGTAACTACAGATAATTTTTCTCGGTAATGGTCCTTAAGGTAAACCTACAGAATCCCGGAACTGGCCTATTATAGGTACAATGAGACAAATGAGAAAACCTATCAAGTAGGGTTTTCTTAAAACCGGGACAACCTTCAACCCATGACTCAAGACACAAGGCTGTTTTATAGCGTATAGCTTAGCAGTTGGTTCAAAATTCACTCATTGAGAACACCCGAATACACGTACTCTAAAGGACTGCCGCAGCAGTTTGTGCCTCACCCTCATATGCTGCATACATTTTCCCTTATATCTTATATCTGCACCGATACCGATTTTATGGTCCCGTTGCAATCTTCAGGGAACTGGGCGTTAGGACTTGATCGGGGACTTAGGCATACTCTCTCATTAGATTCAGCTCAGCAAAGCAGATTGTGATCTTTGTGTGTAGTTTTTTCTCTTCCACCCAGGGGCGCTGTGTTCTTAGGAGCTTGTCTACAAAATCAGCAGTGGAGAGGGAATGTGGACGAGAAAAAATTACCTAAGAAGCGCATTTGAATTATGAATATTTCAAAACCGTAAAATAGCCAAAAATTGAAAAATTGAAATTGAAGTTTTTTTTTCAATTTTAGCCGTGAATTACAGAGCTTTTACTCTACACTTTGTCCGCGAATAGGTGATTTTCCTTAATTTTAGCTGCGAAGTAGCGTTTTTATTCCATGATAGCGATTTTTCTCAATTTTTGCTATGAATTGAAGTTTTCCTCGATTTTTGCAGCAAATTAGCGATTTTTTACCTTTTCAGCGGTGAATTATTAGCACTTTGAGCTGCAAGTATAGCGTTTTTCGTTGATTCTAACCGCGCTAATTAATTAGTGATTTTTCTCAATATTGGCCGCATTTTTTTCAACTTTTAGCTATAGAATCAGTGGCGGATCCAAAGGAGGGGCCATGGCCCCTCCCTTGCAGTCGAGGTCACTTTTACAAAAAAATCATCAAAACTTCCTCCAAAATCCCATCAAGTCAAATTTTGTCAAAGGTACGACTGTGCGGTCCGAGACACGTCCCCTGAGCGGCGCGCCGCCCAGCGAGGTCAGTGTGCAATCGCGGGACTTTTCCTTGGACTTCAGGGCTGTCTGCGGGAGAGTTCGTGCGATAAGTGGTCAAAAACGGTGGCATCACAGTGACAGCCCTTTCATTGAATCTTCTTATCTGAAATTCGTTTAAAAGTTTCGGATTCCCCGTGTGAGAAACCCCAAAATGTTGTATATAGGTTGGAGGCTCACAGTGGTTTGAGATTTCTGTGGTTAGAGCTTCGCTGTGGTTGGCCCTTTTTTTTGTGGTTGGCAGGCGTACTCAGTTGCCCTCACCTAGTGTTTAAAGCGCAGACTTAGTGGGGCAGCTGACCACTCCCTGATACCAGCAATAAAGTTAAAATCCGTCAGGATCGCCAAATTTTGTACAGTGAAAATAATGTTCGCAGGTCAGGCTCCAGCAATAAACCAATTTTTGGATTATTCGCCAAATAAAATGCAAATTTCGTGTTTTTTTTTGTGCTGAAAACTAAATGTGGAGTGGCTTAATTCAAAAGCCATTTTCGTGGTTTTCGTACACTGAAAAAAAACCCTTTTCGCGGCTCTGCATGACTAAAAAAACATTTTCTCACATTTTGATCACTAATAGTGATTTCTATTCAACGCACTACACAAGTGTAGTGCAGCATCCTCTCTGTAACATAGTATGTTTCAATTCAGAGAGGACGGGTGGAAAAACTTACACAGCACGAGTGTACTGCAGTGAATGGAAAACGCCATTAGACACCAGTTTTCCTGATTTTTCTTGTCGAAGAAAGAACCATTTTCCGTGATCTGGCTCACTGAAACCCGAATTTCTCGGATTTCACTATCTAAAAACCAATTTTGCGGATTTTTCTCAGCAACAAAGAAAATTTAAGAGATTTTACAAACAGCTCCGCTAACGCTAACGTTAACGCTATTCACCTTTCAACCTACGAAATGTTTACTACCCTAGCAACGCATACACGAAAATTAACTTTCGCGTTTACGGGATCTCTCTATTTACGTGACGAACTTACAAAAAAACAGTTCACGGATTTTTGTTGCTATGAAACAAATTTAACAGTGCGCCCAAGTGCCCAAATTTAGGGACCGTTATCAAAGATTTTACGCACTACAGTTTCATGTATTAGATGGGTTGGTACACTAAGGCCGTTTTCACACTTGAGATTCCGGTATCCGATTCCCGCATCGAGTCACTCCTTTACACTTAGATTCCGGAATCGCTTAGTTTAAATATCCGATACCGGAATCTTAAGAGTGAATGAGAGCGTTTGCCGTACTGTATTTTTGGTATCCTCGATTCGAAGTGTGAAAGGGCCCTAAAAGACCAATTTCTCGGAGTTCACTCCCTAAAACATCAATTTTCCGGATTTTTTTTTCCCGAAACACATTTCCCCGGATCTGGCTCACTAATAAAACAAATTCAACCGATTTCGCTCTCTAAAAGCCTATCTTGTGGATATTTTTTCGTGTTGAGTTCACTCAAAAATAAATATTACTTATTAGCTGCCGCTAACAAATTTCGCGGGGCAGTTTCAATTCAGAGACCGAATTTGTTGATTCTCCGCACTGCAAAACCATTGTTGAAGGTTTGACTAGAATAAATTTATCAAATTTTACTCTCTAAGAAACCAAAGTTGGCGGATTTTTATCGCAGGCGAAAAACGTTTCCCCGAATCTGGCTCACTGTAAAATACATTTCAATTTCGGGGATTTTGTCGCCAGTATAATAGCACATTTCATAACGAGAAAGGAAAGTGGAAACGAGTCCGGTGAAGTTCCACTTTCCTCCCTCGTTGTGAAAAATGCACTATTTCGCGTTACCAGTAGAAAAAAATGGTATTTCCCTCCCTGTAACCTCAAATCTCAAAAGCCCGGCGAAAACCAATTTCAACGGGTGGCCCCATGCAGATCGGTCTCTGAATTTGGGCCATCCCAGTGAAAGTGGACACCCATCAAATGAAAGTCCGAAATTATTTGCTTTTTCAGTGAGCAAAATCCGAGAAATTGATGCGCGAAATGCCTCGTCTAGGGCTTGATTTCAGCGAAATGCCACGTCAAGATCAAAGTTTACGCGAAACGTCACATGGGTGAGAGTGGAACTGTTTTGAAACGGTCGCGGAACACCCAAGGGAAAACGTTTCGCGAAATGTCCCGTTTGGTGGACAAAACGCAAGAACAAATTGTATGAGGAATTGTCAATTTCATGAAAAATTGTGTTGCTATTATGACGAAATTGTCCATTTGGAGCCGAAAATGGGAAATAATTTACGTGAAACGCAACAATGAAGGCGACATTTATGAAAAATTCCCAATTTTAGTGCGAAACGTCACATCCAGGCCAATACTTAAGCGTAAGGCCTCATTCGGGCGGTCTGTTTTATAAGAAAACTTGCAATTTTACAGGAATTCTAAAGCTTATGAACTAATGGTTGATTTAATTTTTAAAGGTGTCAATTAAATGAGTAAATCGTCAGCTTCATAAGGGAATAGTCAATTTTATGAGGAAATTGCCATTTTTCAGAGAATCTTCAATTTTATACAGAAATGGTTAATTCCCTGCGTCGTGAAACCTCAAAAATAGTGGTTAGGTCCATTTTTAAATTTTCATCATTTTTGGACCGATTGAAGGCATGGCCCCGTCCTTAAGTCGGCCCTGGATCAGTGGCGTACCCAGAGGGGGGCGATAGGTGGATCGCCCCCTCCGAGAGGCCGTTTTTAGCCACGTTTTTGCGAAATCCTAGCAATACGAAGGGCGTTCATTACAACACCCACCCCCGCCGGTCCTTATTAGGCTGCGAACTGCCGGAATCGCCCCCTCCGGAAGGATTTCTAGGTACGCCCCTGCCCTGGATCCGCGCCTGTGTAGAATAGCGTTTTTTTCAAAAGCAACAGATTATTGTCTTAGATTATTGCCTTTTGCTGAATTTTAGCCCCGAGTCAGCGTTATTACTAAATTTTAGTCGTGAATTGGCTTTTTCTCTAATATAGCCGTGAATTAGCCGATTTTTTTCATTTGAATCCGCGAATGAACGTTTTTTCTACACTATCCGCAAATTACAGGACTTTTTACAAATTTTAGCTGCCAATTAATTATCTATACTTTTCAATTAAGTCCGCGACATTGGATTGTTCCAAGTTTAGCCGCTAAGTAGCGCTTCTTGTCAAACTTCTTTAGAGAAGCTATTTTTCTCAATTTTTGCCGTGGATTAGCGTATGTACCAATTTTAGCAGCTAATTAGCCATTCTTCTCAATTTCAGCAGTGAATTGTGGCTTTTCACTTTTTTATCCGCGAACAGGCAATTTTTTTGCAATTTCAGATGCGAAATTGTCATTTCTCTCGATTTTAGCCCCGAATTAGCGTGTTTTTTTCTATCGTATACCCTTAGCGTTTTTTTTTTTTTTTTGCCTTTTAGCGCTTGCAGAGAAGCAAAAACTGCCTCACGTCTCAATTTTACCAACAGCAAATTAGCTTATTTTCTTCATTTCAGGCACAAAGTGGCATCTATGCACCGCGAATCAGCTATATTTTCTCAATTTCGGTCTGGATGTTTCATCGAGATAAGCCAATGAAGGCTTTTGAACAGTTTTTTCCTCAAATACTAGCGATTTTTCCCAACTTTTTGCAGCCGTTGGTACTTGCCTGCAAGAATAGCATATTAGTACGCCTTTTCATCTTTATCCGCTTACGGACCTAAGAAAAACAAACTGGGAAGTAGCGTATTCTCTCTATTTTAGCCGCGAAGTTACCCCCAGAAGGCTGCGTTTTCTCTGCGCATTCAGAATAAGCGCTTTTGTGGGCTAAATGGATTATTCAGCTACACTCCTTGCTGATCACCTGCAAGCACTCCATCCTGGGTCGGATGGATTGAAAATCGTCGAAAGGAGCCAATATCGCTGTCAAACTGCACGTCAAAAACTCGTTTTCACGTACCTACAAACATGAACATAAGCTATGTCATCACTGGTGCCTTTTCGCGTGCGTCAGAGCCATGCGTCATAGCAGGCGGTGTGTTGAACGTGAGGAATGCGCTATTGCATGCCTCAAAAAGCTGGAAGGATATCAGAATTTGCGTGCATAGCTTGGACGCATGCGTTGTTGAAAGTTGAAAAGGCGTGTTGAATAGACGAAAACGCACAAGTGGAGACATAGCTATACATCATCCTTAATTTTCACCTTTTCAGGCCCACATAGGGTGCTCGCGGTGATCCGGCCCCCTCGCCCTGTCTCGGGACGCCACTAATTCACGAACAGAAGTAAGAAAAAGCGCTACTTCGTGGCTCATATTTCCTTAAAGCTTCCGCGAATAAATTACAGAAAAAGCGCTAGTTCATTAATGAAATTGAGAAAAATGGCTCATTAGCGGTTAAGATCAAGAAAAATACGAACTCACCGCAAAAACTCAGAAAAAACGCTAATTCACCGCTAGAATGGCGAAAAATCGCTAATCCACCGATAAAATTGAGAAGCGCTGAAGTGAGGAAAAACGCTAATTGCTATTTAAATGGACAAAACGTCAAATTCGCAGCTTCTAAAGGTAGCTTTGCGCCAGAAAGTGAAAAAATCGCTAATTCACAGCCAAATTCAGAAAAAGCTTTACGTAGTTCGCGACGAAAATTGGATAAAAACTCTAATTCGTGGCTGACAGGTATAAAATCTATAATTTTAGCGGCTAAAATGAGGAAAAACGCTAATGTTGTGTGGTTTTAGTAAGGATTAATGGCTAATTGGGGTTTAAATTGAGAAAATTTGCTAATTCACAGAACATTGAGAAAATGGCAAGCCGAGGCTTCCGGAGGCAACTTAGCAGCCAATTAGCTAAAAGCGCTAATTTACACCAAAAATTGAGAAAATCGCGGCTAAAGTGGAAACGTATCGCTTATTCGCGGTTGGAATGGGGGAAATATCGAATTCACCGATGAAATTGAGAAGAACCTCTTAAGTGTTGAAAAAAGTGTGAAAAAAAAACGTTTTTCGACAAGACGGGTGGGTGGATAGCGCTGGCTAGTGGGTATAACTAAAGCATTTTCGGCTATGCGTCTACATAACGTTTTTGTGCGTCCAGGTACGCACTATCGCCAGTGCAAGTGTGTCACGTTCCTCCTGAATCACTCCTGTATAAATGTATATTGGGCCGATATTTTCCCAGTGCCCCGGGCCGGACAAATCTGTGTATCCGCCCCTGGTTGGCGGTACATATTTGATGTCGATGTATTTTCTTATAAATAAATATTTTGCAGGGCAAGTTTCTGGGTCGTTTTTTTTATAGGGCGTGCGGACCCTGGGCAAACCAGTCCTGACTGTGGGTATAACCTGACGAATTAGCAGTCTAATTACAACATTTAGAGCCGAACATTTCTGAGTTTGCAAGTTCGGTTCCTAATTTGAGTGAAAATGTTAGTTTCCTTGCTTATTATCCGTGAAATTGACAGTTTCACGTCTTAATTGATGCGAAATTGCAAGTCTCTGGGCATTTTTTTTTTCTGTCTGGGCGACCAAAACTCACATAGTACGCCCAAAGCCCGACAGATACTTATGAAAATGGAAGTTTCCTGGCTGAATATCCACAGCATTGCAATTTTCTGGTTTCAATGCCTGCGAAAATTCAAATTGCGGGTCTTTATCTCGGTAAATTTGCAAGTTTCGAGACCTTTTGCATGTCTCGAATCACGCGGCACCCCTGAGTAGGGGGCTCAAAAGGTACCCCGCTTGCGGACCACTGGCTTAGAAAAAATAACGCTAAAATTTGTGCTGTGACTAACCCCCGCATGGGGGAAGTGACCTCGATTCGCGCGCAGGCTGGTGCGCCTGTACCCCACGCCTGTCACGCATAAAGGCCGTATATTTGATCAATTTAATAAAATGGCCATGTAATGGGAGAGGGTAGTGTTTCGTGTTTGCAAGTTTAGGTAGGGGCGACCGCCCCCACGTCACACTCCCCCCCCCACATCATTGAATCCGCGCCTGCTCACTGACTGGTTGCCAATCGCCACCCTAGTCAGTGGCATCAGTCAGTATTCTCTGAAGACCTAGACTTACAGCAAGCGTTTCTCGCGCGTACAACAAAACCGAGGGGAACGGAGTCAGTTGACTCTTGAAAACAAAATGATTCGCGAGAACGGCTAAATCATTGTCCATTAACGCTATAAACGCTCATTAATTTATTTATTTTTCTCACAATTATAAATAAACCGAACGCTTGCTATTCGAACTTTGTGCATTCTCGGTCACTTAAAATTTTATTATTCGTGCGCGAACGAAACGTTTGCTCTTGAAATTCTAATCGTGTAATCTTGAAAACTCGACCGAATAATACCGTATTCTCTTTCTTCCTCCAACCTCTTTGCGCGAGAAGAAAACAATTATGACAAGGAAGACCTTGAAATTCAAATCGGCCTTGCCCGCATGGGAAGAGTTCAATGGTTAAGAGCTCTCTCTCTCTCTCTCTCTCTCTCAGTAACTACCGCGTAGTGATTGCATTACACACATAAACAAACAAAAAATAATTAAATCGCAACTTCGTGCAAAGTACCGAAAAATGTTCAACGCGATATTCATGGCCTGCGCAGCCATCGTTTGTTCAGTTCTCTACTGTTTAAGGCGTGACAAACGACAAGCGGCGCTGTCCAAGTCTATACCAGGGCCCCCTGGACTTCCAGTGATAGGTAACCTGTTCGATGTACCTCAATCGGGACCAGGTAAAAATGTTAATAATTCAAACGCCTGTTGATTCTATTAAAAGTTTTTTTTTTAGATGAGTTAGTATTTGGGAAAGAATTAATAAAAAAATACGGAAGATTAATTAAACTGTGGTTTGGACCAATTCTACTAACTCTTGTAACAGACGCCGACGATGCTGAAGTATAGCAGTCGTTTAACAATTCAGTTTACAGCGTCTCAACATTTTTACATCTTTTAAGGCCATTTTAAAAAGCACAAAGGAGATAAAAAAATCTAAACCCTACGAATTTCTACACAGTTGGCTAGGAACCGGTCTTCTAACCAGCACAGGTTATTTTTTATTTTATGACCTGAAATTTCTTTTTATACCCTCTTTTTCTTGTTTTTCTTTTTTACAGGCGATAAATGGTTTGTTCGACGGAAAACTATCACCCCGACGTTTCATTTTACAATTTTAGAACAGTTCACCGATGTGTTCAGTCGAAAAAGTTCCCTGCTAGTCGATAAACTGAACGAGTTGAATCTACCAGTTGAGGTCGACATATTGGAGTACGTGACTCGTTATACTTTGGACGTGATTTGCGGTATGATTTTCCATTTTTCACCGTAAAAAAAAAAAACAATAAAACTCGCTGTAACCCTCTAAAATTATGTGTAAACAGAAACCGCAATGGGCGTAGAAATGAACGCGATAGGAGACGCTCCTTCCGAGTGCATGGACTCATTCCGCAGGTACATAACGGCGTTTGAAGACGTGGAGAAAATAGAAAAAAAAACAAGAAAACACAGAATATTAAAGAGGAAAAATAATAAATAACGTTAAAAATGTTGTTCAGCCTCTGTGAAATTTTAGCGAAACGAATAAGGCAACCGATTTTCGCGTTAGATTTCATGTGGGAGCTATTCGGTGAGAAGAAGTCGGAGAGGCGTCACATTAAAATCCTACACGAGCAAACTGAAAAAGTGCGCTTCTTGAGTACCCAATTTCCCGGTAATGGTCGGCATTTTAATTAAATGAATGAACAAGACTGTTGAAATTTTGTAGATAATTAAAGAAAAAGAAAGGCAACTGCTCGCTGAAATGGAGCATGATCAACCGGAAAACAACTCATTAACAGGTCTTAATAGTTCAATTATAGCAATTTTTTTAAAAATCTAAGAATACCGTCCATTGTTTGTTATTTCATGAAGGGGCGAGAACAAAAACGGCTCTGTTAGAGATGCTAATAAAGGAAAAATTGAACGGGAACCCCGCTTTTAAGACATACGACGACATTAGCGAAGAAGTCAACACTTTCATGTTCGAAGTAAGGACACATCAAATTTATATTATGTTTTTTTAAATCATTATTTTTAGGGACACGATACGACTACCGCCGGCATTTGTTTTGCTCTTGAAATGATGGCTCGCCATCCAGACATTCAGGTTTTGTCTATAATTTTAATTTCTATGAACTGCGACTAAATTTCTCGGTTGGGCTTTCTTCCACACAGGACAATGTTTACAACGAATTAAATGACGTTATAGGCCCTGAGGGTGAATTGAGTCATTTGGATTTGCACAATTTACACTATCTAGAGAGAGTCATTAAAGAGAGCCTCCGACTATACCCATCGGTTGGAGGAATCGGGCGTGAGCTTGTGAACGATTTACAGCTACCCAGTAAAAATGAAATAACAATGACATTTTTGGTGTTTAAATCGACTAACAAAAAAAAAATGCCTTATTTCAGGCGGTTATACCCTACCCGCGGGCTCAACAGTCACCCTGATAATGTACCTCCTTCACAGAGACTCGAAACACTTCCCGAATCCTGAAGAATTCAATCCGGACAATTTTCTACCGGAAAAAACGGCCAAACGACACCCGTACGCCTATGTCCCTTTTAGCGCTGGACCGCGAAATTGCATCGGTTAGTTTTTCTCTCCCTATAAGCCACATCTGCCCCAAAATTCTCATTTTTTTTTTCTGCGATGTTTCAGGACAGAAATTTGCTATGCTCGAACTAAAATCCGTCATCGGGAAAATCATCCGACATTTTCGTCTGTCGATGAAACATCCCGTAAAACCAATCGTACCGTACGGGAGCCTCATTTTAAGATCTGTCGAAGGTCACAAAATAATTTTTGAGAAAAGACACTCTTAAGGATCTTAAAAAAAACAAAAACAAAAGTGGGACGGTACTTACAAAAAAAAACGCGTGCTGCCTATTAACACATTAACGAATGTCGGTAGAGATTGACAAACTTCACGGGAACCATACCCAAACCCCCCCTTCACCGCTTCACCTTAAATTCCCCTACCCCGGGCGATAATTTCAGGGTTCCGGTGTAAATCGTATTAAATTATTGATTTCCACGAAGTTGTGTGTCCTCGAAAAATAAATGTGATTACGATGGGAAATAGGATGTAATTAAAGGGAGGGTGATTATAATCATGTACCGGTACCTTTTCATCAGGAAACTTGCGTGGTTCATGAGACGGGGTTGATTGAGGAGGAGGGGAAATGTTGACAGGAACATCAAAAATTGTCTTTGTTCATTTTTTTTCTCGCGTGTGTGTTAAAACTTGGTTAAAACCTGAAGTTATAAAGATAAGAGACCCGACCCCATGACATTAAAATTTTTTTTCCAACGACGAGTTGCAGTTATCGGAGACCATTTCTTGGACATTATTATGTAATATGATTTAATTGTTTCATTCGTCGTGGAATTCGATGCTCATTGAAAATGGAAATAGTGACATTTTATGTAGGATGCGTACCTTTCGAGTTCAAAGTGAAAAACTGGAAAAGTGCGAAAATTTAGTCGCTTTTAAGCTCTCAAATCTGAAGCCTAACCTAGAAACCGTCGCAAACTCATAACTCTGTTACTCAGGACCTTCAAGTGAGATTATGATTTCCAGGTCTCGAGCAATTTTTAGGGGCTAGGGCCATTTTTCGCTCTAATTTTCCAGGGCTAAATCGTGGGTTGTTGTTGTGCTCCAGTTTTTCAAGTCTAAAAGAATGTATTCACAGAATCAAAAAGCCTATTTCGCAGGAATTAAAAGGGGCCACCTTGCTCTTTAGCCATTTAACTTGGAATTTTCACCTCCTGGTACGGGAACTGCGGTGATTTAGGCCCCCGTACTGGACTCTTCTGTCGTACAGGCGAACGGCTCCTTGTCAGGAACTTGCAGGCCTGTAAACGTTATAGTCTTCAAAAAGAGCGTTCGACCAGCTCATGATCTTAAAAAAGGGCAGCTTTTCTGAGATGATAGCATGATGTCTGAAACTGAAGGGGGTCGCACGAAATTGAGATTTTCACGGAGCTTTGTTTTTTTACGGGCGTTTGAATTTGAAAAAAAAATGGCATCCTGTAAAGTTGATCATTTCGATGAGGCCATCATCATCAGCAGCAAGCCCAAACCCAACGAAATAAAGGGGTTTAGTTCTTCAGCGGGAAACCCCCACGAAATGCGCAAAATCAGCAATCCCATAATCCTAATGAGCAAAATATATTTTCGCATGATCGTGAAAATGCTTTGATTAGTGTGCTAAAACCGCGTAATTGTGGTTTTGAATGAGGCAACTCAGCGAAATTGATGGTTCATAAAAAAACGCGCAAAATTTTGGGGGTTTAGCGAGTGAAATTTGAGATATTCAATTTTTTAATGATAGAAAACCTCGAAATTAGAGTTTCTGTGAGCCAGTACCACGAAAATTGGCTCCTAATGAGAAAAATCCTCGAAAAAGCTTTTAGAGCCTGAAATCAGCGAAAATAATTTTTAATGAGTCAGACCGTCAAAAGTTTCAGCGCGCAAAATTCGTGAAATTAGTATCTCTTAACGCGCCACGCCGGGATATTGTTTTATGAGCTACAGAAATTGGCGTCATCGTCTTTTTTAGTGAGTGAAATCCGAGAAATTGGTTTCTTCGTGAGCCAGACTCACGAAATCTTTTGAAAAATGTTTTGACTTAGGGAACCTCACGAAATCGGTGGTGACCATAGACCCGCATGATTTGTACTTTTTCAAGGTATTTACTAGGGGTGTGCCCAGATTCTCCACTACAGCTTTAATTTCGAGTTTAGTGGAGAGTGACTGCTCACCCCTGCCTCCCTCTGGCTACGCCCATGGTTCTCGGTTAAAAGTGGATAAAAGGTGATGCCAGCTAATAAGAAGTGCCCCCCCCCCCTATAACCTCACAGAGGTAAGGCACTATAAAACACGAGTACTGCAATACGGAAATCGGCGCCATGCTTGGTCCCTCACACGATTATAATTATCACCTGGGGGCCTATTCTCTAACAACAAGCAATATTTTTTTCGCCAGCCATGTGTTTATTTCATTCATTTGTTTGAAGAAAATCAATGAAATAAACATATGACTTCGAAAAAGCTATTGCTTCGGAGTTAGAGAATAAGCCCCCTGATCTCATTGACAAGTAATATATTTTGATTTATTTCGATCGCGTTCCGCGTTTGTTTGCTGTTACGATGACAATTTTTTCATTCATGATATTTTGTTTACCCTAACAACTGAGGGACCAAATATGGCGCTGAAATCCGTGTTGCAGTACCTGTGTTTTAAAGGTTCTCTAACAGAGGAGGCCCAATGTTGTTCCGGGCCCGGGGCCCCAACTTTAGTAAAGACGGCCCTGATCCAAAGTGAAAGTTTCCCTTCAACGCCAAATTGTTCCTCACAACCCAAATATTGATTGGTAAAAAGTACCACCATTTGGAGCTATGGGTTTCAGTGGGAGAGGGTAATAAGTTAGTAAATTCTTATTTTGTTCTAGCGCATGAGGTTTAGCGTGAAAATGAGCATTTACAAAATTAATCTTCATCAAATTGCCCACAAAAATGATCCCCGAGATAATCGAGAGTTCGAGAGTTACGGCGGGTGTAGTAGTAAACAATTTTCGTATTTCGACGGTTTTTATAGAAAAAACTGGCATAAGGAAACTTTTTTTGTTTGCACGATTGTCTTTTGTAAAATCAAATTGAAATTTCGGTGGACTGTAGAATGTCAATAATATGCCCTTGAAGGGACAACAACCTCCCCCTTCTTCACAAGGGGCGCTACTTTTGTGTGAGTAACGGGAAAATGGGGCATACTTGAAATGGGTGATTCTACATCACATGTGGGTCAAAAATGACTATATGGACTGTGGTCCGAATATTAACCGTTTCTGAGAAAATCGCAGTTTTCCTGATTGTCAATGCATCAGGCGTTTTCTTCGGTCGGTATCTTAGCAACTCCTACTGACCCTGGGAAAATTTCAAGGACACCGTTGGAAAGAGCACAACATTTCCTTTAAGATGACCAGAAGATGGGCAGTTCGTGAAATTTGAACGCCCTTAACGCTCGGCTGAATAGCTGCTTCCTTGAATTTCTCTATTCTTACTTGTTATTCAGCCAGCTGTCACTTTACTGATAGCTCTTGGAGGAAGACTAGGACTTCTGAAAAACTTCTACAATTATTAAGCTTTCAAATGACCTCGATCACAAATAACTATCGAGTTTCTTGATAGCTAACCCCAACTATCTGCAGTGCACAGTGGCGGATCTAGGATTTTACCTTGGGAGGGGTTCCACAGTATATCTGACGACATCTTTCTTCTTATGAAACAGTGTTCCAGCCATTTTGTCCATCAGGTTACCACGCCCCCTCCCCACACCACATGGAACTTTGACTATTTATGATGAACTTCAATGTTCTTTTAGGAAAAGAAATATCTACCACAAATGACTTCGTGCACGACAGATTTGTGTTGAATGCTCTTTAAACCCCGAATAATTTTGTTTTACCAAACAACTCTCCCTCGGCATTTCGTCCCAGAAATAACACTAAAACTTCTCGTTTAAAGAAATTTCACGTTCTTCATTCGACCCAACGGCGTAGCCCGCCCAGGGTCATAGGACTACCTGGTCAGCCAATTTTGAGAAATATTATTAGGCCGTAGCAGAGGGATAAGACCAATTAAACCAGAAAAAAAGGAGATAAAGATGAAGAGGAAGAAAATAAAGTTCATTTTTTCCACTTCATTCGAATTACTTAATTTCAATTCCATCGAGCTGTGGACTTCATGCCCGTACTAAGCGGGCTCCCACCGCGTCTCGGCCGGTGCGCGGTGGCTCGATTTGTTCAACACGAAGCAGCGAACGCTGTGTGCCACCAGCTCGCCGCAGCCTTATAAAGCGAATTGGGGCATACCGGGATCAGTGGCGGACCCAAAAAATACCGCAAATACGAAGGTTTGGTTTTTCCGGAAAACCAAATTTCGCGCGTTCGGCACTTCATGAAGAACTATTTTTTCAATTTACTACTTCCAAAAATCAAATTCATGCCTTTAGCTCTTTCAAAACCCAATGACTGTTTTCCCTTTTATACTTCTGAACGATCGCTTTTCTCACTTCTAACCACGCATCAATGCTTGTCCTCAATTTTAGCCGCGAGCTGGCGTGTTTTTAATTTTTCCTCCCAATTTTCGATAGTCAGCGCTTTCTCTCAATTGTAGCCATGAATTAGCGTTTTTCCCCAATTTTCCACAATTGAGAGTTTTTCTCCATTTTGGCCTGGAAGTCATATATTGTTTCAGGAACCGCGAATTTGACGCGTTTTAGCCACGAAAGGACGAAAGAGCGGGTTTTTTTTCGCAATTTCAGCCATCGTTTTCAAAACTTTTAGCCGCGCAATTGCCCCAAGAACGGCAAAAATTAGCGTCCCAATTCAGTGTTAGCCGCTTAAGGACGTACAGAAACTGGAAATTAAGTATTTTCCCCTTAAATTGTGACGTACGTACGACGTGCCCGTAAGTTTGCTCAGAGAAAATAACTTTGCACACGGACCTCGATAGACTATTCTCTAGCTGGAATCGTTCAAAATCAACGACAAGGCAAAACGTGCCATTTTCGGTGACGATGGAGGCGTTTTTGGTTGGGGCATCTAAAAATGGGACCTGAAAATCGCCCTCTTGAGGGTCGCCCTAATTTGCAGGACGGACAAAAGCTTGCAGAACGGGGTCTTGAAAAATGTGTACGACGCTGAAAATGCACACACGACAGTCTTCCCGGCACCACCGCCATGCAATTTCGAATGAAACCCTGGCTACTAGTGAGCCTCGAAATTTCACGTTCTCTAAACCTCGCTGACGGCATCATCTACGGTCAAATTGAATGGCGTTGTTGATTTCATAACGTATTGGACGTGGGAATTTTTACTCCCGCCAGTCGTTTTCAAAGCACCCAAAGGTGTGTTTCTTAATGTCAACAGGAGATTTTTATCCTAGAGACTGAAAAAAAAATTGAAAATTGCATCCGAGAATCAAGATTTTTGGTTCAGATGCCTCAGAAAACCGAAACTGCGCCTCATTAAACGGCTATTTTCGTTCAGAAAACCATATACAACGGTCTGGAAACTGTGAAATTTACCCGCTTCGAATCCAATGTTGTGTAATCCCACTCCGCTTGTCTAAAAATTAAGTATTTTCCCTCCTCGCACACATTTAAGCTCACAACAGTAGAGAAACAGACTAAAATGGCGATTTCTAGCTTTTTTTTGCGTGTTTTGTGGCAATTCTGGTTCCATCAGTTAGCGAATACAATAATAAAATGCGCTAATTCACGGATAAAGTGTGGAATAACGCTAATAAACAGGTAAAATTGTCAAGTATCACTATTCCTGGGAAAAATTGGGGAAAATGTTGTTTCGCGGCTCAGATTTTGAGAGTGCTAATCGGCGGCTAAGACAAAGAAAAACGCTAATTCGCTAAAAACGCTAAACTTAACAACAAAAAAGGCTAATTCGCGGCTATAAAATTGGGAAAAAGCAGCAATGAATCGCTCACAGGCACACTAATATTTTAAAAAACGCCAATTCATGGTCTCTCAGGAAGATTCGTGACTAAGTTTGCTGTACTAACTAAAATTTTTGGTTATAAATATACAGTGTTTGTTCGCGGAGAGAAAATTATTGAGAAAAACAGCTCATTTGCCGTTAAAATGGAAGAAAATACTCTAATTCTTAAGGCAACCCACGCGGCAGTGTATTTGAAGGCAACTGAGCTGTTAAAAATAGAGAAAATGCGCTAACCTAAGTTCCTTTAGGCCATGAATTTGAAGCTAAAATTGAGAAGGCGCGCATGTGTGCTATTCTATGGGCAAGTATGTGGCGAAAAATTAGTAAAAGCACTAATATATTCGCGGCAAAAACAGTGGAAAAGCGACAAAAATTACGAATTCACGGTTAAAATTGAGGAAAAGCGCTGATTCGCGGCTACATTTGAGAAAACCTGGAAATTCACAGCTAGAATGAAAAAAAAAAAGCGTTAATTCGCGGCTAAGGATGACAAGAAGCGCTCATTCGCAGCTAAAATGAAAAAAAATACACACAATACTAAAAAACCGCCAGTTCACAGATCAATTTGAGAAGAGCCGCTGATCTCCCGGGGCTAAAATTAAGTAAAAGTGGTAGGTACTTCGCGGCTGAAAATAGGAAATGATTCGCGGCTAAAATTTAGGAAAACCACCAATTCCCGACTAAAATCAAGATAAAGCGCTCACTCGCGGCTAAAATGGAGGAAAACGCTAATTCGCCGATCAACTAAAGAAAATTCGCGCCTAAAATGGAGTAACGGCGGTAAATCTCGGCCAGAAATTTAGTAATAATTCGTGGATGTAGTTGAGAAAACTTCACATTTACAGCCAAAATTGAGATAAGCGCCCACATTTGCAGGTAAAATAGAGAAAACCCGTAATTTGCGCCCGAAGTTGACGAAAGACACTCATTCACAGCTTGAAATGGTGAAAAACGCCAATTCTCGGATCAACGTGAAAAAATCGGATAATTCAGGGCTAAAATAGAGTAGGAGCTGTAATTCGCTGCTAAAGGTGAGAAATTATTCGCGGTTAAAATTTTAAAAGCTCTAATTCGTGTCAAAAAATTGAGGAAAAGCCGTGATTGGCGACAAAAACGCTTATTATACGTAGCTGAAACTGCGATAAACCACCAATTCCCAGCTAAAATTGAAGAGGCACTTATTCGCGGTTCTTACAGACAAGTTCTTGGCTAAAATTTAGACATTTATCACCTCATCGGTTGCAAACCACCCACCCTGCGAGTGTAGCGGCTGCTACACCTTGGATATAGTGTCGGCGCTACTGGGGTTTATAGGACAAAAGTCAATTTAAGGACACAAAAAATCAAAAGTCACTCCCCCCGCTCTGAGTTGTTCGGGGCCTGAGTTGTTTCCATCCATTATTTTTTGTTCTACAGCAATTAATTTGAATATTTATAGTTCGTTTAGAACACGTTCGCAGCAGAGTTTCCATGGGACCGGCCAGTGAAATGTAATCATCTTAAATTTAATTGGCCAGTCCCTTGGCAACTCTACTCCGAACATGTTCCAAACGCCTTGCTGGAACAGACTTAATATTTAAAACTGGATTGAAAGTTTGACAAAGTAATTCCGCGCCTAGATAATTTAACTTAAACAGAACTTAACCTCCAACACCGCCAGTGAGCTTAATAGACGAAATCGAGCATGATTTCGAGCTCTCTGCTGGTGAACATGTGAAACACTCCGTCCGTAAAAATTACTTTACAGTCTGGGCACTAAAAGCTCTTCAAGATTTCAGGCAGTAAAATACTTCAGGTCCTAGGCAAGAAAACTTGCACTTTTCGGGCTCATTAGCGGCTGCAAAATTCAGTAGAATAAAAAACAAATTACACAACCCAAAAAAAAATTTTAAACTGAAAAACACGTCGACGGACAGTTTAATAGTCACGAAATCTTGATTTTCGGTCAAAACCCGTCAGTGTCAAAAACTAATTTCACGCGTGCTACCTCACTCCCATAAAACCCAACTTGGAGCGGTTTCCTCGGTCACAGGACAAACATTTGGCGGAGTGTACTCATGTGAAAAACAAATTTAGCGGTGACGCCCCCACTCAAAAATACCAATTTCGCAAGTGTTTCCTTCCCCCCCCCCAACTCCAGAAGGGCCTCCCCACTACAAAAATCCATTTCCTGGGGTCTTGTCCTCCAAAAAGAAACCAATTTTGCGGAATTTCCTCCCTCAAAAACCAACATGACGGAGTTTCCTCACTTGGAATTTTAGAGTTATTTTTCCCGTGTGAAATATCCGAAATCGTGAGGCATTTGGTTTTCGAACGAGTCGAATATAGGTCATCAGTGAAAATTAAAGTTGGACAAGCGCAGGGGTTTCGCGCGCGTGGGGTGCGTTTTTTTTTCAAATTAATCAAAATTATAGGAAGAGCTAAAAACCATAAAAGTTGGTTTTTCACAAAACTAAGGCCCGTATTCATAGTCGCTACTTAAGTTAAAATTCTCCTAAGTAAAAATCAAATCAGTTGTTGTTGGAAAAAAATCATCTGTTTAGACGTCCACTTAGGGAAATTTAAGTTTGAGAAATGTCTATGGCCCCTTTTATACGAGTACATTTTTTGATCAAAGTAGCCATTTTGAAAAAAGTTGACAGATGTTCCCTGCCTCAAATCGTCTGTTTGTGGTCAGATTGAACATATTTTTGAACAAAAAACTTACTCGTGTAAAAGAGTCTATGAATACGGGCCTAAAACCCCAAAATAGGCATTTGAAAGAGCCAAATCCAATAAATAAGTGTTTTGAAAGAGCAAAACAAAATTGTTTTTGAAAGAGCAAAATTGCCTCAAATTTTGATTTGAACGAGACGAATCCACTAAATTTGGCTTATAATGAGAGGAAATCCATACAACTGGGGTTCGAAAGAGCCAAAATAGCGATATTTGGGTTTTTGAATGACCCAAATTCGTGAATTTGGTTTTTGAATGAGCAAAAATTAGTAGGTCCGTTCCATTGTTTTGCTAGTGCTACACTAGTGTAGAAAACCATGTGATTTTATTGACTTATTCTGAAAAATTGAATGAAACCAGATGATTTTCTTCAAATGTGTAGCACTCAGGAAACAATGGAACGAACCTAGAGCTCGTCAAGTTAAACATGGACCTTGCCCTTGCGAGATTTTTTTGAAAAAGTCAGTGGTGAGGGGTTGGTCCTCCCTGGGTGGAAGTGTAAAAATAGTGTTAAAATTCACTATAGTTCATCCTAGCGCTCCCAAATTCGGCTAAAATTCCAAAATTTAACAAAAGCCCTAGATTACCGTCGAGATTTCTCGGATAATTTGAAGTTGGGAGGGGGTAAAATAGGCGATGATATTTCAAAAAAATCACTAAAATTCACACGTTTATCTAACCACATTATGATTTGGTTCAAAAATGTAATGCAACAAACACCATAAATTACTATAGATATGTATACAAAATTCAAGGAGGGAAATGATAAGGGATGCAATTTTTAAAAATCGCCAAACGGCACTCGTTTATCCCAGCGCTTCAAAATTCAGTTCAAAAATTTAATGCATCAATGGCCTTCGATTACCATTTAAATTGCTCTAAAAAGTTGATTAGGGAAAGGGCGTAGAGGGGAAGAAATTTGAAAAATTTGCCAACATTCACAAGTTTATTCTAAAATTTTGTGCAAAAATGTAGTATAAGAAAGCCCTTCGAAAACCAACGAAACTTTTGAAAATTGTTGACGGGAGGGGGTTGACAATATGGGAAGAAGTATGACTTAATGATGGTGTGGCCAAATCAATACGATGCTCCAATCAAAGATTGTCAACAGACTAAAAACCGGTAAATAAATTAATACATAAATAAATGAATAAATAATAAATAAATAAATAAATACAAATTATGCTTCACGCACCTGGTCGCTTCTCGCTTGTTTAAAAACTACTAGCTAATTAACAAATCCCACCTGTGCCCCAACTCCTCGAAATTTACGGGACAGGAGGGGGAACCAGGAGCCAATCCCCAGGATCGCCACTGCCAGCCCCCGCCCCCCTACCCACCCCCGGGAGGATTGTCCCTGGGCAGCGCGGTGTCGGGAGTGATGGACAGGATGGATAGATTAAGGAGGAGCGGGGTGTACCGATTGGGGTCTGAGTGCGGAGCGTTTTATGTCGGCCGAAGTGGACGAGAAATTAGGACTCGAGTGGCTGAACACTCCCCCAGGATAGGAAAAAGATCGGAATTTGAGGATCATCTGGTAGCGACTGGTCACCCTTTCGATTCGAGTAGTGCCGAAGTTTTGCATTTCGTGAGTAAGGGCAAAGAAATGGACTGGCTTGAAAAGTACGAAATCAAAAAGGGATGCCAACTGCGATAACGCCATGACGGATTTCGAGGTCCCGCCGGTAATGGGAGTGGGCTGGCAGTGGCGATCCTGGGGATTGGCTCCTGGTTCCCCCTCCTGTCCCGTAAATTTCGAGGAGTTGGGGCACAGGTGGGATTTGTTAATTAGCTAGTAGTTTTTAAACAAGCGAGAAGCGACCAGGTGCGTGAAGCATAATTTGTATTTATATATTTATTTATTTATTACTTATTCATTTATTTATGTATTAATTTATTTACCGGTTTTTAGTCTTTTGATGTGTTTGTTAAATGCTTCGTTAAGTTATAGGTATGTCGTTGTCTGACCAACAGCTTGAAAATGGTCCAAAGGACCGAAACCGCGGTCGCTGAATAATTAATAAAAGGTGGTTCAGAACAATCTTTGATTGGAGCATCGTATATGGGAAGAAGTTCGGCTTAAACAAACCCGGCAGCAAACAGTATGATGGAGGGTGAAACATTAACCAAACAAATTATGGTATCAACATCATTACTTCTGGGACGGCTTAGGGTATCTGTAAACGAAATGAAATGCACTCTTTCCGACCCCCAGCTGCCGGAGCGATTTTTGTTTAAATTTCACTCGAAAATAACAAGAGACAACAAGAGACTTTGACTTGCACTTCACGGATTGAGCATGAAGGTTGGGTTACAAGGGGAAGGGAAGTATAGTCTGTCCACTTAAGGGGGAGCTGCAGTGATGATTCCTCGACCCCCCTCCAATCTTGCCTCGTCTACTACTCGGCATTCATTTTCTGGCCTTATTTCTGCACCAATCTTGGTTTTTAAGGACTCGTTTTAATCTTCAGGAAATTCCGTATATGCAGTAGTTATCCTTTTTTCAAATAAGTCGAAAAAAAAAACAGTGAAATTACAAGGTAAAAGTTCAAGGCGAATTTAAAATAACTTCTAAAAATTTTGGAAACGTATCAGATCAGAACCCCCAGGTTCTCAGCAGTGACCTGACGTTTCAAGAACTTAGTATGACCTTTTTTGGAGTTGGTCGAGGGAGGTAATTGGACTCAGCAGTCTTAACGGAGAGAAAAATTCACGGAAAAGGTTTGCAAAGAGCTTTCGGAAGTAAATTGTTTCCCGCTCGAGGGCAATCGCAAGCGTATATACGTTTCCAAAACTTTTAGACGAGTTTTCAAGTATTTCGAACTGTATCTCAGAAGGAATAAAGACAAAATTCCGAACCAAGCAGATCATTTGAAAGCTTAATAATTAATTGTAGAAGTTTTCCCTGAAGTCCTACTCTTCCTCCGAGAGCTGTCAGTAAAATGGCAGCTGGATGAATAACAAGTGAAGCTGCGTGTACACGTGAGAGAAAAATGATCTCGAGACAAAATTTTCGGATTCTCTCTCAAGTGTACACGTAGCTTTACACTTGAGACTTTTGTCTCGGGATCATTTTTCTCTCAGGTGTACACGCAGCTTAAGAATAGAGAAATTCAAGGAAGCAGCCGATAGTTAAGGATGTCCAAATTTCACGAACTACCCCAACTTCAATGGTTGCTAAGATACTGACCGAGTTTTGAAGAAAACGCCTGATGCATCGAAATTCTCAGGAAAACTGCGATTTCTCAGAAACGGTTGATAATCCGGCCATGGTACATATAGTCATTTTTGACCCACTGTGGTGTAGAATCACCCATTTCAATTATGCCCCATTTTCCCATTACACCCTGATTATCGTTGGTTGAATCTCACGTGTTGTCATGGAAGCGACGTGTTGAAATCATTGAAATGCTCCTCAATTTAATGATTTAAAAAGGCTAATATACGTACAATATTATTGCACAAACTAGTTTGCGCATTATTTTGTTTCCAGATGTTTACAGAATACAAAACGAGTTGTACATTATATTGTGCAACCCATCAATACAACCCACAAACGTTCAATTTTATTGTACAACCCCTATAGTTTGCGCAATATTTATTGTACCTGTATGGGCCGCTTAAGGGAGGGAGCAATTAAATTACTTCAAAGAAATGCGAAAGATTCCACTAAGCAACTTCATTGGCTTCAAAATGGGGGTCACAAAAAAGAAATATTAGAGAGATTTTGCAAATAGCTTCGCTAACGCTATTCAAATTTCAACCAACGAAACGTTTACTATCCTCTAGCAACGCGTACACAAAAATTAACTTTAGCGTTTACGGGACTGGTTGCAAAATCTCTCTAATAATTTCTTTATTTGAACTAGCCACAACAACGAACAAACCTAAAACTTCAAATTTTATTTTTTTAGCCGTTTTGAACACCAGCTTCAGTAGATGTCATGACATGAAATAATGTCTCCGTGTGTACAAGGCTTAAGGCCCGCCGCTAATTGAGCCCACGCGTGGGTCACCCAAGCTCAAAAAACAGTTGAAAATAGATAGTCTTTTAACTGTTTTCTGAGCTTGGGTGACCCACGCGTGGGCTCTTTTTGCGGCGGGCCTAAGTACCAGATTGAAGGAGCCAAATCCATGAAATTTGTATTTGAAAGAGCAAAAATCTTGATGACTTGGACTTGAAAGAACGGAATTCGCTGCCGACCTCCCCCCCCCCTCCAATTTTACTTTGACGTTGTCCCTTGTCCGAAACGTTTTAATCAATGGCTGTCACGTATAAAAAAACACACACACAAACAAAAACACGTTTTTGACTTTTTGCCTCTCTATTGATGTGACATTCACGACTAATATTACATGAAAAAGACGGAATTTGATTGACAGGCCTCCACGTTTCTCTCTCCGCAATTAATATTTCGCTCTTCGTGGGCCTGTGATTCAAACATTCTACTGTAAAATGTGGTCAACATCACTCTATTTCACACTCATTCTACTCAAATCACAATTAAAGGAAAACGCGGCAGCGTTACCGTCCTGCTTACTCCACGCCCTCAATTCACATTTTTCCGGAGCTTTCGGAAATTACTTTTATTTCTGCGATGAAACTGGTAAAAATGGTTTGACTTCTTTTTTTTTTTACGTGGTGTAAGGTAGCACGAGCGTATTGTGTTTAGATGCTATCAATGTACTTGAAAACTACGATTTACCGGCGCAAATAAATCGACTGACGAACGAAACTACCAACAGGGATGTTCAGATCACTTACGACAAACCTCAAAGAGTTGGAATATTTTTGGATTTAGACTGTGATGACGGAATCCGAGTTTTGTTGGAGGTAATTAAAGTTCGCCGATATTGGTAGACGAAATAAAATTTTAAAAAATTGCAAATTTTAAAGAGCGAACAACTTTTCAACGCAACCTTTAAATGGTTGATCTGGTCCGGTACAACCGACCTGGACCAGATTTTGACGAGTTTGCCAAGACTTGAAATTGATTCAGACGTGACTGTCGTCACGTCGAATAATTCTCAAATCATACTCGAGGATGTGTACAGAGTTCACTTTACGACGGAATTAATTAAAAATGTGGCGTCGATTTACAACGGAGATGAGTTCTGTACAGTCGAGAAACGAAAATTGCCGGAACGGAATGATTTCGGTGGATTGACTCTCAACACTAGTTTAATGGTGGGAAATGAGGGGGGAGGGGGTACGCCTTGGTTCACTTTTTAAAACGTTTTTATCACTTTTTTTAAACGTTTTTAAATCGATTCCAGATGCTAGACGTAGAATTTAATGAAACTAATTTAATCGAACCTCTGCTAGATCGTTCGTACAAACCAGGCTCGGATTTGGTGCGCCGCTACGGCCTAGTCATATATTTTCATCTCAAAGAAATTTACAACTTTCAGTGAGGAGCTATCCCCCCACCCCCTCCCATTCACCAACCGAATTCTGAATGTTAAAAATAACAATCGAACGGGTCTCTCACAGGGAAAATTTCATACTGAGTTCTATTTGGGGCTCGGAAATGGACAACGGCAGCTGGACTGGTATGGTTGGACAGGTGCAAAGGCGTGAAGCTGAAATTGGGGCTGGACCGTCTGAGTTTTTCATAAGTCGTTTCTCCGCCATTGATTTCACTACACCAGTTCACATAGCCAAGTTTGACAGAATCAGGGTTTTAGGCCAATATTCATAGTCCTCACTCAAGCTAAGTATTTGCTTATTGATGTCTCGCTAATGAGAACGACCGATTTGAAGCCGTTTAAGTAAATACTCAGCTTGAGTGACGACATTGAATACCGCCCTTAAACTAACTTTAAAATAAACGAAAAATGTTTTAATTTTTTTTTCTCAGAGTCTGTTTCACGTTTCTTCAACCTAAAATATTCGGCTCTCAAAACGCGCTTATTCTACCGCTTCACAAACCAGTTTGGATTGGACTGGCTATTTGCTGCGTTGCTGGTTTATTAGCGATTCGATTTATCAATTCCAGAGAGGACAATCATGAATTGAGGGGATGGGGGTGGAGTTTTTTTCTTGTGTCATCGGCCGTGGCTCAACAAGGTAAAAAAGAAAAAAGCAGGAACTATTTCGTCGGATTTAACGCGAAATTTGTAACCCCCTCCCTTAAATTATAGGAATACCGGAAAATTCAAATAAACTTCCGACGAGACTGGCGCATTTCGCTATTCTATTCATGACTCTCATTGTATTCATGCACTACAACGCCGCCATATTGAACGGTTTATTGATGCAAGCCCCCAACGCCATACAAAACATTCATCAACTGTTCAAGAGTGATTTCAAGTTAGGCCTAGTCGACTGGGATTATTTCCGCAGTCAACTAGTGAGACAGTCGGAAAAGTTTTTCCGTTTAAAGATTTAAAAGACATATTCATCCATTTTTTTTTTTTTCTAGAAAAGCAACGACTCTTTAGTGGTACAGTTCAGACAACGATTGGCGAATCAGAAAAAACTTAAAAAACAATTCTACGAAATTCACGAGGGTGTTCAAATGGTGAAACGGGGTCGATTCGCACTCTACGCCGAGGATCAATCCATGTACGAAGTGCTCGCGACCACGATGAGTGACACTCAAATTTGCTCAGTGACTGAAGTGTTGCTCAAACAACCATTCCCACTGGGGTATATACTGAGGGACAACAGTCCCTATAAGGAACTCATTAACAGAGGGTAATTTGAAGACAAATTCAATCTTAAAATTACGAGAAATGTTGACAAATTTTCAACCGTCATCTTTCAAAAGGCTACTGCTGATGAGAGAACGGGGCATTATAAACCGGCAGAGGGATTTCTGGCTTTGGAGAAAGCCGGAATGTCAGTGGCGTCAGGATTTTGTCGCTTTTGATTTCGAGCCACTCACTTTGGCCTACGTCACTCTAACTTTGGGTGTCATCTTGTCTCTTTTGGCACTCGCGACCGAAGCTGCCTACAAACGTAAAGGGTTGAATGCGAAACGACCCAAGTCTACAATTACGGAAATGAGCCATTGAATTTAAAGCATTCACCTAGTAAAACCAGCTAATACAAAGAGGTCAACTGAACGGCTAGAGGATCAAATAAGCCTTTTAATCGTTTTACCCCTTCCTACTCACCCACTTCCACTTCTTGGGCACGACAATGAAATGTATTATTGGAATGTACTTGGAAAAAATTGTAGGACGATTACTATAGAAAACAGTAAATTCAGAAGAAAATCTGCAGATTTTCGTTTCTGTTGAAAAACACCCCAATTCAAATGAAACTCAGCAAAAATGGAAGCTTGTTGCCTTGTGGGATCTGACAACCCTGGCTAGGACAGCTAGAATTTGGCTTCAATTTGTTGCAATTGACGGAACGCTACAAATACCGAAAATTAACGGTCCAATCGTGGGACTGTGGAGTTATCAGATCTACAGGTTTTGTGTAGGTCAACAGATCTACATTTTTTTAATGAGAAACGTTGAAATCATAAAATCCACGGCCTTATAGTTTTACTGAGAGCCAAATTCCGAAATTTGGTTTCGGAAGAGCCAAACCTGCAAAATATCGTTTCCGCAAATCACTCTCCGGGGAGAAGTACTAGTACTCAGAGTAACTGTGGACAACTATTCTTTACACCATTCCCAGTTGTAACTCTGTGAATTTTCAACGCCCTCGGTTCATGTTTTAAGTCTATTCCACAAGATTTATTGATTTTCCGCAAATCAGATCTTCCCTCGCAAACGACGTGCTTGAGCTCGAACCACTCTAACCACAAGAAGCACTAACCACAAAAACATTGAAGAACAAAACCCCTAAAAGCTCGAACCACAGAAAACTGCAACCCCAATAAGATCCAATAAGATCAACCACAAAATGCTCTAACCTCAAAAAGCTCTGACCACAAAATTCTCTAACCACAGAAAGCTTTAAGCGAAGAAAGATTTGACCACATTTTGTCATCGATAAACATCCATGATAAAATTGAACAGCAAAAAACAAATGCCGAAAAGCTCGAACAGCAAAAATCTCTAAATAAAAAGAAGCTCAAACCTCAAAAGTTCTATCCATAAAAAGTCTCTACCACTAAAGCCTCAAACCAATAGAAGCTTGAACCCCGAAAATATCAAACAACACTATAACGACTAGTGGCGGATCCAAGATTTTACCTTGGAAGGGGTTCTACCATAAATCTGATTTACTTGTTCTTTTATTGCCTCTAAACAGGAACCTCAAATTGGTATTTTCTCAACTTTAGCCACGAAGTACCACGTTTTCACAACTTTAGCCGTGAATTAGCCGAATTTCTCGAAATCCATTTCAGCGGCGAATGAACTGCAGCTTCTTGTCCTTTTTAGCCGCGAATGAGCTCTTTATATCTACATTTTAGACGGGAATCAGCATGTGTATCAGTTTTAGTCCCGAGTTAATGTTTTTTTTTTTTCAATTTAAGCGTTTTTCTTCGCTTCTTAGTCATGCGGATTAGCGTTTTATTTTCATTTTAGCCGCAAGTTATCACGTTTCCCCAATTTTCGGATTTGTTCAATTCAATTCGTGAATTAGCGTTGTTTTTTTTATTTAATTTTAGCTGCAAATTATTTCTGAATTTCAGCCGTGAATTATTCCTTAATGTACCCTGCGTATCGCCGCTTTAACTCAATTTCAGCTTCGAATTAGAGGATTTTAATCATTTTAGCTTCGCATTAGCGTTTTTCCCCTTTTTTGCCGTAAAGTAGCGCTTTTTCTCATTTTAGCCGCGAATTATTTTCTCAATTTCAGCGGCGATTATTTCTTAATTTCATTATTTCAGCCGCGAAGCACCGCATTCCTTAATATTAGTTGTAGATTAGCGCATCGTCTCAAATTGACCCATTAATTAACGTCTTTCTCCAATTTCAGCTGATAATAAGCGCTTTTTTCCAACATTTGCCACTTTTTAAGAATAACGAATGAGCATTTTACATTAAATTTTAGACGGGAATTAGCAGATTGTCTCAGTTTTAGGCCATGGGTTTTATGGTTCTATCACATGCATCCATGAATTAGCGTTTTTCTCAATTTTAACACCACATTAGCGTTTTTTCTATACTATTGCCGCGAATTCGCAACATATTTCTCAATTTTAGCTGCAAATTATTTTATTAATTTTAGCGCTGGATTATTTCTTAATTTTGGCCGTGAATTGGCGTCCATTTCTCCAATTTAGTTGCAAGTAAACGTTTTACTTCAATTTAGGCGGGACTTAGCAGATTGTTTTCAGTTTTAACCGCTAATTAGGTTATTTTCTAAATTTTAGCCATGAATTAGGGTTTTTTTTTTCTTCACTTGTATTCATGTGAATGCACTTTTTCTCAATATCAGTCCCGTTGTTGCCTCGAGAAGCTACGAATTGGCGTTTTTAAAAATGTTAGTTGAGCCTGCTGAACGATGGGCTGCGGCTTTTTCTCAATCAATTTTACAGCAGCAAATCAGCGGTTTTCCTCAAATTATCGCCGCATATTAGTGTTTTTCTCCATTTTTAGCCTCAAGTTAGTGATTATTTCGTTTTTTGTGTGTTTTTTTGACTACGAATCAGCGCTTTTTCGCTGTTTCAAGCGCTAATGTTAGCGCTTTTTCCAAACTCTTTGCCGCGAAATTGTCCCAAGATTAGCACATTAGACCGCCTTCTCCATTTTGTCTGCCTGTCACGGCCCTATAGAAACTTGGGGTTAGGGTTGTTTCTCTGTTTTCCTGCAAAGTTGCCTTCAGATATCTCGAATTGGTATATTTTTCCTAATTTAAGTGGCAAAAGAGCGCTTGTTCTCAATATGTGCCGCTAATCAACGATTTAAAACCTACAAATCCATATTTTTTATCTTTGAGCTTTAATCCCCCCCCCCACCCCTCTGAATGGTGGCCCGGCTCGGACTGCCACCCTCGCCTCTTTGTCAATGCTCTACTGGCGAGGAATGAATATGAGGGGGGGGGGGCGAGGAGCTATCTGCAATCATCAAGTAGCAGCCCCTTCAACAGCCCTTTGGTAAAAGGTAAAAGACATTTCTCGCATGACTATCAACAAATTATAATGGTAGACGACATCTTCTTGGGGTTGGGGTGGGGGTTAACCCCCCAAAACCCACCCCGTAAATCCGCCACTTCTAACGACAAGAATAAAGCTGTAACCGCAAAATACAATGATCTCAAAATGCTGTAACCAAAGATAACTCGATCACAAAAAGCTCTAACCACAAGAAGATCTATACCCTCAAAAGCTCCAACCACAAAAGCTCGAGTCACAGAAAGTAGCAACACGAAAATGCGCAAATAACAAAATGCTCTAATAGCCACAACAAAACCATAAAATCTTCTAACCACAAAAAGCTCTTAGTACAAGAAACGCTCAACCAGAAAAAAAAAACACTAAACCACAAAATGCTCTATTCACAAAAACTCGAACCCCAAGAAGACCAAACGCCGAAAGCTGCACAAGAAGCCCTGACCACAAAAAGGTCTAACCACAAAACATTGAACCTGAAAAATACCGAAATCCCATAAGAAGCTGGAACAAAATGCTCCAACCATAAAAAGCTCTTACTATACGAGAAACACTCAACCACAGAAAGCACTTTATCACAAAATTCTCTCACCACAAAAGCTTGGACCCCAAAAAGCTCGACTCACAAACAGCACTAACCACAAAAAGTCCAACACAAGCAAAATTGAACCATAAAAACTTGAACTCCAAAGGGACAAAACGCCGAAAGCTACAACCCCAAAATGCTCCAACTACAAAATAAATGAACCACAAAAAGTTCTAACCACAGAAAGCAGCAACCCTAAAGAAAAGAATCTACCCACAAACCTCTAACCCAGTTGTGTAGGTAGGAAATGGTCCTATTGGGTGCGGGGGGCGGGTCAGATTGAAAACTCGTAAGGGGTTGGGGGAGGGGGTAATTTCACCTTTTAGTAATCACTCCACCCAGCCTGCACACTCCACACTCATAGCCTTGCCCGAAAACTTAATATTAATTAATCCCTAAATCCATTAATTAATATATTAATTCATCCAGACATTCCAGAATTTTCTTTTCGATAAATCCTTCCCTTTTATGGAATCCTGGAGTAGCCCTGATATGGAAACGTACGCCATTTTGACTCCAAGAAAAAGTTCATTGCCCTGCTAAGTGTGATAAAAAGGGGGCGAGCCTCTCAATCTTCCGGGTATGCTATCTCCGGGGTGTCAGCTCCATTTTAAGTCATCTGCCCGCCTTTTCGAGGAACCACCGTCTTAATTACAAGGAAAACAAATTTGACAGTGGAGTCAAAATGACGTACGTTTCCATTAAGCTTGGTGTGATGGAGTCATTTTGACTCCTCGTTTCCTCTCATTCATGCCCTCCGGACTGGAGTCATAATGACTCCTCCTTTCCAGGGACGTAGCCTCAATTTTGATGCCCTGAGCGATTGTTCATTGTGGGGCCCCACCTGTTTCCGAAGATTTTTTTTTTTTTCGAGTTGGCAATGAAGAGACTAGGAAGGTGTTTGACATGTGTTAACGGGTTGACGTCAGTTGCAGAGTCTCCAGATTTCGCTATAAATCGCTTTTCAACTTAGTAGGCGAGTTGTTTACTAGGTTACTCATCTGAAATAGACATCATCCAAGATCAAATTTCGCGGGAAATTGTCAATGAAAACCAACAATTTCACTGGCTTTAGTGGTTGAAAAAACTAATTTCACGTCTTCAGCTCTTGAAAAAGTCCATTTTGCGCTGTGGGGTTCGGTCTTCGAGAAACAAATTTCACGGGCTTTGTTCTTTGAGTAATCAAAGGCAGATTAGCGGTTCCAAAACCCAATAAGTCAGTTCCGACCAACCGAAGAACTTGTTTGGAACCGTCACAGAATCATCTTCTGCCAATAAAACGCAATGAATTTATTTTTTGCTAAGTACGGTAAAATCGTTCTCGAACGGTTCCGGACGAGTTCAATGGGTGGGTTGGAACAAACTAGTCTCACGGAGTCCACCCGGATACGTATCGACAAAGTGTGATACGAGTACAAATGCAAAACGCTCACTTTTAACCAATTTAAAGGACACATGGTGGCCACTCAATGATTTTGAGGAGGAAATCGCGTGCATTGGTCAATTGAGCATTCTCCACGGGAATCATACTGACCCAAATCGAAATACTAAGAGAAAATGACCCTAGAAATCTCTCAGTTAAGGGCGATTTTTGGACTTTACCCGCAAATTAGCGTTTTTCTCAATTTTCGCCGCGCGTGCCGTTCTTCTCAATTATCAGCCGTGGATTAGCGGTTTGACCACACCCCCTCCCCCATAGCCATGCATTTTAGTGCATTTCATTCTGAAAATGCACTATTGGTCTCGTCGTGATGGTGGCAAACATGGGTCATGTCATGTTTTTTTCACGTTTCAGAACCTCTAGAACACGAATTCAGTGGTCTCCAGGATTCATATATATATATATATATAAAATTATTATGGCCGTTTTCTTGTTAGCACGATAACTCTCGAAGAAATTAATTTAGCGGAACGCGCTTTGGCACAAAAATCAGTAGTCATAAGACCCCGGTCGGTATTGCATTTGGGCCCAATTTATCGTGTTGGAGGGGGGGGGGGAAGTTGGGCTTGAAATGGTCAAAAAATCACTAAAAATCACCAGTTGATTCTAGAAGCATCATATTCGGTACGTATACTCCATGTTAGACTAGCCTTTGATTCCCATTTTATTTTTTTTATAAAGTCGAAGGGGAGGGGGTGTTGCCCCCAGAGTGGAAGTAAGTGTGTGGTCTTGTTAGCACGATAACTCTCGAAGAAATTAATTTAGCGGAACGCGCTTTGGCACAAAAATCAGTAGTCATACGACCTCGTTTGGTATTGCATTGGGTCAAATCGGTCGACTTGGTTGTGGGGGGGGGGGGGTAATATGGCTTGAACTGGTAAAAAAATCACTAGAAATCACCAGTTGATTCCAGAAACATTATATTACGATGATTTCATTTTGAAGTAGCCTTTGATTCCCATTAAGTTCAGCTTAAACAAACCCGGCAGCAAACAGTGCGATGGAGGGTCAAACATTAACGAAACAAATCATGGTCTCAACATTACTACTTCTGGGACGGCTTAGGGTATCCATATACAAAATGAAATGCACTCTTTCCGACCGCCAGCTGCCGGAGCGAAATTTTTTTTTTCTCGACTTAACCAGCAAAGTAGCGTTTTTATCCTAAGAGCGATGTTTCTTAATTTTCCACGATTTTTGTCGTTTTCCTCGATTATTGCATCAAATTAGAGATTTTTTCAATTCTTTAGCAGGGGAATTAGCACTGTTTTAGATGAAAATTACCGTTTTTCATAAGTGTTTTCCTCAGTATTAACCGCAAAATAGGGGGGGGGGGGCTTTTCAAGAATTAGGATTTTTTTTGGATCCTATACGCAATGCATGAGCGATTTTTCTCAGTTTTACTCGTGAATTAGCGATTTTTTCACCTACTGCTACAAATTGGCGCTTTTTCTCAACTTTAGCCTCAAAAAGTTGCCTTCAGGAGCCGCGAATTGGCGTATACATATTCAGTTTTTGACGCACATTAGTATTTTTCTTAATTTTAGCAGCGTCGTAGTAGCGTTTCAAACCAGTGAATTAGCGAACATTCTCAATTTCAGTCACGAACTGGCGTTTGGCGCAATTTTAGCTGTAAATTGGCGATTTTTTCCATTTTTAGCAGCGAATTAGCAATTTTCTCAATTTAGGCTTAAAATGAACCTTTCTCTTGATTTTGGCACCGCATTAGCAATTTTATATTACGTTTAGGTATAGATTATTGCTTCTTCTCAGTTCTAGCCGTGAGACAGAATTTTTATATTACAATGCACATACATATACCTATCAATAACCTAACGACGTTTTTTTTTGTTGTTTTGTTTTTTCTTTCTTCTTTTTTTCTTATAGACGTATATGAATTAGGCGTTTTTATGACTTTTAGCCACAAAGTTGCCTTAATTAGAAATTTCACAATTTATCCGAGAATTAGTATGTTCCTCAATTTTAGCAGCGAGTTGTCGCTTTTAGCAGCGTTTCCAACCCAAATTTCTCAATTTTTGCCGAGAATTGGCGTTTTCGTCAATTTCAGCTGCAAAATCTGGGGCTCAATCGAATATTCAGCCCACACTCTTGGCTGATATCACTTGCAACGTTATATTCCCCAGGTTTGTTAGACTGAAATTCGTAGAAAGGAGCCAAATCACTGTGGATAACCTGGATGGATCCACCTAAGTGGTTGGATAACCTTAAAATCCTCATTTCCGGATCCACCCGGGCCCGGGGAAATCCCCCCCTCCCCACCGCTATCTTGGTACGCAACTGCGTGGGGTCTAAAGTCCAAGGAAGCAGCAGGACGTACGCGGACCTTTTCGGGCTGTTTGAAGTCAAGAAAATCTGCTAAACTCATCTTCAACGTGAAACGTTCATTTTTGAAGATTTTATGGGCTCTTAAGAGCGCTGGTACTAGTGCCCCTTCGTTCGTAGACTTGTAGCTCTGGGGGGAGGGGGGTCTAACCCCCAAATCCCCCCGTCCCTGCTTGGACCACAAGCTCGAACCAGAAAAAGCCCTGACCACAAAAAGTATTTTCACAGTAATCAGGTGACACCAAGGTATTTGAGTAATTCACTAGTTCACCGGGAGAGTTGCTAATGACTAGGTCCAGTGACGGACTGAACCGGGAGGGGTATGGGGTGTCTAAAACACCCCGCAATGGCCAGTTCGCGAGAGTTGGTATAACAAACAAGCATAGGCTCTCAACTTCCTGGGCATTTTAAACATCTAATTATGAAGACCCTCAAAAAACTAATTGATGTCTTTCTTGATTATTTTGTTGTAGTGCACGCCCGTGGAATGCACCATTGTCTCATTCTCACGTGACAAATATCTGACAACCAAAATTAATGAAGGGTAACCTGAAGAGAATGAACGCGGCAGTAATTGCCAGAAAATTCGCCCATAATGCCTTGAAATCTTAATTTTTCACTCGAAGTCACTTCCAAATACAATTGACTCGAATCGTGTTGGGCTGTGCCCTTCCATCGTCGTCCGGATAACATCAGTTTAATTAATTTATTATTTACAAATATAATCGTCGTTTTAATGTTCTTCACTTCGAAGATTGAGGAGTTGAATGTTGAGGACCCTCTTCCCCCCCCCCCCGTTTACCACACTTGTCCAATCTTTTTACCCAACGCCCGGGGGCCAGGATAAAAAGCGTCAAAAAAGGAGGGGAGGGGGATTTCATTTTAGGGTGAAAAGACGGAGTTCAAAGTACGAATTTCATTGTTGAAAAAACACAATCAACGTTCGCCTCGAAAAATTCAGTCATTTCCCTGCCTTCTTCGTATACTATAATTCTTCCTCTTCGGGGAGTGATTCTTCAGCGAAAAAGACTGCACTGCAGACTGGTTTTTTTTGCGATATTTGCCAGGATTCAACAAGATTAACGAATAATCGTGATCAGAATATTTCCGCGGGTACGAGTATTTCATAAATTCTTAGGACACGTTTCATAAATCCTGCATACGGGAGTTGTTTCGACAGAAAGAAGGCCCAGTACGAATCGTGCCCCCAAGTGCCGCTTCATATCATGACAAGGTTGGAGTGCAAATTTAACGTATATAAGAAGCGTATAATAATATAACGTATCATAAGATTTCTCTATTACAGGAAGTTTATTAAGGAACAAGGAAGAATTATTCTGGAAAGAGGCGCCCCGTCCTTCAAACAGAAAAAACCAAGTCGAGAACAGGAAAATAAATGGAACAGATGAAAAAAAAGGTATGTACGTGCAAAACAAGATGGAGGCACTAGCTAAAAAGAATTTCCACAACTGCAACGACAGCCGCGGTCGGTCGAATATCGACGTCTCTCCGCCGCCAAATTGGCACTAAAACTGCAGCGACAAGAACTGAGCCTTTTTAAAGCTAAAAAGGAAAAACTGACTGAAGAAGTCGAGACAATCAAAAGGTTCCTAAAGGTTATTAAGTAGGAAAAGCAAAAAGCCAAAGCCATAAAAACAAAATTTTAAACAGGCTCCTAAATGCGACGAACGAAGAAGTGGAGGCTAGCGACGGCGTCCCGGAGGAGGAAGCGGCGTGGGCACCCATACTGGGCCGCTATAAAAGCGAGATTGTCAGTTTCACGTTAAAATCGCGAATAATGAATAACGGTTTGATTGATATGAAAAGGGAACTGACACGTACGAAAGCGGCATTGGCGAAAAAGCTGAAGAACGGTCAGCAATAATGCAACTTGATTAAAACATTAAATTGATAAAAAAAACTCTGTTGCATGTACCTTAAAACGTTTTGTTCAATAATTTTAATTAGGAACCTAAAATACAAACTATTCGTGTTTATATGTGTACTGCTCTATACGTAGTTATAAATCTACCACTCAATATCTTCCTCTCCCACCCTAGTGAAGAAATGAGGCACCGCAGGATGGTAACGAACCATTTTTCAAGGAAAGGCATAACTTTGTCCCCCCTTCTCCTCCTCAGCAGTTATAAAACGCGAGAATCACTCGAAATTATTTCACCCGAAGGTACGACATCGCACATATGTTAGGGCTGAATTATACACAAACTGAACGCGTAACTAACTGTGAGTGTTCGCCATTATAGTGTATGTACGAGGCTTACCGTGCAAGGAAATCATCAAGGAGGGGGGGGGGAACCAGCTGAAACTTTCCGATGGACATTAGAAGCATAAAGGCAGCTTAATGGGTAATATAACGTGGCCTATTCGGTGATTGGTGGTGGTGCGAATTCGCAGTCCTGGGTGACTGGGCGTAAACTAGTGAGCCTGCGATGGACAGGGGGTGGGTGATCATTGTCCAAAAAGGCAAAAAATAAAAAAATTCTCGTTTTCCTGTGAGTCAGGCCACTTAAAAAACAAAAGCGGTAATATATAAAATTCACTGACCTCCTCGCAATTAGTTCACGTTCCAACTGATAAAAGGCCACAGAAATTTAAACGGACGCCGGCTCTGCACTTTGGGACGCAACATCAGGGGCAGCCTCTCGTTCACAAGCTACGTGGCGCGACGGCGGGCGCAAGGGAAACTGCGAAACATACGGGGGAGGCTCCAGGCATCTGTTCTCTTGCCCTATGTGACGAAAAAGATGATTCCATCGCGATTTAGAACGACAATAAGTTACGATGCGTTACAAAATAATGTCTCAGTCATTTCAACTAGTCCCTCGACTGTGAAATCGTCAAGTGTCAGACAGAAAACGCTTTGACCGTTTACGCCATGGACGTCGCCAGCCATGGTGCCAGAAGGTGTCAGTGGCAGGCAGGGCCGACAAAAACGGCGGACTCAAGGGAAGAATCCGCACTCATTGGCTCGTGGGATCGAAAATCTGTTCCGATTTTCGGAGTACCTATGTAGAACCCCCTCCAGATTAGCGATTTTTCTCCATTTTTTGTCCGCGAAGTTGCCTCCAGAAAAGGCAAATTGGCGTTTCCTCAATTTTAGTCGCGTACTTGCCCCAAGAACAGAACATTATTTTGTTTTCTAAATTTCAATTGTAAAAGGGCTTCCATAAACCACGAAATAGATTATGTTTTTGCGAAAGTGAGCTCACTTCCAACGGCCGATATACGATCCATGGATCCAGTGTCCCATCTGGATCCGCGGTGGTTACAAAGTCACTTCACGGCTAAAGTTGAGAAAAATGCTAGTTCGCGGCTAAAATTGTGAAAACGCGAATTCACTTTTTAAATTGAGAACAAGTTAGTGGATAACGTGGAGAAAAATCCACAATTCATGGCTAAAAGTGGAAAAACATTGCTAATTTCGCGGCTGAAAGTTTGATAAGCGCTAGTGTGCTGCTCTTGGGTCGAGAGCACGGCTAAAATTGAAAAAAACAAAAAAACAACAAAACAAAACGCGAATACAACGCTAGAAGTGGAAAAATCACAAAACTGGAAGTTTCGGACCTTAATTTCAGCAAAATGACAAGTTACGGGTCTTAATTTCGGAGAAATTACAAGTCGGTCCACGAGCTAGCCGGCCACGGCGTATACGCGTCGTAGGTTGACGAGGCCCACACGCCGTATCCAGACCTGTCGAGAGAGCACAGATGGGTTCGTTATCCCCGGGCCAGGCCTTCCACGGGAGGGGGGGGGGGAATCAGAAAACAAGAAAATGAAGAGAAGAGAAAAAAGGAAGGTGGAAGCTCTACCGTAGTTAGAGCTTAACTGTATGGTTGGAGCTTTAATGTGGTTGGACCTTTGCTGTGGTTGGATCTTTGCTGTGGTTGGACCTTTACTGTGGTCGGACCTTTGCTTTGTTTGAGGTTATCTGTGGTTTGAGTTTATCTGTGGTCGGACCTTTGCTGTGGTTGGACCTTAGCCGTGGTTGGAGCTGTGCTGTGGTTGGACCTTTGCTGTGGTCGGAACTTTGCTGTGGCTGGACCTTTGCTGTGTTGGACCTTAGCTTTGGTTGGACTTTTGCTGTTGTTTGACCCTGGCTGTGGTTGGAGCGTTACTGTGGTCTGGAGGTTCAAACAGTGGTTAAAGTTTTTTGTAGGTGGAGGTTTGCTGTGGTTGGCCTTTGCTGTGGTCGGACCTTTGCCGTGGTCGGGCCTTTACTGTGTTGGACCTTAGCTGTGGTAGGGCCTTTGCTGTGGACGGACCTTTGCTGTGTTGGACCTTAGCTGTGGTTGGACCTTAGCTGTGATTGGAGCTGTGCTGTGGTTGGATCTTTATGTGGTTTGAGGTTATCTGTGGTTGGAGGTATGATTGGAGCTTTGCTGTGATTCGAACTTTCTGTGGTTGGACTTGTGCAGTGGTTGGACCTTTGCTATGATTGGTCCTTTGCTGTGGTTGGATCTTTGCTGTTGTCGGACCTTTGCTGTGTTGGACCTTAGCTGTGGTTGGACCTTAGCTGTGATTGGAGCTGTGCTGTGGTTGGATCTTTATGTGGTTTGAGGTTATCTGTGGTTGGAGGTATGATTGGAGCTTTGATGTGATTCGAACTTTCTGTGGTTCGACTTGTGCAGTGGTTGGACCTTTGCTATGATTGGACCTTGGCTGTGGTTGGATCTTTGCTGTTGTCGGACCTTTGCTGTGTTGGACCTTAGCTGTGGTTGGACCTTAGCTGTGATTGGAACTGTGCTGTGGTTGGATCTTTATGTGGTTTGAGGTTATCTGTGGTTGGAGGTATGATTGGAGCTTTGCTGTGATTGGAACTTTCTGTGGTTAGACTTGTGCAGTGGTTGGACCTTTGCTATGATTGGACCTTTGCTGTGGTTGGATGCGGGCTTATCGGCAAAGGTCGTGGAGGACACTGGTCCTTGCGTGAAGCCCAGGATCTCGGAAATCAATAAGAAGAAGGGAGGAAAATGTAGATAGAAATAGTAATTTGGCTCAGAGTTCAGGGTAAATATAAAATTAGACAAAATCGACGAAATTTGGGAAATAAATTTCTATTCAAAGACGCTTGAATACTGGTGTGATGGTGATGGGTGGGGGCGGTGGTGGGGTTGAAAGGGCCTTATTGAGTTTTGGCCCCTGGGGCCTGATTATTCTCTCTACGGCAATGGCCTCACCAGGGAAATGTAACCGAGACATTGATTATTTTAGGACCAATTTTTCTGGGGGAGCCTGGTCGCCCATACCCTGACGAATAGCTGTGTATTTGCAACATTTAGAGATAAATATATGTAAGTTTGCAAAAGCAAGTCTCAGAAAAATTACAAGTAGGTATTCTGGCTTAATATCCGCAAAATTGAAAAGTTTCGGATATTGGGGTTTTTATTTAAAGGAAATTGTAAGGCTTTAACAAAGCCCCGAGTCTGACGAATGCCCAGGTAATAATAAGTTCCATGGTCAAATATGCAAGGCGTTACGCTTTTCGAGTCCAGTTTCCAACGAAAATCCATGTTACGGGTCTCAATTTCATGGAAATGCAACTTTTTTTTTTTCCGAAGTGGTCGTTCCGCCCCAAGCTTGCGATGAAACCCATACCCCCCTCCTCACTGTAATTATTCGACGCGTCCACTATTAAAGACGAATACGCTCATGGGCTCAACGGAGAATGCGAAAAGCTACCCTCACCCTTCTGTCTAGATCCAGTTACGCCCATGTACCCGACTCACCCATTGTCACACTTGTTGAGCCGCACTAGGGAGAGGTACCCACACCGCAGCTCTCAATTTCAGGCGGAACACCTTTATGCCTTCTTTGGAACACCAAAGATGGCGTATTTCTGTACCTATGTTCAAATTGGTTTTCTATTTTAGATAGCGAACCAACTACCGAGAATCAAAATGACTTGCGACTAAAATGTATTTATCCGAATTTTAGCAACACAAAAAAAATACAATATTGATATTACAGTTTTCTGTTTCACCAATCCTGTCAAATCCCAATCGGAATTACCAAGAATTGATTTCACTTTTTTTTCTTTATTAAGGTTAGAACGCGATGCTTGGAGCATAACATCTGGGAGCATCGAACACTTATTTTTGTCTGTTTTTTGTTTTTTTGTTTTTTTTGTTTTTTGTTTTTAAAATGAGTCAACAAACTCGAACCATGCACCCTGTGAAACCCGTGCAACTACTTTTTTTTCTTCAGGAAGGGAACATTATGTTTGACCATGAGTTCCACAGGCGCGCGAAGTACCACCAAAAGTAGAAAGAAAAACTTGTTTTTGCATTTAGTATATCCCTCTCGTTTTCTTTAAAAAATAAAACGAATTTCTCATAGAAACAACTCAAAACAAGAGGTTATCACTACTATTTGTCGTGAAAAAAAGGTCTTTTTTCCTTGGTGCTTTTTTTTAGTACATCGGTGTAGCAATAGTGCAGCAAAATAAGCAGACCGGTGGCGTGTATTTTTTTAATTTATTTTTTTTTTTGTTCACTGAACTTCTAAATGAATAAGGTCTGTTTCTTGGCTCCACTAGCGCTACACCGATGTAACACAAGTGTAGCAAAGAAACGTATTTATAATAATTTTAGCAAGTCCTTCCTGTTTTCTGAAAAATAAAAACAAAAAGAAATTGCGTCGCTATATTAACATCCAACTATTTGAGAAAGTTGAAAAGAACGAAAGCTTAAGTTATTAGTTCAGCAACATCACGTTTTTTTGTTTGTATAGTATACAAATTGAATGCAGTTTACTAGCATACAATTAACTTTTTGCAATAATATTCACTATATTCATATATGTATATAATCACTTTTCGTTTATATAAATATTTGGTAACGAGAATTTTAATAATCTATAAAAACTTTCTAAACCTTCTGGGAGCCCACGGCATTCCAAATCCGCAACAATTGAAAACCTGTCCGGTTCAAAGCATTTCCTACAAGAATGTGTGTGAAAAAATAAAACTTGTGGGAGAGGGGGGGGGCATACGCCCTTCTGTAAAGGAACTAACTGTAGGACAACACTAAAGACACAAAGGGCTAACTTCGTGGATTTCTTGCAAAGCCTGGGCTCCTGAACTAGCGGGTTTTATCACCTTGAAGAAATAACGGAAAACAAAATGACGGCTAAAGAGATTTTAGAAGTAGAAAACAACCAACAAAAAACTTAGACCTACAAAATAAATACAAAAAACTATAATTAATTATTGTCGATACTCGAAGTATCTTATTTTTTCAAAAACAACAGTTTTTTTTCTCCCTGCCCACGAATTTTTGCGTCAAAAGGAGGGGAAAACTGGAATGTTAACGACATAAAAAAAAATTTTGTAAGGGACTAGCGTTTTCCTTAAAAAATAAAATATGCTAACACACATGAAAGGCCAAAAATATTACTGCCTTAATGAAAAGAAATGCAACAACCACATTAAATTTCCAATTTTTATCGAACATTACGCAATTTAGGCCTTTTTTAAAAAAGAACAAATCCACCCAAAATAAAAGCTATAACTTCCCACGATTTTTTCTACTTAAGATCGTCAATATCGCTCAAATGATCGGCACCGTCGTCGTGTTTGTCGCCGCTTCCATCGCCAACCATCTCATAGTCCTGAAGCTCGGCCTCCAGTTCACGTTCCCAGTCTTCCTCTTTTGTTTTTTTGTTTTTTAACCCCCCCAGTTTGTACACATGAGTGTTAGAGAGAAAGGAAGAAAACGGAGGGAAAACACAAAACAAAAAACCAAATCACTGGAAAATGGGGCGGGCGGGGGGCTTTTAAAAAAATTTTGGGGACTTTTTTGATGGATTTTCAACACGTTTCAAGGCTTTCCGTTCAATGTTCAAAATTTAGTTAAAAACCTTAAAAACCATGCAGGCAGTGCTTAAAGCATACTTAAGGTCTTTATTTGTTACTATTTACTTTCTTTTTTTTCAAGATTTGAATAAGAAGGCCATGACACACAAAAAAAGCGAGGAGTTGTTAGGAGAAGGGGTTTAAGGGTGAGGGTAACGCTCAGCAAAAATAAAATAAAATGAAATAAATTAAATCAAAGGGCGGAGGTGGAGCTAAAATGTGAAGTAAAGTAGCAGTTGTTTTCCTGCAGATCGGCGGGGTTTCTTCTCTATTTTTTTAAAAAGGAAAATCTTCAAGCTGCACACACAAAAAAAGAAAAAAATGACCATGATAAAGGTTTTTTTTTTCTAAGCTATTTTAAACTGAGCAGTTTTTTTTAACAAAAGTGAATTACCCCCACCCCATTACAACTACCTCGCTTCCAAGACCTCGTTAAATGTAAATGAGTAAATTTACAAACGTTGACACGTTTGATAGGTCGAATTAAAAGTGTTTTAAGCGTGTACAACTAGAAAGCAGTTGTGCAGTTAAAAGAAAAATCATTTAAACATGCAGCTGGGAAACGCACAAAGTGCCCCGGCCCGTATCGTGCCAGTACGGGCGGAAATACCGAAAAGAAAATCCGAAGGCCCCTATATTGGTGACTGGGGAAATCCTCGAAAATGTAGCGCGCAAACGCGCACGATTAGCCAGTAAAAAAGTGCGCTGATGGCATACATTCAGGGCGAGGGGGCGTTTTAGACAGGACCGGCTGCATTCACCAATTATGCAATGTCTGAGTGAGCCATAAACCCTTTCGGGCTCAAATCGAAAAGTTTGAAAAAATGACCCTAAAAAAAATGAGCTCGGTGAGTCTTCCTTTGGTGAAAATGATCAAAAGTTAAAATTGGGTGAAACACACGAAATCAGAAAATCGAGGCGAATAATTCAAGGGATTCCCCCTCCTAACGCTACGGGTTTTGGCCACTTTAGGGGCCCGTAATCGACAGCGCTGAAGTCCAAGGAAGAGCCGAATCTCGCTGAGTTACACTGAAGTCGAGAAAATCTACCAACGGCAACGCGATTCTCGAAAGACAAATTAATGACGGACCCCAGCCTTCGACATTTTGGTCGGAGACGCTGCATTTGTTAACTCCATTCTGCCCGGTGGATTTATAAGGAGTGTTTCAACTGTTCGACAAGGGTGTCGAACAGTTGAAAATGAGACGATTTCAAGTGTTCGACATGTCAACTGCTCGACAGAAGAAGTCGATAACACAATAAGCAGATGTGGCATTTTGTGGGTATCCCACTGGTGAGCGCGTCGCTACGATACGCCCAATTCGTCGAACAGTTGAAAACGAGGTGATATTGCAAAGTGTTTGACATTTCAACTGTTCGACAGGAGTATTCGATAACGCATGCAGAGGTGAGCATCCCACAAGAGAGCGCAGTATGAACTGAACGCAGTATGAACGAGTATTTTTTGCAATATGATCTATTCGCGCTCTCTCTCTCTCTCTGGGGATCTCCTTAAGATGGTGCCAGTACCTAGGCCGTCGCCGGCCCTTAGCTGGCCTGAACCCTATCCTTGGCCCGGATTCCCCAGCAGAGCCGGTCCCATCGCTCAGCTCGACCCGTTAGCCGCGCCCGAGAGACACCGCGTGAAGGTGGGCCATAAGAGTTGAGGATGTTGGCTTGCGCCATGGACCGAAACCGGACAGGGAAGGAGTCCCTGTCCGGGTTGCCTGAGCAGGGTAGGTGTCCCTACCAAGGCATGACTGGCCCAGTCCTCTACACTCCAATGATCTATTCGCTAATGTGGCAAGTGTTCGACCTTAGCGAATAGTTCATACTGCGCTCTCTTGTGGGGAGCTCACCTCTGCATGCTTTATCAAATTCTCCTGTCACTTGCAATATCACCTCGTTTTCAACTGTTCGACAAAATTGCGCGTATGGTAACGACGCGCTCCCCCTTGTGGGATACCCACAAAATGCCACTTCTTTTTTCGAACACCTGAAATATCGGCACATTTTCAACTGTTCGACAAAAATCCTTGTCGAACAGTCGTCAAAGCTCACCTTTTTAACTGTTCGATAGGGGTGTCAAGTCGAACACTTGAAAAATCCGTTCATTGCAACTGTTCGACAAATATATTATACTGTCGAACAGTTGAAAATGACGATGTGTCGAACTGTTGCCAAACCTCAACTGTTCGACACCTCTGTTTAACAGTTGAAAGTCGAACCCTTGAAAGCCGCCCGATATATAAATAGCATTCATCCCAAATCGAACAGCTTTCAAAGGCGACTCTTAAATTGATCAAAATATGAGCTTTTTTGCATTTTTGTTTTATCAACCTGCCAAAATCATTTCAATTTTGACCATAAAACGGAGTAATCACGCTTGAAAATTAGAGGGACAGAGCAACAGTGTGCCTGAAATGTCCATTCACTCCTTTAAACCAAAATTTATTACATTTGACACTTTAAACGAACCATTTTCATGGGTTTAGCCCTTTTTAAATCCTAAATTTCGCGGATTTGGATCCCACAGGATCCAATTTTGTGGGTTTTGCTCACTCAACAAACCAGTCGGGGATACACAACTGCTGATTCCCGCGTCACTTTTCTGTTCTTCATGGTCATTGTCAAATCAACGGCTAGTTTGGTTAGAAACCCCAAATTTCGCGGATTTGGCTCTTTAATATCAATTTCGCGGGGTTAGCTCTTTTAACACCCAAATTCGGCAGGTTTACAGAACTCAATTTCGAGGGATTTACACAATCAAAAAGCCAATGTTGCGGGATTCAGCCCCTAAAGCCAATTTCACAGGGTACGCTTCCTTCCAAGCCCAGAATTTTGTTGATGTGGCACCCGCCGTCCCACACAACACAACCAATCATTCGTTTGGGGCCTTCATAAAAGCAATTCCACCTGGTTAGACTCTGTTCAAATTTAAAATTCGCGGATTCGGCGCACTTACAGAACCAAATTTTTCTGTTTTGGCTAATTCGAGAACCCAATTTGTCTTCGGCTACTTAAAAACAAGCCATTCTGGCGTTTTTGGCCTTTCTGAAACCAAATTTTTCGGATCTAGCGCGATAGAAATCAATTTTGAGGGATTTCGCTCGCCCCAAAAAAACCATTTCGTCGGTTTCCCCCACACACAAGGAGGCTATTTTGCGTGTTTTGGCTTCTTGGACCGGTCGTCCACTGGAAGTGTTTTCGAGCGGCGCTACAACGCGCGTACATCTCAAAGTCTCAAATTGAATGTGAAATCGTCCACTACAGGCTTAGCTGCAGTAAATTAAATTTAAGCCTTTTTGTATGTACGCTCGTTGCAGCGCCGCCCGAAAACGCTTCCAGTGGACGACCACCAACCTTAAAAAATTAAATTTCGCGGAGCTGGCTCATTCAAACCTGATTTTACTGGTCTGGCTGTATGAAAGAACAAATGCAGTGCTGGTTCATAAAAAACCAACGCCCGCAAGTCTGGCTCACCCGAAAAAGCGCAATCTCGCGAGTTTCGCTGTATCCAATACAAAATTTCGCACTGTTGACCCATTCTCAAAGTTTTTTTTTGAAATGTGAATATTTAATCGGCATTACTAACACTCCCCTCCCCCATCATCAGAAGAGGGAACAACACTCGTCAGTTCCCGTCTCTCTCACTCTCTAGCTCTCAATCGGAACGATCAACGGCAGATCGTTGGTTTGGGACCTCAGTAGGAAAATCACAAACCAGTGGCCTGATATGCCGTTTCTGGGGGAGGGGTGGGGGAGATAAACAAACAATTACAGTTCCCAAAATACCACAATAAGCCTATAGTGGGCTTTCCCGTCAGGAGGACCATGTGTTCTGTTCCCCAGATTCTTTACAGGGTGAAATAACGACGACACACTACTGAATCGACGTCTCATCATACTCCCAGAGACATTACCCTCCGCACTCAACACCCGCCACCGCCAAGAATTGGAAACATTTGAGTCCAGCTCGAACAAGAATAAGGTAAGAAGAAGGCTCGCGACCTCGACGCGTATAAATGGACAACGGCAACATACATCGATATGCTGACGCCTCAAACTATCGAATATAAACACGTTCGGTAGAGAAAACAACAACAACAACAACAACAACAACAAAACGGAAAACGTTACGAAAGCGATGCGCGGCATGTGAGGTTCTGAGGGAAGAGGGTACTTGTCCAAGAGGTATAGCAAAATTCACGTTAAAATCATTAAAAAAAAACAAGGCAAAAAAGAACAAGCAAACATCACAATTAGTTGGAAAAAAACCACCAATCACAAGCTTTTACTGCTAATGTTAATTTTGGGTGCCAAGAGGAATAAAATGTGACCATCGGGGTGGTCTGTCCGTTAAAAAAAAAAAAAACACATGAAAACAAACGGAACGAGCTCATTTTTAGCAATTAACACAATCGAGGGCCCTCGCACACGGAAGCCACTTGGGAAAGCGCTTCAAAATAAAAAGTGGTCCGTTCGTTAGCGCGATGTTTCGCTATGAGTGACGGCCATTCTGGACTTTAAAGAGACAACTTGATGGCAATGCTACATTTTTTTTTTCTTCAAAAAAGGAGAAAAATATGTGGAGTGTGTCACGGCGGGATGGAATTGTAGCGTCACTTGGTGATTGGTGAGAGGGAGGGGGGGGGGTTTAGCTCAATGGGGATGAAGAGTAGCAGGTAAGACCCTCTTAGCATTGCTAACCACTTAGGTGTGGTAACCGTGTGGGGGCCCTCAAACCATTTTTTTTTTGTTGTTGTTGAAAAGCCACGCAATTGATCGAGTAAATTTTGGATGGAGTGTCAGAAAGGAATGAATTAAGACACTCACCTGTTAATTTCGAAGAGTCAATTCCAAGTTTTTTGATACCCTCGCGGACTTCAGCTAGGTCTGCCGCTGAACTGGATAAAAGGGAATCGCTCACGAATTCATCACGATGATCGTCAAGATGTCGTTGCTTGGAACTACTGATGTCTCGAATGACTTCAGAGGCCTTGGTTGAAACTATCGAAATGGGGAAGGGGATGATGTTGGTTTTTTTTTTACTTACCTCTCGTAATAAGAAAAGCGAAGGGAAGAAGGGCCCGTATTTTTGTTTTTGTTTTTTTTTACAAGAAAAACAGAAACTATTGCCATGCACTAAATAATGCGAACTGTGGCAAAACGTACTGCGGCTGAGTGGGAGAAGATGGGGGGGGGGAATGCTGACAAAATAAATTTTGACACTATTCAAAACATACCTTGTACGTGATCGTCCAAACTATCTGTTCTGTCGTTAGAACCATCGCCGCTTTTCTCTTGCACCATAGACGACACTTCATTGGCTTGACAGATGAGGCTGACTCGGTACAAGTAATTACGCCAGAAGTTCTCTTCGGATATCCTGTCAATCGGAGACAGAAGGACAAATAATAAAATCGATTGATTAAATAACAGTTTGCCGAAGGGTCAGCAAATAAGATGAGTGGATTGGTGGAGGGATGGGGAGGAGGTGCGTTGGGCGTTGAAAATAGACATCGCCTTTTTTTTATGTAAAAAAGAATAGAGGGCGTCAAGTTTTATTTTCATTCCAAAGATTAATTGACATCCCCTCAACTCACCCCTTAATGAATTCGTCATTCTCACTTATTTGCTCTGAAAACAATAGAATGAGACCTCAATTTTATTTTCGACGCCCCACTTTTTTAAATGTTGTTTTATAATCTTCACAGGGATACAAAATTAGATAAAAACCACCTGACCATTCTTGTCATACCCCTCCACATGCCATCAAACTTTCAAATAGAACAAACAAAAACTCACACTTTAGGCACCAGCTCGAATCGCATTTTTTCTAAATTAGGATCTTCGGTGAGAATGGCTTGACAGATTGGGAATTGAGTTTCGTAGTCAAAAGTGAATTCAACTCCTTCCGGAGGCGCTCTAACGAAATTTTTGCGGTCCTGAAAAATAAAAAATATATATTTCGAGGGCGAACCAATATGAATGTCTCAATATGACGTCTCAGCAACCCGTTAAATGTCAAATTATTTGTTTGTAAACCTTCCAATGGTTAGGCTATTTAAACAATCATTAGTATTACCAATACTACCAATACGGAGGTGAAAAAAACTCCTCCTACAGCCCCCCCAATGATGCTACTTACTATTTTTTTCCCCCACTTTCCGATGTTAGGCATCTCGCAACGCCCACCCAAGTTGGAAAAAAGTTAATTAGTGATACATTCCCCCAACGTCCTATTTTACTCAGACTTCCAAAAAGCTTTCAAACTTAATAATCTCCCCGAACTTACGCTACAAAATTGAATTAGTATAGGCCTCCGAAACTTGAGCTCTAATAACATTTTTTTTTTCCTACTGTAATCCCAGGAAGATCCTACCCCCACCCCATCCCTTTCAACACCATTTCACTGGAAATTACTTACTGTCGACAGGGAAAGACACTCCTCTTTCAACGCTTCCTGGTTGGGGCAACCAACCCATGGTGGTACGGGCGCTCCGCCTCCTTTGCTATTTTTCTCTTTGATGAACGCCTCCTGTTCTTTGTTGAACTCACCGAGAAGATTCTATTGAAATGATAATAATGAAAAAAGACTCTAGATTAGATAAAAAAAAAAAAAAACGCACACAATGCAAAACTACGGAAACGGAAAGAGGAATCTCGTTGAAATTGAGGAACGAAATGAATTTCTCTCTCTCTCATTTATAAGTGGAAATTAGGATAAATACCAATCAAATTAGACGCTTATTCAGTTGACAAGGGCACGGCAGGTAACCCCCCCCCCCACCACCACCAATACGACCTGTCAAATCCCGTCCTTTCTCCCTAGGACTAGAATATGAATTGTCGGTCTAAAGACAGCCAATTTTATAATAGAAACAAAGTGGGAACTGACAATTTACCCTTTTAAATTCCGAGTTTCGGTTCAAAAAGTCGCTGCCGTCTGTATGTAAACTGCCAGTGAAGCCTTCTCCTATGTCCTGAGTTCCTATTGCCTCAGAGAACATGACACTCTGGCACATTTGGAAATAAATATTTGTCAGTTTGCAAGTTCTGGTCCTAATTTGGGCGACGTTACAATTTCCTGACTTGGGTAATATTCGTGAAATTGACAGTTTCACAGGTTTGCCTCAGAATGGATCGCACGGAATTCCCTGACTTTTCCAGGTTTTTCCCTGACCAGTTTCGTGAAATTCCCTGACCAAATTCGGATAACAGTGAAAGAACTAAGTCTATGAAATTGAACACTTATAATTCTGTACGGCAAGAGAGTTACTTATGGCGTTCTCCATTTGTATAAAATTCCGCTCTGAAGACGAGCATTTCCACCCGTCTTCTCCAATACGATATAATTCTGAGAAGACGGGTGGAAATGCTCGGCTTCAAAGCGGAATTTTATGCAAATGGAAAACGCTATAGTGATTTGAGAATGCATCGCACGCTCGGAAGAATACTGGTATCAGGTGCAGATCCAGGGAGGGGCTCAGAGGGCTCGAGCGTGGATATCGTTAAATCCCCCAAAAAATGTGTCCAACCCTAAAACTTGTAATTTCAAATTATAAACTGGCTCATTCGCAAACGCCCACCACCCCACTTCCACCAGGAAGACGAAAATTGCTAGTTAGCTGTAAAACTGTTGATTGAGCACGAAAATTGGGACTTTGTCCCCTCCCTCTTAAACCGTTCATATTATGCCCACAAAACGTGACCCCTAAAATCCGATTCATCAGCCAGGCATTTCAACCTCAGAAAGACTCAGGTGACGTGCTGCAACTGGAAGGCTCCGAGTAGTTATTTTTTGCCATTCAAGCCATTTCATAGCGCGAGTCTAGCACGGCGAAGTATTGCAGGAACCTTCGGGAAAGGGGGGACGAGTCGATTATTTGATAAGGCGGAGAGGACTCTGTTCAGTGGCGGAACGAATGGCCAGTTTAGCAATTAGGAATCGTCAGTTTAGCCATTTTCATGGCGTGGATTGGCAGTTTGGCCATATTAGTATGGCGAATGGACACCTTTGCCATTTTCAAGGCAGGAATCGTCTGTATATTTGGCTCGTGAAACGTCAGTTTAGCCATTTTCAGAGCGCGAACTGTCTGTTCTGCCATTTTTGAACGGGAATAGTCAGTGTTGCCGGTTTTTGGGGCGCGAATACGAATAGTCCGTCAAGCGAGTGGTCACTTTGGCCTTTTTTTGGCACGTGAAAGGTCGATTTAGCCATTTTAAGAGTGGGTATATTCTTAGGTATTTTAAAGGTCACGAGCCATAAGTTTAGCCAGTCTTATGGTGTTTTTCATTCAATGCAATACACTCGTGTGGTGTAAGTTTTCCAACCCGTCCTCTCTAAATTAAAACATATGTTTACGGGGAGGACGCTACACTACACTTTGTAGTGTGTTGAATGGGAATTGTTATTAGGTTTCGTTTGGCTATTTCTTGAGCAAGAAGGCTTTTTGTCTTCTTTTAGCACGCAAATAGTCAGTTTAGCCATTTTGGGGTGAAACTGGGCCCCAGTCGTTTTTGGCTCGCTAATTAGTGGCAATTTGCCGCCCAAATGATCAGTTTGACAATTTTTGGCGTGCGGATGGTCAATTTAGCCATTTTCAAGCCGGGGATCATGACCTGTTCAAGGATTTTAAGGGCTGCACGAATCGTCAGGTTAGCCATTTTTAGGGTGCGTGAAGTCATTTCTAAAATGGGAATTGCCAGTTTGGCTATTTTTAGCGCAAAAATAGTCAGTTTAGCCATTTTTAAGGTGCGAATCGTCAGTTTTGCCATATCTGGGCGCGAGTATAATCGGCTTAGCCACTTTTATTGAAGGAATCGCTAGTGTAACCATTTTAAGCAGAGAGTAGTTGTCAGCTGTCAATCCATTTTTAGTTCAGCAAAGCACACAATTTCTCAAGGCTCGAGAAAATCCAGAATCTGCCCCTGACTGGTATAAAGTATAAAGGTGCGTTTATACCGAAGTGTCTGACATTTACGTAGCTACACTTATGTCTCGACATAAATGTATAGTGTCAGACACTTCTATGTATATTGACCGTACAAATTCTGATAAAAATTTCTGGAAGTTTGTGTTTACACCAAGGACAATTTGTGTCTGACACTTATTTCAAGCAATGAGTGAAGCGCGACACTTCAGTGCAAAACGCACCTAAACTCAAAAAATCGTGAACGATAGAGACCGTCGAACAGTTATGGCGGGCAGAAGAGCTCTAGTTCAATTTTTTTCTCGTTTAACCACCAAATACTAGGAAGTCTAGGATAAAAGCTGCCTGCTCATTTTTCCCAGGCTTTGGCGACAAAATCAAGAAATTTCCTGACTTTTCCCGGATTTCCCTGGCCAATGGAAATTCCCTGACTTTTCCCGGTCTGTGGCAACCGTGGTTTCATGTCTTAATTTGAGCGAAATTGCAAATTTAGGGTCTTCATTTAAGTAAAATTTCAGGTTTCAGGGCCTTTTTTGTGGTGAAAGAATCCAGAGTTGCAGGCCCCAAAAGCACCGAATACCTACAAAATTGAAAATTCTCAGGATAAAACATCCAAGGCATTGCAACTTTCGGGTCTTAATTCCCGAGAAAATGCAAATTTTTGGTCTTAATTTCGGCTGAATTGCAAGTTTCACGATTTTTCGCAAGTGGCCGCGGACCCCGATCCAGCAGGCCCCGAGAGAGAAAATAGCGACAAAATTTACATCATAATAGTGAATAAATTGCGTGGGAAACCGTCCCTATAAAAGTAAATCTTCGAAAACAGCATGAAGTGGCTTCGTTATAGCATTGTAAACTTACTATTCTAGCAGAAAACCGAATATTTAGCACCCACTCTTACACCTGCTTTCTCTCTCTTTAGCCTTTCCCCCCACGGGGCGGCAAGGCCGAACGACATCGAGTCATGACTTCCCTGACGGTGACTTTACCACCTAGCAATCCTCCCACCCGATCTCTATATCCAATTTCTCTCGGGCTTCCCGTAGAAATGACCTCGAAATTTCGTTTTTTCACGGAGCCAGCCCCACGAAGTTGGTTTTGAACGAGCCGATTCAACGAAATTGCTCTTTCAATGGGTCAGCAGCGCGATATTTTGTTTTTAATGTCGCGAAACCGATGAAATTGTTTTTTTGGACAAGAGAGATTCGCGAAAATGATTTTTAATGGACCAAACCCGGCGTTATTCGGTTTTTGAAAATTGCCGGACCCTTGAAATTGCTTTTTGAAATGAGCCAATCACTCGCAATAATTGCACTTTCAATTGAATGAACGTGATGGAAATTTCAACTGTGGCGGAGGTGGGGGGTGAAATAGGTGATGGATTTGCTTTTGTAAACGTGTCAACCACGTGAATTTGCTTTTTACGAAGTCAAAATCCGCGAATTCGGGTTTTTCATTGCTTTCGAAAGGGCCGAACGAGTGAAATTTATTTGTTAAAGTGCAAAATTGGCGTAAAATCTGCAGACTCTAGCCATCGACGTTACTAGGAATTAGAGGGAGGAATCTTCAGCCCAGGAGTGAGCCCCCCTCCCTTCCAACATGTTAACTAACTCCGTCCCTGATTAAAAAAAAAAAAAAAAAAAAAAAAATCGCGGCACCAGCTGCGACGTTAGGAGAGATCAGTTTAGATAGGCAGTGTCACTCAAGACCGAACAGTCGTGCATTTCCTTGCCTACCCTTTTTCTTTTGACATGAATGTGAAGTGGAAGAATCGAGGTGAACGCTTACCTCGGGACACAAAATGTTATTAAATAAAATGGGATTACAACGAATTCTTTGGACTTTTTTTTCATCTCTTTCTCGGGAATAAAGCGGGAAAAACGAAATAACATAGCGAGGGAATAGATAAATCGAATCAGTTAGATAATCTTCCCATTCAGAGTTGAAGCAACATCGGCTATTACCAACAAATACAAACTCACAAAAAGACTTGGAACGACCTCCACTTTGTGCTACAAAAAAAGAGTTCAAATTGGACGTCATTTTGATGTCATTTCTCTTTACAAACAGAAAACACAAAAAACAAATCACAGGTTTACTCTTATCCTTTCCCCCCTACTCATCACCGTCACAGCCATCCTTCTTCACTGTCCTCGTCGCCTTTGAGATACTTGACTGAGTGTGGGGGGGAGGGGGAGAGAAGGCCGACCACGTTTAATCAAGACAGATTTAGAGCCAACAATTCCGAAGCAAATTACATTTTGCCGCGGCGATCAAAGGCTTTCGGGGTTACCCCCTTGAGACTTGAATTGACAAATGGTCTGGACAAACAAAAATGATTGAATTACCTAACTGTAAACAAATTAAGCGAAGATTCAACGTTGCAAGTTGAAAGATAGCTACCTTAAACAACATGTTTTTTATCTTAAAATTCGCTTCTTAATTTAAAATTTTGTAATATTATCGTTTCCCTTCGTCAAGCATGAAATTATCTTGCCACTCAACACCTCTAAAGAATTCTGACACTCCTGGGGAAAATATGAGGCGACCAAGTTAATTAACTCTTGAGCCGTCAAAGAAGGTGCTCCTGGCCCTAAGCGTTATTATTCCCTTAGGTTGCTGCACTGGAGGATTTTAACTTTAAAAGTACGTCATGCTGCACGGCCGATAAAAATTGCAATTTTTCTATCGAAAAGAACATAGCCGGAAGCCGTCAATTTCACGGCAATTGTGTGTGCTGGCAACTAAGCCTAAAAAACTTTCGCAAAAACTGTGAATTTGGCTCCATGACTGTCAATTCAGAACAGGCAAAGAGGCTGCCCGGATTAGAACAGTCATCCCTTAAATGCCAAGGTGTCCCTACTGTTTTCTAATTTTACTGGACTACTCAAGAAATTTATAGTTATTTTATGGTACCGATATTAAATTTTGAGTAACCTTACTCTCCCCCTCCCCCCCGAAATGCTATTACTTTGAGGCACGTTTCATTTTTATCATTCATTCGACTCAAACGTTTGAAACTGAAGCCAGAAACTTTTCACACAAATATTTGTTCATTTCTCAGAGCATTCATCCTCCTCCCAACCCATTTCGTACTCCTCGTATCATAAGTCAGCCAAGTTTAGACAACTTCCGCGGGACGAGGGGTACCCCGGTAAAAAATTGCCCTCATGCCCCACCGTTTAAAAGCTGGAATGGGCTAACACAAGAACACAGAGCGGATCAATATATCAGGGGCGAGAGGACCGACCCCCCTCATAGTGGAAAAGAGGGGGAGGAGGCTTTAGTGAGGAAAACTGGTGGAATATTGAGAAAGGGTGGAGAGAGGGAGGGCGAATGAGAGAGAGAGAGTGAGTGAGTGAGTGAGAGTCACACAGAGCTTTTTGATATAAGCTGAAAACCCTTCTGCACACCGCTCTTCCGGAATGGAATTTGGCAAGAGTTGGAAATACGGAATCGCGTCGTTTTTCTAGCCTTCGTCGTTGACGTCGGAAGCTGAGAAAGGGATTAAAGGGGAAATAATAACCTTTCTAAGAAAGTAATTTGGCTCTTTAATAGAAATAACCCCCGCCCATCGCACTCTGATGTCTCCAACCAGCCGCAAGCTGATGACTCGACGGAATAGGACAGTTATTTACATATTCATAAAATATTTCAAATACGTATTGATTTGCACAAAGTTCAAAAAACTTAGAGAACGGAAGAACTTGAAGAGTTTTTGTATTGAACGCTTTTCTTCTTTAAAAAAAAAAACGAGACTCTTGCCTATTGTCATCTCGTACAACAGGAAAGACTTCTTAAGATCAAGCGTATTATAAAGAGGAAGAAGTTATTTTACGCTCTTACCTACTTCCCAACGAGAATAACAGTCTCTTGAAGAGGAAAACGGTGGGGGGGGGGGGTGAAAAATGCAATGAACGAGTGACCTGTATCCTAGAGATGAGCTTATCGATTCGCTTGTTTCATTATTTAAATTATGTATAATGGTATATGTAATCATTGCAGATATTTGAGTGACCCCATAGTATTATGTAAAGAGGACAAGCCGCTGAACAAAGCATCATAATCGAAAAAAAAAAAAAACTGGAAATTAAAACTAGGCCCATCCACTCCATGAATAAAACCTGAGTTAAAACCACCACACACATACATAAACCACCTCGTTACTATTACCGGAACTGAACAAGCATCGCCCTTTACCTTAATGAAACTCTCATTAAGGCTGGAAACAAAACCCATCAACATCACAGGAGTGACAGAAATAACTCGTTGACAGAGATCCTTCGGTTTTACATAGTGGAGGGGGGGGGCAGCAGCAGTCTCATAAGTTTTTTTAAAAAAGGGCAAATAAAAATTTTACTCACATTTTCTTCCACTGTTTTCTTTATTTTGGCACTGGCTTCCGAAACGGTCTTTCCCGCTTTATTCACGGCGCTATACAGGAAATTGCCTATTGATTTGGCTCCAGCTATTGCCTTGGTTGACACTGAAACGTAAGAAAGAAAGAAAAAAAAAAGGGAAAAGATTCAGAAACGAAAGAAACAAGCATGAAATTCTCTTGCCACTCAACACTTCTAAAGAATTCTGACACTCCTGGGGAAAATATGAGGCGACCAAGTTAATTAACTCTTGAGCCGTCAAAGAAGGTGCTCCTGGCCCTAAGCGTTATTATTCCCTTAGGTTGCTGCACTGGAGGATTTTAACTTTAAAAGTACGTCATGCTGCACGGCCGATAAAAATTGCAATTTTTCTATCGAAAAGAACATTGCCGGAAGCCGTCAATTTCACGGCAATTGTGTGTGCTGGCAACTAAGCCTAAAAAACTTTTGCAAAAACTGTGAATTTGGCTCCATGACTGTCAATTCAGAACAGGCAAAGAGGCTGCCCGGATTAGAACAGTCATCCCTTAAATGCCAAGGTGTCCCTACTGTTTTCTAATTTTACTGGACTACTCAAGAAATTTATAGTTATTTTATGGTACCGATATTAAATTTTGAGTAACCTTACTTCTCCCCCTCCCCCCCGAAATGCTATTACTTTGAGGCACGTTTCATTTTTATCATTCATTCGACTCAAACGTTTGAAACTGTAGCCAGAAACTTTTCACACAAATATTTGTTCATTTCTCAGAGCATTCATCCTCCTCCCAACCCATTTCGTACTCATCGTATCATAAGTCAGCCAAGTTTAGACAACTTCCGCGGGACGAGGGGTACCCCGGTAAAAAATTGCCCTCATGCCCCACCGTTTAAAAGCTGGAATGGGCTAACACAAGAACACAGAGCGGATCAATATATCAGGGGCGAGAGGACCGACCCCCCTCATAGTGGAAAAGAGGGGGAGGAGGCTTTAGTGAGGAAAACTGGTGGAATATTGAGAAAGGGTGGAGAGAGGGAGGGCGAATGAGAGAGAGAGAGTGAGTGAGTGAGTGAGAGTCACACAGAGCTTTTTGATATAAGCTGAAAACCCTTCTGCACACCGCTCTTCCGGAATGGAATTTGGCAAGAGTTGGAAATACGGAATCGCGTCGTTTTTCTAGCCTTCGTCGTTGACGTCGGAAGCTGAGAAAGGGATTAAAGGGGAAATAATAACCTTTCTAAGAAAGTAATTTGGCTCTTTAATAGAAATAACCCCCGCCCATCGCACTCTGATGTCTCCAACCAGCCGCAAGCTGATGACTCGACGGAATAGGACAGTTATTTACATATTCATAAAATATTTCAAATACGTATTGATTTGCACAAAGTTCAAAAAACTTAGAGAACGGAAGAACTTGAAGAGTTTTTGTATTGAACGCTTTTCTTCTTTAAAAAAAAAAACGAGACTCTTGCCTATTGTCATCTCGTACAACAGGAAAGACTTCTTAAGATCAAGCGTATTATAAAGAGGAAGAAGTTATTTTACGCTCTTACCTACTTCCCAACGAGAATAACAGTCTCTTGAAGAGGAAAACGGTGGGGGGGGGGGGTGAAAAATGCAATGAACGAGTGACCTGTATCCTAGAGATGAGCTTATCGATTCGCTTGTTTCATTATTTAAATTATGTATAATGGTATATGTAATCATTGCAGATATTTGAGTGACCCCATAGTATTATGTAAAGAGGACAAGCCGCTGAACAAAGCATCATAATCGAAAAAAAAAAAACTGGAAATTAAAACTAGGCCCATCCACTCCATGAATAAAACCTGAGTTAAAACCACCACACACATACATAAACCACCTCGTTACTATTACCGGAACTGAACAAGCATCGCCCTTTACCTTAATGAAACTCTCATTAAGGCTGGAAACAAAACCCATCAACATCACAGGAGTGACAGAAATAACTCGTTGACAGAGATCCTTCGGTTTTACATAGTGGAGGGGGGGGCAGCAGCAGTCTCATAAATTTTTTAAAAAAGGGCAAATAAAAATTTTACTCACATTTTCTTCCACTGTTTTCTTTATTTTGGCACTGGCTTCCGAAACGGTCTTTCCCGCTTTATTCACGGCGCTATACAGGAAATTGCCTATTGATTTGGCTCCAGCTATTGCCTTGGTTGACACTGAAACGTAAGAAAGAAAGAAAAAAAAAAGGGAAAAGATTCAGAAACGAAAGAAACAGAGCAAGGTATTGATGGAATAGAAAGGATTGGTGGTCGCGGTTGGGGGGTGAGACAATTTGAATTTTTTCCCTTAAAACTATTCCCACAGGGGGAGGGGGCAGCCGGGGATATTCTACCGCCTCCATATCTCACTACCTAGACTTTGACGATGGAGCCCCGGAGAATTGGCTCAATCAGAGTAAATCGAAATTGTCATCACTTCCTCCACCCACTGAATGAATGAATAAAACTCGTGGCACACAGACGTCAGATTTTGATTTTTTTTGGCCGAACTATTGGCATAATGTGAAGGACGGATGTTCTACGGAGCGAAGGCGATGAGGAGGAACAAGAAGGGAGGGGCAGCCACTCGGGTGCCATGGATAGGGCGCTGCTAACCCTCTCAAACCCAGTGATTTCCTCTTTCGTACTTATCGAGACCAAGTGAAAGAGAAGAATAAATGGAAGTTCTTGAGTAAATTCTCTAATGGTAATCCAAAAAAAAAAAAAAATTGCATTGCAAATTGCTTCCCTTTTCCAAGACAGCCCCATCGAATCCAACCCATCAGACCTAAACCTTACGACCGCAAAATCAATAATTGCCTCGGCAACAAAAATCAACCACAAATGATACTCCCACTTGTGGATGGGAGGGAGGGTGTGCGGTCAGACAAGACGGCCTCCCGAGAATGATGGTGCCAAGAGCCTTTCGGCTCACACATCATACCCCAACTGTTAGCTAGACCTTATAGAATCCAGAGGCCTAACGCGGCTCCACAAACCGAACTACCAGGACCGTGGGGAGAATATTCGAGGCCAGGGACAAAAAAATCAATGAGGCCCTTTCACCTGGGTGAGTAGCCACCCTCGCTTCTTTCTCGAAAGGCCTAAATAAAACCACAGTAAAGCTCCAATCGCAGTTAAACTTCAAAACCATCAAGAAGACCCAACACAGTTCAATGACCACATAAGGCCCAACCAAAGCCACGGTTCAACCTCAGCGAAGCTGAAATTACAGTAGAACTTCCAACGACGGCAACGTCTCAAGCACAATGAAGGCCCAGCCACAGCAAAAGTCCAACCACTGCAAAGGTCTAGCCACAGCTAAGCTCCAAACCACAGTAAAAGCTCCAAACACAAAGAAGAGCCAACCACTGCAAATCTCCAACCACAGTTGAGCTACCAGTAAAGCTTTCCCTTTTTCCCTTCATTTTCTTGATTTTTGAAATCCTCGTCCCCAAGGAAAACCAGGCCCGGCGATCAAGGACCCAGTGCTCTCCCCCTCTCGACAGGCCTGCCCACTGCAATTCTTCAGTATGAACTGAGGGACTCAGGGGCAGCGTAAAGAAACAATCATGTGACGTTCCTGAAGTTTCCTGTATTTGTATGGTTGGTCTCAGCCTTAAGGTTATGGGGACAAGTTCACGCCCCCCAGGTTGAGAAGATATCACTGTTTTAGGACATAGTGCACCGCGTACAATTTTCTAAAAATTGGTAGACACATTCGAAATTCGGGTTTCGATGCAAAATCGAATACTTAAGCACCGAATAATTGTAAACTCACTGGATTTTGTGGATCGACTCAGAAATTGCAGTAACTATCCAGTAAACATGGCCGTCTTTATTAAAGTTGGGGACCCGGGCCCGGGATTACAGTGAGCCCCCTCTTTTACCGAATTTTGGTCACTAAAATAAATTTTGTACAATTATTATTATTATGCTAATTTCATGGGTTTTCGCACTAAAAATCAGTTTTTCCAGGTCTGACTCACTAAAAAAATATGTTCAATGATGTCGCACTCTAAAAATCATTTCGCGGATTTTTCTCGCTAAAAACCCATTTTCGCGGTTCTGGCTCACAGACCAAAACCCAATCGCGGTTGTTCTATTGCTGAAAAACCAATTTTGCGGATGTTTGTTGCTGAAAAACCATTCGCCTGTACGACGGAAGAGTTAAGTTTAGGGGACTAGAAAAACGCAGTTACCATACCAGCACCCCCCCCCTCACCAGGAGACGAAAATATGTAGTTTAATGCCAAAAATTTCACTTTTTGGGGAAAGAATCGCCAGTTATTCGATCGAAATTCTGAAATAGAATGCAAAAAAGACAGTTTCACAGCAGAGATGTTAGGTTTTCACGGTTCAAAACCCTTTAACTGTTTCTAATTCAGTTTCGGGGGTCGAATTGACGATTTTTCGCGTCGATTTACCTCGCGTAAATAATATTTTTAATTAAGATTTTTTTTTGATATACAAGACCAACTTAACTCAAGTTTTACAAGTATTTTATAGCTCAGATTCACAGGCGGATTTGTTTTAACCAGTATAAATATCACAGGGTAAATATATATAGGTAATTAAATTATGAGCATGTCTTATCACAGAAAAATCAGAGCCGGAATTTGTCTTGGAGTAGGCGGGGTTTTAGTCTCCTTGATATTAGTTGGCCCAAAGCAAAGTGAACTGCATGATTTAACGTTCGTAGATTAGAGTGGAAATTTTCAAATTTCTTTGATATAGCGTCAAAGCGTAACTAATTGCGTACAACAGCGTAAATAATTGATGAGCTATACTGAGTTCTCTTTCTGGGAACTCATCCCCGAACTATTGCAGTGCAGGTTGCATCTGGCTTGTTGTCACGTGAAGCTGCCCACCCCGAAATCGAAGGCTGGCTACCCCCCTGCCGTGAACTAGCGATTTTTTCTCTATAAGACAAGAATTAGCGTTTTTACTTCCATGCTCTTTTCTCAATTTTAGACGCGAATTAGCTATTTTTACAATTTCCACCCGCGATTAGAGTTTTCTTAACTTAAGCTGTGAATGAGCGTTTTTTATCAATTAGCGCTTTTCCCCCATTTTTGCAGCGAGTTAGCGATTTTTCTCAATTTTAGGGTGCCGGGCTGATTTTTGCGTGCGTCAATGAATTAGGATGCCCCGCAAATTAACGCTTTTTCCGAATTTAGCCTCGCATTAGAGCTTTTTCGACATTATTTCACATTTAGTCATGCGTTAGTATTTTTATTTTTATTTTTTTCCAATTTTAGCGGTGAGTCAGCGATGTTCTCAATTTAAGCAGAGAATTAGCGATTTTTCTCTATACTACCATCGAATTGGAGACGTATACACATTAAGTAGCAATGAATTAGCACATTTCTCATTTTTAGCCCCGAATTAGCGTTTCTTCCAAAAATCACGGATTGGCGTTCTCTCAATTCCAGCTTTAAATATGAGCACTTTTTCTCATTTTTAGCCATGAATTAGCCATGAGGAAAAAGAGCTAACTCTTCTGCCTAAATGTGATAAAATCGCTAATTCGTAGATAAAGTTAAGAACAAGTGTTCATTTTCATAGAAAATTATAAAAAGCGCTCGAGAAAAAATTCGCTGCTCAAATTGAGAAAAATCGCTAATTTATCGCTTTTCAAGTAATTTATCCCCTTTTTAGCAGCGAATATGTACACGGTGTAGTCACATAATAGCGATGAATTAGCACTTTTTTCTCAATTTAAGCAGCAATTTTTTCTCGTATCATTCTCCGTGAAAATGAGCACTTGTTCTTAACTTTGGCCACGAATTAGCGATTTAATCACATTTAGCCATAAGTGTTCCCAACTCAAAACACAAACTCAAACTGCCACTTGCCAGCCAAAAAACGTATTCACGCTAAACTCCGGGTCCGTGGACCTAAAGATTTTTTTTTACGAAAAGTGGTAATTTTGCTTCGAGAAATAGCAAAAAAGTGTCCAAAGATACCACCGCTTGGCGCCCCACAATCTTATTTCAGGTCCAAAAAATTGAAATTCACGCCATAAATAATGCATTCGCCGCAATTGTAATTGTTCGACCGAAAAACACCCCGCCCCCTTCTCATGAAAAAGTGACAGTATGGCCCGTGAAATTCTCTATTCGGCCATGAAAGACATAATTGTGCCTCCACATTTTGGGAAAATCACCCGTATTCTTGTTGTTCAAAAGCACAAAACTAATCATTATCAGCTCGAAGTTGGTCATTTCGGTCCGGAATCTGGTTGTTTGGAGAGAAAAAATGACACTTTGACCTCCTGAAATGTGCTGCTCGGCCAAAAAGTGAAATCCCCCCCCCCCACCGCACCGGTACACCAAATAAGCGAATTTTCGGACACGGCGCGGCAACAGCCCATTTTTCTCATAGCACTACTATTGTACTGATAATTATCAATTTAACCTTAAAAATTAACAATTTAATGAAGGAATTAGCAATTGAGGGGTGGGGGACGTACGCGGTTTACAATCAAAATGAGCGCCTTAATTTGGCCCTCGTCAATCTGAGCGCCGCGATTTGTGGCTGTGTTGCTCTTACAGCGGATGGTCCCACCATCCAGCCTGTTCCCTGACACACCAGCCCTCCGCTTGGTGGTCACAGCCAAGACGGTCTCATTCTGACACAGAAGACCAATTTTTCCACCCTTCCAAGTAAGTAACTCTGAAACACAAGCCCAGCCAGTCAGCCAGTAGTCCAGCCTCGAAAACCGTGGAATAGACCCCAACAGAGGGTGGCTTACCTTCCCGCTCCGGCTCAAAAATCCCTGCTCTGTTTGACGGCCGTCTGTGTAACACTAAACATTGCATGCCACTCCCGTACAACCCCCTGACCTGCCTCAACCCTCCCTGGCATTCCGCCAGCTCGGCCTTTGACCTTAATGGGCCAGAGGTTAAACGCCCAATTTTCACATTATATCCTTCGTGGATGTGGTTCCAAACCACCCTCCAAACCAGCCCTTGTACTTTAGTAAGCCTGCCCTCCCCACCCTTTTCGTTTATACTCCACGTTCAAGTACGAATCTTAATTTATCCCATCGCCCACATCCTCATTAACGTCGCTCGTGGAATATTTTATAACATACAACTCAAATGTTGTCTTCAACAGAAGTTTTCTTTGAAAGGAGAGCTTCGAATAAAGTACCTCCTCTTCACTTTCAAAATCCTCCTACACAATTTTCAAGTAGACCCCTTAAGGCAAGATTATTTATTCACTTGAATTTTCTTCGCGCGAAAATAAAAAAGTGAAAATTAATTAATTTTCTTTATCCTCGATCCTTACTCAAGAGGCGTGGAGGGGGGGGTATCCTCAGAGAAACAAATACTATTCGTAAGAAAACATCTCTTACCTGCTCCAATTGCCTGAGTTGGGTCTTTGTCATCCGTCGGGGTCCCTCCTCCAGGGCTATCCAGAGCAGCATCACTATCCGCTCCACCAGTGGCGCTAAAAGTTACATAAAATTCACGTTATAATTATTCAAACTATTAACTTTAGTTTAAAAAAAACAATAATAATAAAAAAAAAAAAGAACGTCACCTTGAATCGTCATCATCTTTGTCCTGAGAAGGCGACCCTTGGTTCGACTGCTGTAACGCTGGAGGGGTCGAAGCCGGTGGTGAAGAGGCAGCGTCACCGCCCTCCGTTTTTCGTCCACCGCCCGTAAGACCGAGATACCTCCTCCAAGCCAGGTCGACATTTGACTTTTAACGGAGCCACCGAAATTTCCGAGCATGTCGAGCCGGCTTCCAGCTTTCGTAGGGCTGGAACAAATAGAACGTTCATCTTAACAAATTGATTGGAATAATAATTAGTTACCTAGGTAACTTCACAAAACTCGGTCCTCCTGAATAATTTCTCAAAAAGTTCTTCCTTCCAATCATCGTCCAATTTTCACCATCCTTTATGTTACATTAATTACAAAAAACCTTCTGAAGCGCCAAGAGAAACGGAACAATGTTCGCCTTTGTAAAAAAATTAACAAGCTTAATAATAAACTTTGAAACAAGACCTACCCTTTTGTAGGAAAACTTTCAAAAATCGAACTCTAATAACAAACCCTCCCACTCTTCTCCCCCACCACCGGCATCCCCTTTCTTTTTGTTTAGCCAATATCAACAGGTCCGCTTTTAATAGGGAGCGAATATTCTCACGCACAGTAGGACACGTAACTTTCTTCGAATATTTGTTTCGCCATCGAAAAACGATCAAATTTGCTTCCAATATCCCCCTTCTATAAAGCAAAAACAAAATTATTTACCCCCACCATAACACCGTGCACGCATCTTTCTCGAATAACCCTTCGCCTCTCCTATAACCGTAACCTGCTACTGATAATTCGAATTACTAGGAGCTTAAAATCCTCACTTAAAGGATCTACAACAATTCATTAGACTCGAGCATTTCTTCGTGAAGGACTATTCAAGGGCAGCCGAAGCTTTCAGAAGTAAAAAAAAAAGGTCCCTTTTTTTGTATTAACTACGCGGAAATATGTACGTGGGGGGGAGGGGTCAAAGCGCAGCTCAATACGTTACCGGGAAGTTTTCTTTAAACGAAAAACAAAACCCCCTACGATAACTCTTCGACGATAACGAGAAGGGGCAATGCTGTCGCTCGTCCAAATAACAAAAAATTAATATAAAAGTTTAGATTGTCAATCGTATTTTTCGTAATAATCGTGATTAATCGATTTGGGCATTGGAAAACAGAGTGTTTCAGACCTGACCTTGATTGCTGAGACAGGTGCAACAGCGCGAGAAACAAATTGGGACTATGTCACTGCTGAAACTTGAACTGGAACCCTGATTTGGGCTATTTTTAATCGATGAAATAAAAGGTACCTGCACGTATTGGGCGTCACGACCCAAAATCAATCTAGGGCGGTGAGTCACGTCACGGCTCATTGCTTTTGACTTGTTGACGGCACAGGGATGGCGGTCAAATAGGGTAAGTGTGTATTTCGTACGAATGTGCGTCTTTGACGCCCTTGTGCCCAGCTAGAACAGTCGTCCTCAACCCCCTCCCCTTCTCCTTCATCACTAATGAGGCGGCAAACGACTTCCCTGCTGTAATATTCAACGACGACGGGTCATTTTCTGAAGTGCTTTATCGCGGGATCTATTAGGCAGAAAGAGCTGTGGTTCGACTTGAATTGTAAAAATGCCGTCTACTATATAAATGGTGATGGGAGGGGGGTAACATAGCATAGTTCAAGGCGGGGTCACTTTAGAACTTCCTGAAGATTAGAATTAGACTTTGAAATCGAATATTGATGCAGAAATGAAGCCAAAATTTATGTGCGAAGTTTAAGCGAGGGGGACTGGGAAGGGGTCGAGGAAACCCGCCTGAAACGACCCCCCTCCCCTTTAAACTCACTGATTTGCCTTCCGACTTCCGCTGAGTCGAAATAAAAATTGTACGGTTGCGTGGGCACTATAGATAGGCTTCAACCTGTACGACCGAACAGAGTTGAAGGAAGGGAGTCTAGTCTGGGACGGATCTTCGGAAATTCTAGTTTTGGACTACTGAAGCCCGCAAAATTGTTTTTTTCCGACAACTTAGCCCCACGAAATTGGTTTTATTCACAGCCAAATCCACAATAATAGTTTTTTCAATAACTAGTAGAATAGTTTTTACACCAACAAAGTTGTATCTGAACGATTTTGCCCACGAAATTCGGTCTTTAGAAGAGCGAAAATTCGCGAATTATGGCTTTGAAGTAGCCAGAAATACGATTATTGGATTCCGAAGAAGCGAAATTTGGTTTTTGAAAGTGCCAAACCCACGAGCTGCGCGACCCAACTGACGTTTTTACAACACCAACTCGTTTGTTAGAAGTTATTTTTTCACATCCGCCTAAAGGCCAGGTCACACCTATCATGCACGCTTCCGATCCGACACCGATCATGCATGTCGAATCGGAGACTGTGGAAATTCTCGCAGCGGTTAGACTGTATTTGGGTTGGAAAGGCAATTTGAGAGGGCTGAGAAGCGTAATAGCCGTGAATTATTCGGTATTAACGCCTATTACGGTCCCCACACCTATCAAAAAATGCATGATCGGTGTCGGATCGGAAGCGTGCATGATAGGTGTGACCTGGCCTTAAATCGTTGGTAGGACTTGGTTGAAGTGGAAAATTGTTCTTCTTATTTTCAGGGTCAGCTGTCCTGGGTATTCCTTCACGACGAAAAAGGCCTCAATACGCAATTTCGCTGATATCGAGCCAAGAAACTTCAATACTTTCGCTCAAATTAGGACCCGAACTTGCAAACTCACAAATATTCACTCTTAATGTTGTAATTTCAGGGCTATTCGTCGGACTACAGGCGCAGTCGAAAGGGTATAGACCAGAAAATTGCAATGTCAGGGCTTTAAAGAACAGAAACTATCAATTTTGCGAACATTTAGACCAGATACTTGCAATTTAGCGTAAGTAATGGCCTGAAACTTGTAATTTCACGAATATTCATCCAGGAAAAGTTCAATTTCGCGGATATTCAACTCCAAAACGTTGCTCCGAAAGTGTAACCTCAGACCTTCAGCTACCAGAGCTACTCGGTCCCGGTCTAATCAGCCCGGCAATTGAGCCGAGTACGGAGCCGATGGGGGACAACCCCAGGCTGGGAGCGGAGGTGCTATTGCAACACAACCCGTCTCCCTGGACTGGAACCCTTGCGCACTTTTTTTAAAATTCCCCGAACCAGCCATTTTGATTTGAATCCCCTGGAACTGATTTCAGAGGGCCAAACACACGAGATTTGGTTTTGAAACAAAGAAGATCAACAAAAATTGGTTTGGCTTATGAAAGGCCAAATTAGTAAAGTTATGAATTAGCCAAACCTACGAAACGGATTTCATTATGAGCTAATATCGACGAAAGTTGTTTTTTGAAAGCGCGAAAATTCGTGAAATTGGTGTTTGATATAGAAAAAACCTGGGAAATTGTGCTTTTCTGAAAAATGTGGTTACGGAAAGGCGAAAATCTCCGGCAAACTTTGGGTTTGATGAAGTCAAAATCACTGTTTATTCTTCGCTCGATTTTCGCCAAATCAGGTCTAAATAACGTCCGCCGCCCCACAAATTTTCTAGGTGAGTAAGACTGTTGGGGAGTTCTCAGGAACGGCTAGACTGGAAGGCGTCCACACTAAAAAAAGGAAATAAATGTCCCGGAACCAACCGTTTCGCATAAGTAAATTACAGAAATGCGCTATTACTCAGAGATTTAGACCCGAAACAAGCAATTTTGCATGTTTTCATCTCTGTATGCAGCATTTTTGCAGCGGCTCGGCTCCAGCATTGCAGTTCAGCGACTTTTTGGCCGTAGAGTTTGTTTATTTAATGACTTATCTGCAAAGTCATTCAATGACGCGCAATAGCCCGCTAAAAATCAAAATGATTGCTTCAAAATTTTGCTAATTTCCCCTCTTAAAATAGTGATTTTGCGGCTATTTATAGCCGCAAACATGCAGTTTCCTGGCTTTAGTCCTAAACTTCCAATGGTATTTACCATAGTGGCTGTTTATCCATAGAATTTCGACTCATTGGCCACTGCTTGCAATTTTTGCGGCTGCACAGCCCAGAAACTGACAATGTCAGACACACTTGCCCCTGAATCTTTGCAGTTTTGTGACTATTCGCACCTTGACACAGATTGTTAACCTCCGAAACGTGTTTATTGACAACATCGTCTGTTTGGCTACTGAATGAACACTTTAGGAGCTGAGCAATTTGATTTTAAGGCAACATTTCAATAATTCGACAAACAACAAAACTAATTAGTGGTTTTTTACTAGGGAAAAATTAAGCTAAGTAAGCTTCAATCTTCATTCAGGGTCAAAAAATCACTTTTTAATCATCATTTTATCGAGTCAAATTTTTTTCTGGACTTAAACTCACGTTTTATGGCCAAAACAATCGGTTTCTGGGGCCTGAATTTGCAGGATTCTACTTAAATGGCTAGTTCGTGGTGGGTGGGGAGAGGTTGTGAATTTCCGAGTGGCTTTGCCAGCTTCTTGGCAAAAATTGATAGTATCTCACGCCATTTGCGCCACGGGAAGATTTTGTTGATTTTTAAGGGCAAGATGTTCAATTTTAATGATAATTAGCCAGGTAGATTGAACAGGTAAATTGACGTTTTTCGAGCTGCCCCGTCCTGGCAACGCCCTTTTAGTTGTATGTAGGTACCAGTTTAGAAGCACTTCACTTATGTTGAAAGGAAACTCGTGTTTTAATTACTTTTTTTCACTCATTTTCATGAGGCTCCACTGAAAGTACGGCAGTTTTTCGAAAGTACATAGTACTTTTTAAGGTCCTTTTTGAAGATTCCATATGGCAGGGGTGGACAACCCAGGGCCCGCGGCCCAATAATTGGCCCGCTGAGCCTTTCACAATGGCCTGCCCCTGGCCTACAGTGGTAAAGTACCATTTGTAATAATGGAATTTGACGCCCCTTGGATTTTTGTGCAAATGGAATACGCTACAATCCGCGCCCTCTCGTGGGCGGCTAATACGGAGCTGAAATTGAGATAAATAACTTATTCACTGAAATTGTTGAGAAAAATAACTGATTCACGGACGAAAGTGAAAATAAGTGCTAAATCACGGATAAAATTTAAAAAATACATAAAACGTTATTTCACGGCTAAAATTGAGAAAAATCTCTAAAATTGCGGATAAAGTGGAAAAAAAACAACAAACATAAAAAAACAGTAATTCGCATTTAAAATTACGAAATGCTCTAATTCACGGATAAAATAGTGAAAAATCGATAATTCACCAATGGTTTGGCATGTCAACAGCGTACAAGAATGGACCGATCAGTGGCGAATCATGATGAACCCCGAAAAATCTTGACAGCGTCGTCCCAAAGCATCCCCGAGCAACTAGTAACTTCGGATTTTTTCCCGGTACAATGTACATATCTACTGGACTAGTACAATGTACAGAAAGTTAAAACTAAAAAAAAAAAAAAAAAAAAAAAAAAAAAAAAAAAAAAAAAAAAAAAAAAAAAAAAACCAATGGGTTTTGAGAAAAAGCGCTAATTCGCGCCTAAAATTACGACAACATGAATTCTCGGCTTATTCTGAACGCATGTTCGTGGCTCAATATGAAAAAAAAAACAACTGTAGCATGGCTAAAAGTGAAAAAAAAATCCAATTCGTGGGGAAAATTAAGAAAAAATGCTAATTCACGGATGAAATTGGGAGAAATCGCTCTTTAGCGGCTAAAATCACGTATTCACGGCTAACGTGGAGAATACACTGTAAAAGAAAAAGCGCTACTTAGAGGCTAAAGCTTCTGAAGGCAAGTTCGTGGCTCAAACTGCGAAAAAAAGGTAACCCATACCGAAAAGCGAAACAAATCGCTAATTCAGAGCTAGAAGTACCTAGGAAAGGCTAATTCATGAATAAAATTTGAAAATTAACAGAAAATTGAGAAATCAGGAACAACACGAATTAACTGCAAAATTCAGATAAATCGGTGAAAAATGGCTAATATGACAAAAAAATCGTTCATTCACGGCTGAAACAGGGGAAAATCGGTAATTCACTGATAAAATTGATCAGCGCTGACTTCGCAAACTGCCAAAAAACACTAATTCATACCTAAAATCGAAACAAATCGCTAATTCGCATTTAAAAGTAAGAAAAATTGCTAATTCATGGATGAAATTGAGAAAAATCGCCAATTAGCGGCGGAAACAGGAAGCAACATGAATTCACTACAAAATTCGGATAAATCGCTAATTCACGGCTAAAATGGAGATAAATCGCTTATTCATCGTTGAAATTAGGAACTTGCATGGGTCGGAATTTTCAAGGGAGAAATTCTTTTTTTTGGTCAGGTAGAACCTAAAAATGAACTTGTCGCAACAAAGTGCTCTCAAAATCATGCCAATAATTATTAAATTGGTCATAAAAATTCATTAATTTTCGCACTCGACACAACGCCTTGTGATTGGCTGAGTGTCCGTGACGTCACTTAGTTCAACTTTCTTCGAGTGGCTGTTCTTAGTATTATGGAGATTCATAGTTTCATATTCATTTTCTTTCATTATTTGAAAGTAATTTTTCACATTAAAATGGAATTAAATAGTCCGTCTGAACTTACAGAAACTGGGCTCCACAGAATAGGTATACTTACTTTCTCTTATCAAATTATCATTTCCTTCTTTTTGCCTTAGTTATCACTTTACGATCGCTGTTTCAAGTCCTATCTTACTATTGCTATACTTTTATTCATTTGCTTTGCGGCGTAATAAAATATGTACAAATACTTCTTCGTGCCTCAATGGAAGAGCACAACTTTAAAAACTCCGGAAAAACTATATAACGGTGCCTATGAATAACACAACTCCGCCGAAGTGGTTCAAAGCATGCAGGCGAGAACAACATGGTCCGGTTCTATCAATCTACAAGGTTCTTCTGATGTGAAGACTACTTTGACGTGAGTAAATTCAATTATTATATAATCATAGAGGCCGGAAGCCTTCAGTGGCTTCATTAGTTTGTTTCTTCTTGTTTTCTGGCTCTTCCTTTCTGAATGCGAAGGATGAAGTCAGGATAACATTGCTCTGTTTCTTGATTCTTATCAGTCATTGAAACATTTTTCAGCTCTTGATGTACCTCGAGAACTTGATGTACCTGAGGACGTTTTCACCTACTTCGAGGACTCGTATACGCCAAGCCTGGAGTTGTACCCTCTCGATTTGAGTACCAACGATCTCGACTGACGGGTAAGCATTGTGGAAGCACCAATAGATTTGTTTGGTCACATGATAGTACTACATATTAAGCGTCTCTGCTCTTTCAAAGAGAAAGTAAAACAGTAGAGAGGAAAAAACTCTTATTCACCGTACAACTAGTCTGAGAACCTCCATAAATCACGCCCTACAAACTAATCTAACGGACTATTAGGCGTTTTCCATTGCAGGAAAAGTGTAGCACGAACAGCATTTCATTGAAATTTCTGAAAATAATAAATGAAAACATCTGTCAATGCTGCACTTTTCCTTCACCAAAGACCGACGGCATGCCGAAAACCACTTGTTCAACTTTTCTGAGGTACATCAAGAATGATAAGTCAGCTCGGATTCGATTTTTTTCACGATCACCATACTTCCATTCCTGTAGGAAACGTGGAAGTACAAAACAATGGAACACACCTATATTCTTACTCTTGTAAATTTGGAAGCGTTTCCGAAGAACAGAGCGTACAAATTATTTCCTTACGTTCTAGGCAACAAGAAGACAAGAACTTCATCTGTTCTGGAGAAGTTGAAAAGGAAAGATATCGTAAACGATCTGCTGGAAACTCAAAGATGTAGAGTTATTTTTTATTTCATTCTTCATTACATTTTTGGGAATCTTTCGCCGCTAAAACAAGCATCCTCGTGTTACGCGAGAGCAAGTGAGGCTCGTTCAAATGTGTATTCGAATATTTATTATAATTTATAATATTTTTTAATATTCTAATATTTTTTAAAATTTTTATTATTTTCTTTCTCGAAAAATCGCAATATAGACTAGTCAATATAGACACTAAAATCGGGGTAAATCGCAAACATGCATGTAATTGATTTTTTTGTTGCGTGTTGTTAGGACCAATGAGAGCAGTTATTACTCAAGTTTGCAACCCTCAAAACCTTGTGCTTAGCTCATGGCACTCGAAAAACTAAGAAATTTAATCACTTTTTCTGGTTTTTTAAACAAAAATACCAGAAGAAAGAGTTTTTCGAGCATGACCACAGTATGCATTGTTAAAGCCAACTAAATTTGCTACAATTTAAGCCATGCCCGAGCATCCTGGGTCTGTTAGTTCAGGAAATACAGTCAATCAACAAAATACCTAATCTCGCCAAAAAGCGAGATTTTATTGGTAGGGTAATTTTTCAAGACCCGTAGCACTCAAATACACGGTGATTGGTACTTGGTTGAACAAAATGAGAGGGGTGATTGTACACCCAAAATGCATCAAAAAATTTCCTATGACCTAAGGTCAGATTTCCATTCCTAGTTCAGATAATCAATTAGTTGTTTTTTAGCACATCACGGGTTTTCGCAACAAAAACATCTGTAACATGGGAAGTAAGCGTCCTAGGTTAAATCCACCGACACCACTGAAAAGAGCACTCTTTTTTTTGTGTGAGTGAAGACATTTTGGCAAATGATAGCGAAAGATTCTTTGAGTAAACTGGGAAAATATCAGGATATTTTTAAAAATGGCAGTTTTTGACAACTGTTCAAAGCTAGACTACATTAGCCATGGTGCTCCCAGCACCTGGCAAGTTCCTCTCAACCTGTATGAAGTAACTTAGTTTAATACCTTATGCTTATTTTACTCCTGTCTTTTTCAATTTTTTGATAAAAATCCATTGTTATACCAAGAAATGAGGCAATTAGGCCCAATTTGAGTGCCTACAAGAAGATCAAGAGTCATTCCCAAAACTTTTTTTTTCAGCTTAATTCACTTTTCCTATGCTAATCTATGAGGAAAGACAAATAAAAGTGGAATAAGCTCAAAACAATTTCTTGAAATAGCTTTCGTATCTTCTTTTAGGCACTCAAAATGGGCCTGATTGCCTCATTTTTTGGTATAATAAAGGATTTTTCTCAAAACATTGCGAAGGACAGGAGTAAAATAAGCATGAAATATTAAACCAAGTTACTTCATACAGTTTTAGAGGAATCTGCCGGGCGCTGGGAGCGCCATGGCTGATGTATTCTAGCTTTGAACAGCTGTCAAAAACTGACATTTTTTAAAATATCCTGATATTTTCCCAGTTTACTCCAAGAATCTTTCGCTAACTTTGGACAAAATGTCCTAACTCACACAGAAAAAAGTGTGCTCTTTTCATTGGTGTCGTTGGATTTAACCTAGGACGCATGCTTCCCAAGTTACAGCTGTTTTTGTTGCGAAAACCAGTGATGTGCTGAAAAACATGAAAAAATCTATTATCTCGACTAGGAAAGGAAATCGGACCCTAGGTCATAAGACAATTTTTGTTGTATTTTTGATGTTTAATCACCCCTATTATTTTGCTCAACCAAGTACCAGTCACCCTGTCCTATAGAATATCCACGCGAAAATAAATTTTAGGCAATAGCGTCAGATTCGAATTGAGCTACTGCCTAAGAATTATTCTCGCGTGGATATTCTGTAGGACCATTATGCTTGAGTGCTACGGGTCTTCAAAAATAACCCTATCAATAAAATCTCGCTTTTTGGCGATATTACATATTTCTTGATTGGCTGTATCTCCGAAAATAACAAACGTAGGACGCTCGGACTGGGCTTAAATTGTAGCAAATTTAGTTGGCTTCAACAATGTATACTGTGGTCATGCTCGAAAAACGCTTTCTTCTGGTATTTTTGTTTAACAACCTAAAAAATTGATGGAATTTCGTGGTTTTTCGAGTGCCACGAGTTGAGCACAAGGTTTTGAAGGTTGCAAACTTGAGTATAAACTGCTCTCATTGGCCCTAACAATGTGCAAAAGAAAAAACAATTACATTCATATTTGCGATGTTTGATGTTTATATTGACTGGCCTAATAATAAAGCAATATTCACTGTGTTAAGCTCGGTGCACACGATGCATTTTTCGAAGCATGTTTACTTGCATGGTGAAAAAAAACATATGATCCACAGCAGTGACCGGATGTTTTTTAGAACAGGCAGGCCATCATGCTTCAAAAAAATGCATCGTGTGCACCGAGCTTTAATGTCATTTGTCGAAAATGGTTCGAACTAAGTGACGTCATCACACTCGGATATGAAATCAACATGGAGTTTTTAGCTGGCCCATAAAATTCCCTACTTTGAAAATTCATATCAATTTAAATTTTCGTTGATATTGAAAAAAAATGCGCTAACCCTTTTCTATTTTGATTACCTTTAAGGAAAAAATGTTTCCAAAAAATGTGCAAGTGGCTCATTGAGTAAAAGGATGAAGTGTGGAAAAAACGCTTATTCGCGGCTCCTGAAGACAACTTGACGGAGGCATTGGTGAAAGACTGGCTCCGGGCCGGCAGTGCAATGAGCTACTCCAGGGCACGTTTGTAGTGCAAATGGAAAACGCCATTATACTGTCGTCAACTTATGTCGATGAAGTTATTGAACAGGCCCCAAGTGCGTTTTATTCAGTGTCACGGCCTTCTGCTAAGATCAAAGTGATGTGCTCGATGGCGGTGGGGGGGAGGGCGAGGATGAGTTCTTACAACCAGGTTTATGACCAAAGTGTTGTACTCGACGCAGTGGCGTACCCAGAGGGGGGAGGGCAACAGGTGGATTCGGGAGGCCGTTTTCAGCCACGGTTTTTGCGAAATCCCAGCAATACGAAGGGTATTCATTACAACACCCGTCCCCTCCCCCCGGTCCTTAATAGACTGCGGACTGCCGGAATAGTCCCCTCCGGAGAATTTCTGGATACGCCCCCCTGACTCGATGGTAGGGGGGGGGGCCGAAGATGGGAGGCCCTGGTATAGGAGACCATTGGACCAATAACTATAAAGTAGTATCGTCCTCCCTTAAAGAAGGACTTCTGAATTCGTTTAAACGTCAATATCCTAATTAGTCGAGAACGAACTAATTACAAGGAGTACGCTATCACCCACGTCCGTCATTATTCATTACAAAGGAAGAAGGAAACTCCTCCATCGCAGAATTAAAAACTAGGCCGTCACGAAGGTTTGAACATACAAATTCTTGGGTGAAACATAGCAAAACTTAACTTCGTTAACTTAATGAATGAAAAGATGAACGCAAATGAATTGACGGGATGTATTGATCTTACATTTCTTTATGAAGGGAGGTGACGATAATTAAGAAAAGGGTTGGCTTTGATAGAACTAAATGCAGGGCTTACCTCGAATCTTTTTTCCCGTCAGGCGACGATGCCGTCTCATCCCCGGGGGCAGCTTCCGGAGGCGGCGGCCCCGATGATGCATCATCTTCAGGAGGCTTTTCACCGACTTCGTCGTTCGCCCCGCCGCTCGCTCCGGTCTTTTTCCCCATCCAACCAGTCACTTGACTGGATATATTTGAGAACATTGCGTTACTTCCAAACTTCAAATGAACAGTTCGACTGTGTCACAAAGTCTCGCTTCTCCTCTGATTTTTGGTTGCCTTTTTAAAACTCAACAACGCATAATCCCACGGGCCACGCTCCCCTGCACTTTAGTGTCTTGACTTCGCACTTCCGACAAAGATTTTTACACCCACGGTCCTGACCAAAACTTTTTTTTTTTTTATGGCACTGAAACGACACAGTAAAATCTAAAAAATCCGAATTTCATCAAGAAATTATTTTTCTCTTTAATGAAAAGACACGGACTCACAGAAACGTCAAAACAGTTCGGACTTCAACAGATTACGCATCAAATGACGATGAAGACTGATGAAAAGCAGGTGGGAGGGGGGCGGCCAAAGGACTGAGACACGATTGTCGCCTGTTCCGCCGCGAGGTTCGCTAGAAGACAATAGCGGGAAATATTTGAATAAATGGACTGTTGAATGCTCATGGTTTGAATCAATCGAGCGAATGAATTTCAAATTTGGAAAATAGGAAAATACGGCCTAGCATCGGCGTGTTTAGCGACGAAAATCTCGTAGAGTCAATTTATAACCGGAAAAAATTACATTAAACCGTAATTGTGAGACGCGTCACTAAACCCAAAACATTTTGCCCATTAATTGTGCATTTATCGGCGAACCACTGTCCAACTTTTTCTTGGCATTTCTATCACAGAGTCCTGCAAGACGACATCCTCAAAACAAATTTAAGCAAAGTTTAAAATATCATGCAGTTTTACGTCCCATAAACATCAGCGCCAGAGAGAGCTACTGTTGGAGGGAAGGACCTTTCAGATCATACAAACCACGACGAACTCAACACAAAATTGCCCAATTTTACAGTTTATTTTCCATTCTATCCTCATTTTTAAGCCCTTTGTTCAAAATGGCTTCGTCATAGGTCCACGAGCGAGAAAATTTGCTTCGGTCGATACGGCATAACCAAACTAGTCTGGGTCGTGCTTTTCCTAACCAAAACTACTTTGATGTTACCAGGGCTAAAAAAACCCAAAAACTATTAGAAAATCGTTTAAAAAGTGTTCTTTGTGTAAAAACTATCAAACAAAATAACTGGACAATATTTAAATCGGAAAATGCTCAATCCTAACCTCAGTTGAAACAAGTGAGGTTATACAGGGAGAAGGTTAGTCTTCTCAAACTAAAGCCAAAGCGTACACCTCAGTCTTTTAGTTTACATGGTGGATGTTGGTTGATGCGTTCAATTTTTAGTGAAAAGCGCGGGTGTTTTACGCTCTTGTAATGAACTTGATTAAAATCATTGAAGAACAATTCGCCCGGTTGTTTTAGACTCATTCGCTTGAACAGATTGTGGTGCGGTGAGCTTGAATCGTACCGGTGAACTTGAAAGACTTTTTTTCAGTTTTACGACGGAGCGATTTTGTGGCTTCGATATTTTTTAAATAGCTCGAAGGACGAACTATGTGTTGTCTCTACTAATTCAGAGGGGGGTTGTTTTTTACGAGTATTCCGGGAGTGCAGCGAGTGGACGCCCCTTCGGAGAAGAGAACCCCGTTGAAGTTTGAAGGTAAGTTCCTCTCAGTTGCCTTACAATTTTCATTGGTAACTTTTCACGATCAATGTACAGTTATCTCGTTCAGTTCAATCAAATTTGATTCTTTAATTGGTAGACGTTTAACGGACTTTCCCCGTATGTAGGGCCCGGTCCAGAGGGGAAGGGCTACGGGGCATTAGCACTGGGCGACAAAATGTACCTACAGTCTACCCTAGCAAAACAGTCGAGTTAGATTTTAGAGACAAAATTTCCTATCCAATCAGTCATTTTTATAGCACCAAGGGATTTATTTATGGAACGGACTTCTGGACAACAATTTATACTTTTCAGGTTTTGTCGTTGGTTACCAAAGCAAAACCACAACAATTTCTTGGACAAATTCTCTAGTTATCTAGCTTCTCAAGCTAGAAATCCAAGCTTAGCGGTTAAAGACCGGGCCTTTTGTTTTCCTGGTCAAAACAATAGTATTTCCATTTTTGTGAGGAGATTAGTCCGATTCCGAGGCGAAGCTCCCCAACCACTTGGCCCATGACATTCTTACCATGTTTTGTACTCGAAAAACACGGTCAGCTTCAGCCAACAGCAATCAGTCAACGTACGAGCTGGAATTGACTGTTTCTAGGACGGGCCTGAGTTGCCGGACATTGAAGCCCAAAAACCGTGTTTGCCTTATATGTACAGTGACCAGAAGTCCTGCCCCTTAAGAAGAGCGGTAATACTTTCAATAACTGCTCTGATATTAGAAGTCAGCATGAATAAGAGAGGAAAAAAATAAGTGTAATACAAGCATTCTTCCAACATAAGTGAAGTGCTTTCTAAACTAGTACCTACGTACAAGGTGTAGCCAGGACGGGGCAACACTCGTAGCCGAAAGCTATGCTAGGAAAACATTAATTTATCTCTTCAAAACTGGTTATTTAGCGATGAAAAGGCAAACATTTTACCCTTGGGAAAACATTAAAATCTCCCCGAGACACAAATGGAGATTTTTCGTGGAGCTACAGTAAATTTTTCACAAAAAGCTGGTAAATTTGCGTGGAAACTGGCAATTTCGCCCCCCCTCCTCCCCTGCCAACTCAAAACTAGCCATTCAAGCAGAAAACTGCGAATTTAGACATCAGCGGATTTACGGGGTGGATTTTGGAAACGAGATGAAGTCTCAACATTGTAGACGGAATCACGTCAGACAATTTATTATTATTATTATTCAGTGGGCCCGCACCCGGCCTAGCCGAGCCCGAAGCGCTTAAGCCGTTACGGCTCATACGCCATACCCTTAGGGTCGGACTCGGAAAAGCCTAATGCGGGTCCGCAAACCTATCTACGGCATTCACGAACTGAAGGACTCGGACCCCCTCGGCCCTCGAGAATGTGATGCCTGGCAACCTATCTGTCCCGAAAATGCGGAAACGAGTAGCCGCATACCTCTCACACTCCTCTACAAAGTGCACAGCCCTCGTTGCCGACAGGCTGATAGGCTATTCCAACTCCTGGCGGCCTCCCTATCCGCCCAATCCTTTATCTGGGCTCTCCCCACTGTCTTGGAGACCGCAATAGTCGACTCAGGTCTCCATACTTCCTTATTTGCCCCCTGTTTCGCCATTTCATCAGCTTTCTCATTCCCCTCGTATCCCCTGTGTCCAGGGATCCACGCGAGGGTCACTTCATTACCCATTCCCTGTAGCCTTGTGATGGCCCGCCGACAGTCCGCCACCAAGGCCGACTCCACTACCGGCCTGGTCACCGCCCCCAGGGCTGCGCGGCTGTCCGCGTAGATCACCACTTCCCTGAACCTCACATGCTTCCTAATTAGCTCCAGGACACAGTCATTTATCGCCACGACCTCTGCCTGAAAAACCGTGGCCAACTTTCCTAGGGGCCTACAGTTCCCACCTTCAAACTCCGGTATCCAGAACCCAGATCCTGTCATCCCCGATTCCAACTTAGACCCATCCGTGAAGCAATTCATGGTTCCCTCTTGCACCCTGAATTCCTCTCTCGTACTAACTCGAATCCGAATCTTCCTTCCCAAGTCCAATCGCTTCACGGTTTTGTCACTCCTCATCTGGGTGACAGGCGCCACCCGCTGGAGCTCCGTCGCTACTTCCCTGTGTCCCATATCTCTCCCCCTAACCGCCCATTTCCCATGGACTTGCAACCCATAACATGTTTCCATTGCGCGCATCTTGACCTCCAAATATAGGGGTCGCAGCCGAAGCAACACTTCCACATCCTAGGAGAGGGTTGCATGAGCATCAACATGCATACAGGGTGGAACAGGATAAGTGTGACAAAAAAAATTGGGTGAAAGTAGGCCTCATTTGTGATCGAAAACACCCTTTGTACCATGGTCCGAAAATCAAAACCCAACGAGATATGATTTTTCTAACGTTTATTATGACTCACGTCACTTTTCTTAACTAAATGGGAATAACTCAGTTTCCAGCTGACATTTTGCAACTTTTGATGACAGATTCGGAAACAGCACATTTTTTTCTGTCAGGATTAGCCATTTACGATAAAATTCAACCATTTTCTGGGGGCTCTTGAGCTGCTCAAAGTTTTGCAAATCGAGGATTTCTAATTTTTCAAAAAAGTCAACCCCCGCTTTTCTTTTCGAAATTTGAGCGCACCGACATCCCATGGGTCGGAAAAACTTCCCCAATGTGTCTTTTTTGAAATTACTCATGAACGTATTTTTAGTTAATCAGTGATTTTTCTGCAGAAATGACCATTTCTTAGAAAAAAGAATGGTTTTTCTCTTCAAAATCGCTTGTTTCGACCTACAACATTTGAACGAGCTTTGTGTTTTTTAGCATGATTGACGTCATTAAAGCATCATCCAAAGTTTTCCCTTGAACGGGGCGGACTGTGTACGCCTGTAAAAAGTTCAAAAAATGTCGCTCCCGCAGCTAGCTGTCGGGTAGAGTGCATTTCTCTACTGCGAATTTCGAATTCGTATTCGAATCGGAAATTGGTAACAACAAGTAGAGTCATTAAGTGCACTAATTTCGTCGAATAACAGCTAAACACGCCGAAATTCGCAGTAGTGAAATGCACCCTTGCCGACAGCCAGCTGCCGGAGCGACAGTTTTTGATATTTTGGTAGGAGTGCGCATTCCATTCGGTTCGAAGGAAAACTTTGGATAAGGCTTTAATGAGTTTTAGCATGTTTTGAATCACAAAGCTCGTTCAAATTGGGTTGGTCAAAACAAGCGATTTTTAAGGGAAAAAATCATTCTTTTTTTTTTCAAGAAATGGCCTTTCTGCCGAAAAATCGCTGAAGAACTAAAAAAACGTTCATGAGTAATTTTAAAAAGGACAAATTGAAGAAGTTTTTCCGACCCATGGGATGTCGATACGCTTAGATTTAGTGTAGAGAAGTGGAGGCTGAATTTTTTGAAAAATTAGAGATCCACGATTTGCAAAACTTTGAGCATCTCTCAAGCCCACAGAAAATAGTTGAATTTTATCGAAAATGGCTATTCCTGTCAGAAAAAAGTGTGCTCTTTCCAAATCCATCGTCAAAAGTTGCAAATGTCAGCTGTAAACTGATCTATTCGCATTTAGTTAAGAAAAGTGATGCAAGCCTCAAAAAACGTTTAAAAAATCATATCTCGTAGGATTTTGATTTTCGGATTTTGATTATAGGGTGTTTTCGATCGCAAATGAGGCCTATTTTCACCCAATTTTTTTTGTCACACTTATCCTGTTCCACCCTGTATAAAGCGGGGAGGTCGACGGATACGGCGCTGCACGCGCTACTTTCGAGGGTGGAGGGTAGTTTGGCCTGTAAGGAGTACTGCTTGGGGTTATTCGTAGATATAGAGGGGGCATTAGATAATGTCTCCAGGGAGTGTATGATAGAGGCGTTGAGAGAGTTCGGGGCATAGAGATATAGAGAGTTCGGGGTGAACAATGTGTTGATAGAGTTCGTGGAGGTAATGCTGCAGAATAGATGGGTGGTGGCGGAGCTGGGGGGTGTGGAAGTGGCGGTGAAGGCTGAGAGGGGAACCCCTCAAGGCTCCTGCGAGTTGAATTGATGTTTACCCTTCCTAATCAATATTTTATCCTGGAAAGCCAGTGAAGTCCATGTCTGTACCTCAATTTGAGGGGGCACTGTGATTTTTGCGGGTTGAATTGATGTTTACCCTTCCTAATCAATATTTTATCCTGGAAAGCCAGTGAAGTCCATGTCTGTACCTCAATTTGAGGGGGCACTGTGATTTTTGCGGGTTGAATTGATGTTTACCCTTCCTAATCAATATTTTATCCTGGAAAGCCAGTGAAGTCCATGTCTGTACCTCAATTTGAGGGGGCACTGTGATTTTTGCGGGTTGAATTGATGTTTACCCTTCCTAATCAATATTTTTCCTGGAAAGCCAGTGAAGTTAGCTTTCAAATGAGCCACAGTCCATGTCTGTACCTCAATTTGAGGGGGCACTGTGATTTTTGCGGGTTGAATTGATGTTTACCCTTCCTAATCAATATTTTTCCTGGAAAGCCAGTGAAGTTAGCTTTCAAATGAGCCGCAGTCCATGTCTGTACCTCAATTTGAGGGGGCACTGTGATTTTTGAAATGCTATCACAGAAACATATTCTTTTTTACGCGGTAAAATCGCATAACAAATTTGTTGAGAGTAATTCCTTATAAGATGACACTTCAAAAACAAATTTCAAGTCGATAAGAATTTTCATTATCAAGATATTAATTTTTTCTCGTCCGAAATTATGATTTGAGGCGAATTTTTGAGGGTCATCATGACGGAAAATCGGTGTTCGTTTTCGTTTAAAATTTGTATAATATGGTTTCTTGCGGTGCTGAATTCAAAAATTTTGCGCATTTAATTGTTGAAATTTTTTCAAAGGTAGTTTGGTTCGTGGACGGACGTATTTTAGTGTAATTTCCTCTGTTAAATTAAAAGCTACGGCTCTGGGATTTTTATGTATATTTACTTTTTTTCGAGTTTCTCACACCAATTTCCTCGCAAAAACACATAAAAAAAAATTTTTAAATTCCGACTTTTTTGGGCTTTGGAATTTTTTGAGGGCCCCCCACTGGCAAGTTCGGGTGGACCTGTGACTAAACTTTTTCGATGTAGAACACGCGAAAAAATCGGCGTCGGACAGTACTGACACCCCCGTACTGAAAAAATGTCCATCTAGCGAATATTCAGCCAGGAAACTTCAAATTTCATAAGAGTTTGTAAGGCTTTGTGGTGATGAGACCGGCTAGCCAGAGTTTCGCCGCCCCAAAAAGGTCCCAAAATTATTAAGCTTGCTTAAATTAACAATGAACAGCCTAAAAAATTTATTTTCGAAGGAACTAAGACCCCAAAGTCGCATTGCCGCGTATATTCCGGCTATGGAATCGTCAGACTCAGGGTTCTGTTCGAGCCGGCTAGCCTGTTGAATCCGCCGCCCCAGATGCCTCAAAACTGGCAATTTTGTTTAAATAAAGACCCTAAACTTTCAATTTCTGTGGATATTTCGCTCAAAAGACCCGAAATTGCAAGCTCTCAAATATGTATTCGCGAAATTGAAGACCAGGAATTTGCAATTTCCGGCACTAGCCATTTCGCGGATATTCAGACCCGAACCTTGTAATTTCGCAGTGTTTAGCTCTGTGAGTTATATAGTTTCGTGGTTATATTTCCAGGTGTTAAGCGCGCAGACCGCGCCTGACATCCACGGCAAAAAAAAAATTGAAATCCACGAAATTAAGACGCGAAAGTGCAATATTGTGAATCACAGACAGAAATGTCTCAATTTGGCTGATATTTGCCTCCTAAGTATTGCAATTTTACATGTTTTGTCAGGGCGTCCGCGAATAATGAGCGATGAAGCGAATTGAAGATTTTTGACTTTTAGCCTTGAATTAGCGCTTGTTATCAAATTTATAGCTGTGAATGAGCCATTTTTCTCCCCATTTTAGCGGCGAATTACTGTCTTTCTCAATCTTAGCCGAGAAGTAACTTTGCGGAAAATGCTAATTTTTTTGATACGGGGCGAAATGTTCAGTTTTAATGCTAACCAGCCGGTTTTTAAGGGACGAATTGTCGTTTTCCGAGTGTAGCTGGTTTTGAACAAAGACGAATTGAAGAATAATGGGCAGATGTCCACCCTTTCCCCCTCCTGGCGCCCTTGAGTTGACGGAAGAACGTGAAATTTTCAGGTCAAAGTAAATAGGGCCTCAATGTTAATTTTGGGGAAAAAATACCTGGGGCGAGTGGTTTTCACGGGATTTGCCGACTCGAAAAACTAAGTCTTTGGCTCTTCCAAGCTTAATTTTGCCGCGGGTTATTGCTCTTCCATAACCAAATGTGGATTATGCTCCTTCAAGCTCCAATTTCACGGATTTTTGCTATTTATAGTTAACTTTACCACCTTGTGAACCCAAATCATTAAAAACTTTCGATTTCCTAGTAGAAGACTAAATCAAGCGAGCACAGTGAAAACTTGACCAATTTAAAAGCCGAGCAGACAGTTTTCGGGCGAAATTTTACAGATTCATGCTGAAAATATGCCCAAATATACAGTATATCGTCGGCTAAGGCGTGATACCTCGTAAGTGACAATTTGGCGAAAATTAGGTTTTGGTATCAAATTTTTCGTTCGATACCTAACTTGATTATCATAATTTTAGCGAGTGAGCTTATTTGCTCAATCTCAGCTGTGAATTGGCGATTTTTCTGATTTTTATCCGCGAATAATGAGCGATGAAGCGAATTGAAGATTTTTGACTTTTAGCCTTGAATTAGCGCTTGTTATCAAATTTATATGTAGCTGTGAATGAGCGATTTTTCTCCCCATTTTAGCGGCGAATTACTGTCTTTCTCAATCTTAGCCGAGAAGTAACTTTGCGGAAAATGCTAATTTTTTTGATACGGGGCGAAATGTTCAGTTTTAATGCTAACCAGCCGGTTTTTAAGGGACGAATTGTCGTTTTCCGAGTGTAGCTGGTTTTGAACAAAGACGAATTGAAGAATAATGGGCAGATGTCCACCCTTTCCCCCTCCTGGCGCCCTTGAGTTGACGGAAGAACGTGAAATTTTCAGGTCAAAGTAAATAGGGCCTCAATGTTAATTTTGGGGGAAAAATACCTGGGGCGATTGGTTTTTTTTTTTAAAAAAACAACTTCATTCGCGCTTTAAAGGGCATGCAACACAATGTGGTCATCTCTGACACAAATCGTAGGTAGTACATTGAAGTGTATCACAATAAGTCTAAATATTACAGTGATGCGGATGGGTGGGGGGCATGGAAACTGATTGACAAAATGGCTTGATCATTCTTTCATAAAAAGAAAAGAGTTCCACTTGGTATGTGGTGGAACCCCTGCCAAGATAATATCCTAGATTCGCCACTGCCAGAACCTGATTGTCAGTGGCTATAAAACGTGAGTTAAAGGCCAAAAAAAGCAAATTTGACTAGTGGCTTTTTGACCGTGAAACTTGTTGTAGTAAATCTCAAATAGACCGTCAATTTTGACATTTATTTATAAGGCTGAATTACACATACCGAGTGCTCGGCCGAGTAAAACCCACGTGTAATCACCACAGACAGTACTCGGCTGAGTGGATAACATGCGATTTTGCCTCTGCCCGGTCTCGGCCCAGTACTCGGCTGAGCTACTTAGTTGGTGTAATTAGGCGTATATGGTTTGTTATTCGTCTAGTGATTGAAATTTAGCCTTCAAAATAATTGCTCATTTCTTGGAGTGTGTATTTATTATTTGAACCCTGTGTTCATTCAGCGGCCAAACTCGAGATTCAATGGAAAAATAGCCATGAAATTGTGAGTTTCGAGGCTGAATATCCGTAAAATGCAAGCTTAGGACTATAGTCGCGAAACTGCATGATTGCGACTATTCACAAAATCACTATTTTAGGGGAGAAACCTCCAAGAATTTTAAGCAATCATTTTGCTTTTGAACAATGACTTTAACTTACCAGATAAGTCATTCAGTTGACAAATTATATGTCCAAAAAGCCGTTTAACTGAAACACTGTAGCCAAGTCGCTGCTAAGCTGATACATTTCAGCTCTTCTCCAAGTTTTGAGGATTTTTCTTATTCTAAAAACAAACTTCGTGGGTTTGGCTCTTTTGTGATATCAGTTTCTCGGGTCTCTTCCCACAAAATGTTTCACGGGATTTGCCGACTCGAAAAACTAAGTCTTTGGCTCTTCCAAGCTTAATTTTGCCGCGGGTTATTGCTCTTCCATAACCAAATGTGGATTATGCTCCTTCAAGCTCCAATTTCACGGATTTTTGCTATTTATAATTAACTTTACCACCTCGTGAACCCAAATCATTAAAAACTTTCGATTTCCTAGTAGAAGAATAAATCAAACGTGCACAGTGAAAAATTGACCAATTTAAAAGCCGAGCAGACAGTTTTCGGGCGAAATTTTACAGATTCATGCTGAAAATATGCCCAAATATACAGTATATCGTCGGCTAAGGCGTGATACCTCGTAAGTGACAATTTGGCGAAAATTAGGTTTTGGTATCAAATTTTTCGTTAGATACCTAACTTGATTATCATAATTTTTTTGATATTTATCTCCAAATTTTTTGTGGCCATGGAAAGGTCTCCAACAACCGCGAATTAGTTTGGCGCATTTTCTATATTTGATCCACGAATTAGAGCGTTTCCCCAATTTTAGCCGCGGACTGGTCACAAGAACAGCACATCAAAGGCGATTTCTCAATATTAGATACACAAGGACCTACAGAAACTGCAAGGGAATAGCAGTTTTTATTGTGAAGTTGCCTCGAGCTAAGACGAATTGCTGTTTTTTTATCAATTTTAGCGATGAGTGGGCGTTTTTTCTCCATTTTAGCCACAGCCTTGGTGCAAGGTCATAATTATTTAGCGCGGTATTTTTCAATTTTAGCAGCGTAAGGACCTATCGAAACAGGGCATTTAAAACATTTTAAACAGCGCATGTGGACCTTGATACGCTGGAATCGATTTTTCCATTTTTAAGCATTTTGTGGACCCCATCAGTACGCTACTGTGTACATCGTGCCCGCCTTACGTTAAATTTCCCCTTTTTTTTCTTACAGCCCAATAACCCGCCATGGAGATGGAAATTGATCCGCCAGAAGCAACATCGAGCGTAGTAAATGAAGACCTTCCGCCGAAGTCAACCGCCGAGGAATCCACACCGGCCGACAAAGAAAACTCGACGACAGACGTGACGTCCGTTGAATCGAACGCTCGAAGGAAAAGTGATGAAACTGACCCCCCGCCTGCTAACGATGAAGCAGTCGAGGACTCATCAGGCGGTGACGTCGACAGAGTGGGGAAAGACAATAGTGGGGGCGACGAGACAAGTGCTCGCGACGAGTTGACGGAAGATGATGTCGAACTGGTGGAGGAGAGGGGTGACGGTGAAAATGCGGCGGCGGTGGTGGAGGATTCGACTTCTAAGGAGTTGGAGCAGGGCAAGAGTGTAGACGACGTGCCTGAATCGAGTTGCAGTGTACAGCCAGATAAACCTGACGAGTCTGCTAGCCGAGTTGAGTCGTCAGCCAACAAAGATGCAGAGGTTTTTTGTCAATGCACCATAAATGCGTGGAACGCATTTTTAATTTTTATCCGTAGGAAAATCAATCCATGGACGTTGACCTTGAAATCACCACAATTGAGACGATCAAAGATTCCCTGACGGCTTCGCCGCAAGGTCCCATTGAGTCCGACAAGCCGCAACCAAGTAGCGACGAGGCCAACAAGGTAGTTCTTCATTATTCAGAGTTGAATATTGTCGGGTAAAAATTATAATTAGCGGTGTGAATTACAGGAATCAGAAGCTGGGGATAAGTCGGAGAAGGAATCGGTTCCTAACATCGAACAAGCAGATGATAATGCCTCAAGTAACCTTTTAAACGGCGGTTCTGGGGGTAAGGATGTTTCTGGAAGTGATGACAACAGCATATCCATGCCTTGTGACGATAGGGATCCTTTTGCTTCGTCTGATGCAAATACGGTATGCCTAATCCACCCCTGGCCTTTTCTCTGAAGAGTTTATTTGTATATATTTTACTTTTTAGGATGCCGATGAGTCTCGCCATGAAAAATCTAGTACTCCCAGCGCTCAAGAAGTTTCAAAAGAGTCCCCACAGATTGGTACCATCCGAGTAAGGGAATCAATCGTTGCCAACGGAGTTGACACCTCGCAAGAGGTGGTCGGCGATGCCCCACAAACGGCGTCGTCTCCCACCACTACAACCACAACCACCACCACCACTGTCACTTCCACTGCCCTGTCTCTAGACGATGACGAACCGGGTGAGTTGGTCATTGCCGAGAAGCCGCCAGCTCCCACCGAGGGCGTCGAAGTCATAGTTCCTGAGGAAGACGCTTCCTCAATTGTCGCCGAGCCTGCCGCGGCGTCGGTTGTCGGCAAGATAACAGTGGCGAATTTAACCGGTCGCTCGACGAGTCCAGCGATGCCAGTCGAGGAAACGTCGTCGAATCAATCGTCGACCGTCGTTTCAGAGTCAGACTCAACCAAAGTGCTCCACCCTAGAAGAGGTTCGCCGTGTAAAATTGAAGATGTGAAACCACCTGTTCTCGAAGAGTGCACACATTGCAACATTGTAAGACCATTTTTGCATTATTTAATCCAATGTTTACTTCATTTTCCGTTAAATTATTTCCCTTAGAGAGGCCCTTGCAGTAAAAAAGTCACAATCTCCGGCGTTGACTTTTACCTCTGCTCCGAAAAATGCATCCTCGATAATAGAGCTTTATGTAAAGCTACAACTGGAAAAATTATTCCTATTAACGTCCAGACGAGTGACCTCAATGTCATTGAAAAGAAGTGCTCATTCTGTAAATGTGTCATACCTAAAACTGCTACGGGGGTCATCACATGGGAAGTTATGGAGTTCTGCAACGAAGACTGCCTGGGTGAGCCTCCTCTTTTTGTCTTAATCTCAACCACAATTCCATAACTCGCGTTTTTTCAAGGCAAATATCAAAGTAAATTCACCAACGTTTGCGTCCACTGTGGTAACGACGTTGTACCAGCATCAATGGGCAAGTACTGCGTTCGATTCAGTCACGAAGTGAAACAATTTTGTTCTACAACCTGCCTCGACACTTACAAAAAGAACATAAAGACTTGTTCGTTTTGTCAAAAAAATCTGACCGACTCTCCTGACAGTTTTTTGGCTCCCGTTAGAGGAATTGATCAATTCAAAGTAAGACTAATTCAACCCCGCTCCCCTCTCGCTGCCACGCCTTTTATAACAAACCTCTCTAATAAATCTCTCTCTTTTCCCCTCAGGATTTCTGCAGTCAAGACTGTTTAGAAAAATACGACTGCATCACCAATAATTTAGGCACGCATCTAACCGCTCAAGAATGCGTCGTTTGCCGTAAACTTAAAATAGTTCAGTTTGAAGTGATTCGCGACCAGAACACTGAAACATTGTGCAGTGAGGTGTGTCTATCTGCTTTCAAGTTTGTAAATAGCATCGATATTGGTAAGTTTTTCTTTTGTTTCGGTAATTTTCAGCAAGATATTAATTGTGTGAATTATTTACAGGTTCATGCGCCATGTGCAATAAATTTTACGATAGAAAAAGAGTCGAAGAGTGTTGCGTTTTTACGAGTTCGTGGTATCCTTTAACATTCTGCTCTCAGCACTGCATGAATATCAACGTTCTGTCGAAAAGACTCATCCTACCTTGCGCTTGGTGTAAAGTGAGTCCCCCAACCCCCAGCGCTCACTGTTACGCAATTTTTTATGGTTAACGTTCATTTTCTCTTCTCTACATAGGCTAAAAAGTACAATTTTGACATGGTTCGTAAAAGAGTAATGGTTGATATGAAAGAGGATAACCTCTTTGTGTGCTCCCTGAACTGTTTGGCTCTTTACAGCGTGTCCGCGACACAAGTCGAACACTCCAACCAGTGAGTGAAGCGTGGAATTTGCTGTAAATTTTCCTTCAATTCCCTTAAATGTGATGCTATTTTCAGGGCTGAGTGCTGTCATTGCAAGAAATACGACTACGTCCAGTATCACTTAACCATGTCCGATTCGTCCATCAGAAATTTTTGTTCTTACGGTTGCGTGGCTGCCTTTCAAAAACCTTATCAGTCTTCGGCTAGTGCTATTGTCCAACCAATTCCAACTGGTAGGTGTTTTACAACCCCCCTCCTACGCCCCGCACCGCAATACATTATTTGTTCTTTTTATCCGAACAGGAATTCCTAAAAGATCCGGGATGCTTCGACCTGCACCGCTTAACACGCTTCAGTCCCCAGCTGTGGTTCAGCAGCAACAGCTTCAACAACAAATGGCAAACAATAGTCTGCAAGATCAAAGTTGTGGTAGGTACACTTATCGTTTTGTCTCGAAAAAGACTGCAACCAGTTTTCACGTTTAGGCCCAATGATCTCATCTGTCACTTCTTTAAAAAAACTGGAAGCTCCGCCCCCACTGGTAAAGTTATAAAAACTCTTTTAAAAACGAACCGCCCCAATTAATATCTGTGATTTTCATATTGTAGATCGCAGCCAAACAGACTCAACAGCCAGCCAAACAACTTTTTAAATATCCTGTTTTAATCAAACCTAGAGACTACGTAGAAGTAAAAAATAAAATGACGTCGTGCCGCGTTACCGGCGTTAACAAAGGAGTGAGCTGTAAACCAAATCGAGTTGACACCTCGACGCAATACGGTAAAAAAAAAAAAAAAAAAAAAAAAAAAGCTTCACTGGCGTCTTTTAGTTTTGAGCGATTTAAATTGATTTCTCCTATAAACAGACGACAAAATAAATAACGACTCGCCCGGAGCCGACAGCTCTACGACGACAGAAGACCAGGCGGCGGCGAAAGATCCGTTGAAAGCGCTCATACCCGTACCAGTGCCCATTTACGTTCCAACGCCCATGGCTATGTACACGCTACCGTCACCGGTGTTTCTGCCAGTACCGTTTCCAGTGCCCGTGCCCATTTTCGTGCCAACGACACGGAAGACGACCAAAGGGATTTTGAAACTGTTAAAGGTAAGAGCGAGGTCGAATATTTTAAGCCTTATAAAGTCTTGGCCTCCTCCACTTTGCCCCACCACTCACCAGCATCGTGACAAGGCCGTTGAGCTCGCGAAAGTGACAATTTTCAGTCCACAATGGGTAGGGTTGCCAACTCGGGACACGTGTCAATGAAGTTGGTTTTTGGGGTGACAAAATCTCCCGGTGACAGCTGTTGTTTTGGTAAGAGCAAAACCTGCTGATAAAATTGGGGTTTTTACGGACCCAATTCCAATGAATTTGGTTTCAATAAGAGCCAAACCCGCGAGATTCAGTTTCCTGAGAACCAAACCCGTAAAATATGGTTTTAATAAAAATGAAACCTGCAAAACGCAAGTTTCACTCTTTGAAAAACAGAATCTCGTGAGTTTGACTTTTTCAAAAGAAAATTTCACGGATTTGGCTCGCATTACTATAAAATTTGACGGAATTTCTCTCGGAAGAACCAATTTAGCAGGGTTTGCTCTTTCCAAACAATCAACCAACATCGGGGATTGTCCCCCTCCCCCCCCTCAACAATTTCGGGGTTCTGCTCATACCAAAGCGTTCGAAGAATTTGACTTGATTCATTAGCTCTCAGAAACCCAATTTCGTGGGGTTTCCCCTTTAAAAATTACAAGTTCACGTGATTGGCTCTTTTGAAAATACACATTATTGAGTGTTTGGCTCTTTTAAAGTCAAAAACAGTCAATTTTAAGTTTCGCTCGTACTAAGACCAACTTTACGGATTGGGCGTCTTGACACAATTTCGTGAAGGTTGGCTGTAAAATCCAAATACCGTGAGTTTTAGCCCTCGACAAACCAAATTCTAAAGATATGGCTCTTTAAAAACCGTTTTCCATGGATTTTCTGTCATAATTTCGAGGGTTTGAGCACTAAAAAATCATGCTTTGCGGGTTAAAATCGCGGTTATAAAGCATTACCACTTTCCAGTAGAATTCAATAAAATGTATGAAACTAATAATTTCATCACAAACTGCCTAGAGACGCTCATTTCAGCTTAGAAATGGCCAACAGAGTTTTTCGAATAAAATTAGCCTCAAATTAGCGTTATTTACCAATTTAATAAACAGCGAAGCAGCAGTTGCCTAAACCGCGAATTGGCATCTCAAATTTAGCTGTGATGTGAGTTTTTTTTAATCAATGTTAGGTGAGAAAGCTCTTTTTTCTTAATTTAATCCTCGAATCAGCGCTTTTCCCCAATTTTAGCCTTGCATTAGCGATTTTTTATTAACCCTGTGTTCCTACGTGAGGCGCGAATTATTGATTTTGCTCGATTTTAGCCCTGGGGGCCTGTTCCATAACTTTTAACTGTCACTATCACTGTCTCTTTCCACACGTCCTCCTCATCAACATGTGATTTAATTTGGGGCGGACGGGTGAAAAAGGATATTCCTAGGATCACTGAAATCTTAAGCCGGCTTCACATGGGATCTGAAAAAAGCTGGGCTTTGAGCTGCATCCAATGAAATATAATTCATTCAAACGCGGGTTGCTCTTTGATTGTCTACAGCTTAAAGCATAAGCTGTCACAGCTCGCATGTGAAGGCGGCTTTACAGAACAGGCACCCTGAATTAGCGCTGCATTTCTCAATGTCAGTCGCGATTTACCGACTTTCTTAATTTTAGCCGCGAATCAGCTCAATTTTAGCCACGAAGTTGCCTCCAGGAACCGTGAATCCTCAAATATTTAGTTTTCTCGAATATAGCCTCAAATTGGCGTTTTCAGTAATTGTAGCCGCACGCCAGCCCAATACGTTATAGCGACACCATGAGCCGAAACTGTCGGCCCTGCAACGACTCCCGCCAGGGAAATCAAGCAAACAATTTCAACGGCCTTTCTCAAGGCCACCGAACCCGCCTACCCCGATCGCGACCCGAGGCCACGCTGAGGACTCTGTTCTGGAACGCTGGCGGGCTGACTGAGGCCAAGTTCTCCGAGCTCCAACTGCACGTAAAAGAAAAGGACGTTGATGTTTTTGCAGTAGTGGAGGCAGGAGCGGCTTCGGACAGCATCACAAAATTTCAGTATCACGGCTACCAAACATATGCCCTGCCAAGAAGCCGCCAATGCTCGTCAGGCATTCTGCTGGCTGCTAAGGCAACCCTGACTGTGGAGTTTTCTGTATGGAAGGAGATGGGCGACCCTGACAAACTGGAGGCGGTGGAGCTTAAAGTGTGGAAGGGGCGGACCCATCGGCGCCTCTTTTTTGTGTATAACCCTCCCCGCAATAACCCTGATCTGACTTGGCTTGAGGACACTTGGGATCGGCGCTGCATCCTTTGTGGGGACATAAACGCTCCTTCAACTAGATGGGACTATGGGCGCACAGAGCCAGTAGGGAAGACCTGGGAAGACTTCATTGATGGAAACTTGGTTGAGTATGTTGGGACGCCAGATGGGAAGCCCACATTCTTGGCATACACCGGTGCAACATCAAGACCAGATGCAGTGTTGGCCCATTCTTCAATTGCCTCAAGCACTTCCATTGCTCTTATCCCGCCACCAGGTGCATTTGGCCACTGCATTTTGCTGATTAGCGAGTCACTCGGCCCATATGCTCTGAAGGAGAAAAGGAGGCCCAGGTGGAACCTCAAAAAGGCAGATTGGACCAAGTTTGCATCTGCTTCGGACCAGCTCGTCACAGTCCACCTAGTGACTAACAAAATGAGGAGTCTCTTGAGGGAATCACAAAGGCCATCTTACAGGCAGCCCTGCAGAGTGTGCCACGCGGCCAGGTCCAAGATTATGTACCTTTCTGGAATGAAAACCTGGAAGCCATGAAGATTGATCGCGATACAGCAGCTGAGACCTTCCGAACATCAGGATCCCTAGCTGATCAGATCGTCCTGAAGCAAAAAGTAGCCCTTCTAAAGAAAGAAATTGTTGCAACCAAAACGACAGCATTAAGAAATTGTCTGCAACAGCTGGACTTTCGCAGGGACGGCATCAGAGCACATCGTTTCATATCTAAATTGAACAATGACGCCCCAGCTCGGAAAAACCCCATCAAAAAAGGCACAGCTACACTCACTTTTGATAAAGATATCGCCCATTTCTTCTGCAAACATTACGCAGCGGTGAGCAATTTTCGCCCAAAGACAAAGGCCAACGCCCCAAGGACTGCAGCATTCCCAACATGCCTTCAGGAGGGGGACCATGACCTCTTCAATGGGGACTTCTCCATGAGTGAGCTGGAGTCAGCACTGCAACGTACTAAGAAGGGTAAGAGTGCTGGTCCCGATGAGCTGCTGCCAGAGTTTCTGATCAAGCTCGGTTTGGGTGCCAGGGCAACAGTATTGGCCTTCCTAAATTTGGTGTGGAGAGAGCATTTCCCGGACAGGTGGAGAAAGGCTGAGATAGTGCCCATCCTCAAAAAAGGGAAACCTGCAGACACTGTGGCAAGCTACCGCACCATAGCTCTCACAAGCGTCTTCTCAAAGGTCTTCGAGAGGCTGGTTCTGGGGCGGCAGCAGCAGTACCTTGAACGTTACAACCTTCTATCCGACCAACAGGCAGGCTTCAGGAAGCATAGGGGCACCATGGAGCAAGTCCTACGGTTAACCCAGGAAATTAAGGATGGTTTCCATCATAAGCAGAGCACCCTCGCTGTATTTGTCGATTTCAAAACCGCCTTTGATCGTGTTTATCGGGAGAAGCTGGTACAAAAACTTTTCAGTATGGGACTAAGTGGTCGGCTATTTGCTACACTCAGGTCTTTTCTGGCTCAGAGGTTCATCAGAGTTCGTTACCAGGATGAGACATCATCATTCAGGCAGACCCGAAACGGTGTTCCTCAGGGTGCTGTCCTAAGCCCAGTGCTTTTTAACATTATGATCAATGATGTGATCTCTGCAGTTTCCTCTGTGCCAGGAGTGAACGCGCTTCTCTATGCTGATGACCTGGTTGTGTGGGCAACGTCAAGTTCCATTCCAGCGCTGGAGTCTGCCCTGAATATTGCGTTAGGACACCTCTCGGACTGGGCAACTCACAACGAGATGGAGGTAAACACACTCAAGACTGAATTCCAGCTCTTTACACTATCAACCAAGGCCCATTCTGTCTCGCTGACGCTTGATGGTGACGTTTTGAGGCAGACCAACTGTGCCACCTACCTCGGGATAAAGTTGGATTCACGGCTGTCATGGAACGCCCATGCTGAAAATAGCGCTTCGAAGGGAATCAAGAGGTTGGGCCTCCTCAAGCGGCTTACTGGCACAAAGTGGGGAGCTAGTCAGGATGTGCTGGCAATGGCCTACTAGTCTTACATGAGACCCGCAATGGAGTATGGAAATGAGCTTCTGGTTGCCGCCTCTGATTCATCAGTTCGGAAGATCGATGTTGCTCAGAACCATGCATTAAGGATTATCACTGGTGGAGCCGTGTCTACCCCAATTCCTGCAATGGAGTCGCAAACAGAAATTGAGCCGCAAAAGTTGAGGCGGGAGTCAGCTGCCCTGGCACTAGATGAGCGACTAAAGAGGAACAACGTTGGGTTTTGGCAGTCCTACACTCCTGCAGCAGAACGTTTGCTCTCTCAAACGACGTACCTTTCTAAGGTTGAGTCCCTACGAGAAGAGTATGGCCTTGCCGGCCTGCTTTTCAACCCAGAACCCTTCCCGTCGGCTAGGGATCGGGTTCCTCGCTGCACTGCCGACTACTTTCTAACGTTGACCTCGCCTGTATCCAAACAGAGCACCCCCGCTACCGAGTTAAAATCCCTTGCCTTGGAGACCATGCACACCCGCTTCCCCGAAGATGAATGGTTGCGAGTGTTTACTGATGGTTCAGCAACTGGAGGAAGGCGGAATGGTGGTGCGGGAGTGTACTCGGCAATAAGAACCATTGCAGCTCCAGTTGGTGTAGTTGCAAGCAATTTTGACGGAGAAATACGTGCCGTAGTACTAGCACTTGATATGCTTCTGGGAATTGATTTTTCCCGCGCCGTCATTTTGTGCGACTCCCAAGCAGCTATAGTCAGCCTCTGTACCAATGGCCAGACTGACTCCTGGGATGTTTTGAGGGGAAGGCGCCTGCTGGAGCAGCTGCTGACGAGGGGAGCTATTGTGGCTCTTCAGTGGATCCCCTCTCACGTCGGCATCTGGGGAAACGAGTGTGCTGACGCACTAGCCAAGGAGGGCTCCCAGATGGCCATGCCAGATGCGGCCAGTCAGTTTTGTTGCAGCAAAGTCGCTTATTAAATCAGGTGTAAATGACAAAGCCCGGCGAGCCCACCAACGTTTGGCTGAGGGAAAGCAGTGGGCTGCTCTCCTCAACCCAAGTAATCGTGTCCCTGCCGACCTCTCCCGCCATGAATCCGTTGCGGCATTTAGAACCATCACAGGACACGATTACCTCAATGCACACCTCCACAGACTCCGGGTGTTAGATGACCCAGCCTGCTCCCTCTGCAGCAGTACAGAGCCAATGACTTCGACCCACCTTTTTGACTGTCCGCAGCTTGCGGATGTACGACAATCTTTTTCCAATGACGACACCAAGTGGTCGAGAATATCTATGCTATATTGGGCTGCCAGAGGTCTCTTAATGGCTCAACAGCCGTGACCGCTCGGCGTAGGGTAAAAAAAAAAAAAGTAATTGTAGCCGCAAATGATGCCCTTTTCTCAATTTTAGCCGCGATGATTGCTTTATTTATCAGTTTCAGCTGCTAATTAGCGCTTTTCCGATGCTTTATTCTCCTGTCAGACGGGATGAAAAACGATTGCAAGACACGCGAAATAAAGGAGTCAAATCGCCGTCCAACCGGATTCCAAGCCCCCTTTTCACTTTTCTACTCACCCATGAACATAAAACCATAAAATTTCCCGTTTTTCTGTCTTTAAGGTTTTTGGTCCACCCCCTCGCCTTTACCTCAGTATGCTACTGAGAACAGAACCCGCGACGAAATGCGTCCAGGGAGAACCTTGCCCGGGACATAATTAGCCAAACCGGGACTGTCCCGGGTGCCGCGGGATGGTTGACCACTCTAATAACGGGCCATTATAATGAGAATTAGGAAGAGGTGAAGCGATAATGCTGATGAGGGGCATCGGGAATGGGCCCGAAATGCATTCATTAAAAAACGCCACGGCTGTATTGTTCAATAAAGTTTATGGGCTACAAGTTGAAACAACAGCCAAAAATTTAGAAAAATTCTGAAATTTGATAATTAGGACACTTTACGCAGGAATCGGGTTGTTTGAAGGATAAAATTGTGCTGCCCTCCCCCCCCCCTAATCCCAGAATTAGCCAGGGATCCGGAAAATTCAGCTTTAAATCAATCGTATTATCGTTAAATCAAGACACTTTCAGAACCGGGATAGTGGGAGAGTCCTGACGTCAACAATGAATTTCGCGATATCGACCCACGAAAACAAATTAATTTTGTGGTGTTGAGTCGTTTGAAAACCAAATTTTCTCAACGTTTAGCTCCGAAAAGGTATTCTCGCGGATTTAGACTTTGAATAAAACCAATTTCCAAGAAAGTTCAGTTCGTTAAAAAACGGTGAGTTTAGTAATAACTAATTTATTGATAACATCAATAATTGTGAAGGTTTGGCTCTTTAAAAAACAAAATCCGGGGGGGGGGGGGTTGTGTTTCACTCAAAAAACCAATTTTGTAATTTTGGCCCTTTAAGAAAAAATTAGCTTTGCGGGTTTTTAGGTCGTCAAAAATAAATTGTGTGGTGTTCCCACGAAGTTGGAATTGCACGGGTTTTGCCGTCTTCGAGAAAATAAATTTGAGAGCTCGAAACACCCACGAAAATTGGATTTTCAGTGAGCCAGGCCCGACAGGACAGAAATGGTTGCTTCAGCGAGAAAAATCCGCGAAATTGGCGTTTTAGTGACCTAGAATCGTAAGGCCCCGTTCACAAGCCATAATGCTGTGCGTCTGTGTAGTCTATGCAACCTATCAAAATGCTTCATTTTTCGAGGGAATAAATTTGTTTGGTTGCATAGACTCCACAGACGCTTAGCACAGAGCTTGTGAACGGGGTCTAAACATTTTATTAGGGAGTTATTGCATAACCGTCTGACGGTTAACATTAACGGTTATGTGACGTCATGATAAGCGTAAAATTCCAATTTCGAGTTTAAGCGTTAATCACAAACGTTTAAAGACCAGTATGAAGAGGTGTTTTATTAATTTATTTGAAGCAATTAAGTGCATCTATGCCCTACCATGTGTTCATATTTTAGCGCAACTATTATTTGCAATAACTCTTTTTCCACCGACACAAACGGCTACGCTTATGGTGACGTCACATAACCGTAAACGTTAAGCGTCAGACGGCTATGCAATAGGGAGTTATTGCATAACCGTCTGACGGTAACGGTTATGTGACGTCATGATAAGCGTAAAATTCAAATTTTGAGTTGAAGCGTTAATGACAAACGTTTAAAGATCAGTATGAGGAGGTGTTTTATAATTTATTTGAAGCAATTAAGTGCATCTGTGCCCTACCATGTGTTCATATTTTAGCGCAACTATTATTTGCAATAAATCTTTTTCCACCAATGCAAACGGCTACGCTTATGGTGACGTCACATAACCGTAAACGTTAAGCGTCAGACGGCTATGCAATAACTCCCTATTAATTCGTGTATAATTTGGGTTTTGACTGAAGCAACCCCGCAAAATTGGGTTTTCAGGAACAAAAATCCGAAAAATTGTTTTTTTCGCGAGCGATACTCACGAAAATGTGTGTTTTTTTTTTTTTTTTGCAAAGTGGAAACCTCAAAAATGGGGTTTTATAGCGTTTCCCATTCAACGCACCACACAAGTGAAACACTGCGTCCTCTCCATAAATGTTTTAATTCAGAAAGGACGGACGGATTGAAAATCTTTGAACTCCACGAATGTATTGCATTGAATGGAAAACACTATATAAGGGTGTCAGACCTGTTTTAATTTTAGTGTCAAAATGCACAAAATTTGTCATTTAGAGAGTGAAATTCGAGAAATTGGTTTTTATGTTCCAAGTCTCGTGAAGTTTATGTTTTTTATAGCGTTTTCCATTCATTGCAATACACTTGTAGGGTGTAAGTTTTTCCACCCGTCCATAAAACTGGGCTATTTTATCGATATAATCTTGATAATTGGGACGCTGAGTCCACCACGGGTTTGGTGATCGCGCCCAGCGCCGCCCTGCTGTCAGAGTAGATACCAATTTCCCTTCCTGTCACTTTCTGCTTCAAAAGCTCCCGAATACACGCATTGATACTTATTTCCACCCCCAGCTCCGGCACAAAAATTCCTGCTCCCGTTATCCCTTCCTGACCTTTCTTGGAGCCGTCCGTGTAACACACCAGCTCCCCTTGCCGTGATTCCCATCCTTCATCTCTCACAATTACTCTCTGTTTAATCTTGAGTCGAAAAGTTTTCCCTTTTAACCACGCAATCCGGCCTAAGTGCCGAGGACGTGGAGGCTCTCTTTAGTTCCACTTCCCAGTGTCATTGGCCCTGCCTGGCCCACCTTAGGCTCCCTGGCATCTCAGCCTGTACGCTGAGGTACTAGTTGAAGTGCCCGACCCCTGACTTCGATCTCCAGGGGCTTCAGGCCTAGTAATCGCTTCATGCCCCTCTTCGTTGGGGTTGTCCGGAATGGTTTCAAAATCGCCAGGCGAGCAAGCCTTTATATTTTTGTGAGCCTCTTCCCCTCCCCCCCGGCCTTTTCGATCCCCCTCCACCATGGGACCGCCCCGTGCAGGATGCGTGGTCGGATAATTCCTATGTATATCCAATTCACGACCCCGTGGTTTCAGGCGGCCCCAGGTCTTCCCCACAATTTGTGTCTTCATTGGTGAAAAGCCACCACAGCTTTCTTATAAACGCTGTCTACGTGTTGCTTCCTCCTTCACTTATCATCCAATATGACTCCCAAATATTTTACTGGCCTTGAAAGAGCGATGACCTCTCCCCGAAAGCGGATCGATTGCAATCCCTCCCTTTTCCTCTTATGAGTAAACAGCACTATTTTCATCTTACCGGGGTATATTGTGAGGCACCTAGGCCTACACCATGACTCGATTACCCTCATCGCACATCCACATTGCGTGAAATTGGGTTTTTAAAAGGGCCAGACTTACAAAATTTAGTCTTATTGATAGAGCCCAAACCCTCAAACTTTTAATTTGGTTTTTCAAGGGGACAACCCCTACGAAATGATTCTTTTTGAGAGTCAAAGCCACGAAATTCTGTGTTTTAATTGACTCAATCCTTCGAAATTGATTTTTGTGAAAGTCAAACATGCGAAATTCTCCTCTCCTTCACAATTCACGAACTAACTACAACCCTATTTTTGCAGGTAGAATGCATTTCGGGCACAAACAGCGACCCCTCCTCAGCAATTGACTCCTTGCACTGCAAATGACACAACTCAGTCAGTAGTTGTGTCATTTGCAGTGCTAGGAGTCAATTGCTGAGGAGGGGTCACTGTTTGTGCCCGAAATGCATTCGCTGAATAAAGAAAACTGCAAATACGGTTGTAGTTAGTTCGTTTCTTCATTGAATGAGAGGACCCGTCGAAATGATCTGTAAGAGAATGAACATTCTGCCAAATTGGGTTTTTCTAGCTAAATTTGTGAATTTTACTTATTTACATCATGGCAATTTTCACTATAGTGGCTAAGGGTTCAACCTTCACAAGTTGTAGGGACATTTTCGGTTTGTTTTGTTGCCGAGCCGAGCGGGAAGGAGGTGTGAGTCCGATATTTTTGACGTTAAAATTCCGGTAATAATCCTTCCGGACAAAATTGACCTGTCAGTTGCTAATTTTGACGGAGATCAATTGACCAGAACCCCATACTATACTACTAAGTGACTCTCTTGGCATGCAGAATTGTAAGTGTTTAATTTTTTAATATCGACCATGCTTCTTCTGTCTTCAAAATACAGAAAAACGGTCGATATTTAAAAATAAAAAATAAATGTGTCCAAAAGAAGGAAAAATTCGGTCGTTACCCGAATTTGGACAGGGAATTTCACGGAACTGGTTAGGGAAAACTCAGGGTACGATCCATTCTGTGGCAACCCTATTACCGCATGACGATACTAAAAAAACGCTTGTTTGAACCACAAGACAGTGCCTAAAGCCGGGTTCACACTTGAGTCTTGAGCTGTGCGAGAGCACTACTTGTAATGTGAGAACTTAGTGAGAACTCATCTTTGCAAGTAGTGCTCACGCCCAGCTCACGCGACTCCGTGTGAACCCTCCATAGGGAGATGCACGTGAACCTGGCGGCACACATATCACTAAACATGACGAAAATGGCGCCATTCGTTTGTTTACGTTTGTTTAGCCCAAATTTTCGTTTGTTTAGCCCTGCAAAATACAATTTTTTAAAAAACAAAATCTGTGCCGCCAACTTCACGCAACGGCACACATCACCCCAATCGTTTGTTTCGCTACATATTCAGACACAACTTCGTTTGTTTAGCCCAAATTTTCGTTTGTCTAGCCCTGCAACATACAAATTTTTGATAACCAAATTGTGTGCCGCCAACTTCACGCAACGGCACACATGACCCCAATCGTTTGTTTCGCTACATATTCGGACAGAACTTCGTTTGTTTACGTTTGTTAAGCCCAAATTTACGTTTGTTTAGACCAAATTTTCGTTTGTTTAGCCCAGCAAAACATATATTTATGAGAAAATACAACATGTGTGCCGCCAACTTCACGCAACGGCACACATGACCCCAATCGTTTGTTTAGTTACATATTCGGACAGAACATCGTTTGTTTACGTTTGTTTAGCCTAAATGTTCGTTTGTTTAGCCCAGCAAAACATGTATTTATAAGAATATAAATCATGTGTGCCGCCAACTTCCCGCAAGTTGGCGGCACACATGACGTATTTTCTTATAAATACATGTTTTGCTGGGCTAAACAAACGAAAATTTAGGCTAAACAAACGTAAATTTGCGCTAAACAAATGAAGTTCCGTTCGAATATGTAACGAAACAAACGATTGGGGTCATGTGTGCCGTTGCGTGAAGTTGGCGGCACATATTATGTATTTTCTTATAAATACGTGTTTTGCTGGACTAAACAAACGAAAATTTGGGCTAAACAAACGTAAACAAACGATGTTCTGTCCGAATATGTAACGAAACAAACGATTGGGGTCATGTGTGCCGTTGCGTGAAGTTGGCGGCACACAATTTGGTTGTCAAAAAATTGTATGTTGCAGGGCTAAACAAACGAAAATTTGGGCTAAACAAACGTAAACGAACGGTACAAACGAATGGCGCCATTTTCGTCATGTTTAGTGTTATGTGTGCCGCCAGGTTCACGTGCATCATAGGGAGGGCACATTTTCCCGTTCCTTTCCTCTCACCGAGTTACTCGCCATTGGTTTATTCTACACCCAAATGACGTTGTTTTGTTATTTTCGCTCTCTCTCTCTCAGAAAATCAGAGAAACCCTCCCTGACAACCCTGCCGAAGCAGACGTTTTCATGTTGGCGGCCTTAGCCGCTGAGAAAACGTCCACGGCTGAACAGGAGGAGGGGGCTCAAGGTGACAACAGTTCAACGAGTCGTCTTCGATCCAACTCGGACGGTTCGTCCTCTTCATCATCGTCATCGTCGTCGTCGTCGTCGTCTTCTCAAGAGGACAACAACGGTGGCGGCGATGACAAAAAGGGAAAGAAAGTTAAAGGAAAGAGAAAAACTCGTAAAAGCCGGCGAACGTCAAATATAAGCTTGGAGTCGTCTCTGTCGCAAAACTACAGTAATTTCTTTTTTTTTTTAATTTTTAGGAACCTTTGTCAGCTGTTAACTCTTTTTTATTTTTTATCTAGACGATGATAGCCGTGCTGAAAACGGTATGGACTCGTCGCGGTTGTCAGTCGTTCTTGAAGATACGAGCGGTACGGGGGACAAAAATAGGAATAACCATCATGGAAGCTCGAAAGGGAGTAGCGAGGAGTCGAAAGAGGCGAGTCCGCCACCGTCGGGAAAGAAACGAAGGCGTAGCGAGCTTGTAACAACTCCGTCTTCGGATCCTCCTACGCCTGAGCCTGAGAGTAAGGAGACACCTTCGTCGAAGAAACAAAAATTGAACCGGGACACTGACATGAAACTTAAGGTGAGTGTCGAGGAAATTTTTACTGCTTTTGAGTAAGACTGTACTCATGAGTTTTTTTTGTATTTTTTGCAGTACATGCTTGGAGTTAACGCCTGGAAATATTTCGTTTGCTATAACGACAAAAGTGGGTCGGCGAAAAAACTCACGCCCGACCTTCTGACAATGCGTCCGGAGGACTTGAACACAGCACTGGCTCGCTTCATGCGCGAAGCCAAAATGCCCAGCGGCGGTGAATTTCGCGGTGACTCAAAGTATTACCTTCTGTTGGGTATTCAGTACTACCTGCTTGAGCATGGGAGAAAAATCAATATTTTCCACGATCCGTCCTGCGAGTCGCTGACGGAAGCGCTTGACGAGGACGCGGTTAAATTCAATTCGGTTTTCCGAAAATGGGAGTCGACTCGACTCGAAGAGGAACATTTGTGGGAGAGCAAACAGTTGGGTGTTTCTTCTCCCGAGGTCCTCATTTCGACTTTAATTTATTACAACACGTTACACTTCAAACTTTTGGTAAGTAGTACCTATTCTTTCATTTGAAGCTGCAAATTCGCCTCCTAACTGAAACAAATTGTTTTACAGACTGTTGAAGATCATTTGAAGCTTTCGTTCAAAACAGTGGTGAAATTTTTAAAAGAAGGTGATTCGAGCAGCAGTTCGTCCAAAACTTCAGTTCTGAGGTTTCACCCACCTCCTGAGATGCTCGGTAAAATTACACGGACAAAAATCTAGTTATGGGACCAGTAATAACCACGAGTTTCAATTTGTTTAGAAGCCGACCCTAAAAGAAAGCCAGTGTACGAAGTCGAAGCAAATACCAACAAAAAACGCTGCCATTTTCATCTATACGATTTTTACCTAACTAAATGGTAAGTAATCCCCCCGCCCGCCCTTATCGGAACAAACGAACACCTAACGTAATTTGTGGTACAGTCCAGAGATCGCGAAACAGCGAGACGACGTATTTTATTTACTCCCCGAAGCCGCATGCACGTCAGACAGCCCTGTGTGGTACTCGAATGTTGCAACGCCGGTCGAACATATTCGTAAAGTTTTAAATAGGATAAAAATGATCAAGGAAATTAAACAAATCCTTAAGGAACCTAAGTAAAACAATTTGAACTTTGGTTTAATTCTCGATTTCTACCTACGTAAAAAAATTTTTTTTGAAGAATTAATTATTGTTTAAATTTTAAGGAATTTTCCATTATCGTTAAGAGTCCCTGTGTAATAGTTTGGACTGTACAAAATGTTCATAATTTTTTCCTTTTTTTACCTAAAAAAAAAAAAAAAGAGTACAGGCGAAACCAAAAATTAAATTTTGGCAATTATAAAGCACATCACGCCCGCAAAAATCAACGTCATTCCCACGAGTGTTCCTAGTAGAGCACCAAATTGTGTTAAAAATTACTGAATTTATCAAGAGACGAAGTGAATCTTACTCAAGTCGGGCGAGCGTTCATTGAGAAACCAACCCGTAATGGCGGTAAAGACAAAGGCTAAGGAATTAGTGAGTGGGACTGCCAGGGCTATGTCTGTGGATAATGGTGGGGGAGGGCGGGGGGGGTCATTAGTAAAATTTTTGTTTGTGGTTTCGTGTTTTGACGACATACCTGAAGACCGGAGCTTGTAATAGTAGAGTAGTGACCCGCATTGGTTCAGGAGAAATGGGAAAATGAACTGAAATTTTAAATTTTTTGGAATAACTGCAGCCCATAAGGAGTGGGGGGGGGTGTCCATAAATTTAGTGAAATTCGCTTTACTTGAAAGTTGGTGGCAAGAAATATGAGCTCATGAATGGTTCTCGTAACCAAATTTCCCCTCCGAATCCTTTCCACACCAGACGTTCCCTTTTTAATCAGCGGATTAGTCACTCCCCATATCACTCCAGTGATGATCATCGACGCTATATTGCCTGCACACAAAAATTTTGTGGAAATTCATCAGACTTTGGGGCTCGGAAAACTTGATATTTTGCTCAAAATTGAAACCCGAACTTGCAAACTCACAAAAATTTGCCTCTAAATCATGAAATAACACGGTTTATTTTGCTGGGGTAAAAAGAAAATGTTGAGACCGGACTTGCCCAGGGTCCACGTTCACTGAAAAATGCCCAGAAACTTGCAATTTCACAATAATAATGACCAGAATCCACCAATTTCGTAAATATTTAGTTCGGAAACTTGCAATTTCGCAGATTGTGCCGGCCTTAGACCCTATGAATCTTTCACCAGCGTCCCATGAAAGTCACCGTTTAGATTAAGCCGCGATTAGGCGTTTTTTCAACACTTCAGCGCTTCTTCTCAATTTCATTGGTGAATTAGATATTTTCCCCCCATTTTAGCCGTGAATAAGCGATTTGTCTTCATTTTGCCGCGAGTTAGCGATTCTTCTCAGAATTTTTTTGACGGGAGTTGGCGATTTGTCTTAATTTTTCCCATAAATTAGAGCAGTGGTTCTCAATCTTTTCACGGTCTCGCCCCCCCCCCCATTGCATTGTTTTTGTTTTTTTAAACTGAAATGTTTTACTAGGAGAAGATTCGAATTTGGTCAAACCACAAATGGACGCACCCGTTAGGACCACGGTTGTCCGCCTTGGAGTTGAGAAAATTTACCGCAATGGCAAGGCCATTTTTGAGGGCAATGACATACCCCCTTTGGTGCATTTCGATTGGGACCCAACTACCGAAACCGTGGAGAGAATATTCGAGCCGAGGGACGAAACTAAATGAGGCCCTTTCACCTGGGTGAGTAGCAGACCCCACCCTCGTTTCTATCTCGAAAGGCCTGTACAGGGTGTTTGGTAAGTCAGCGGCAATAATGCAGGGGGGTTTTCCAAAAGTCCATATAAACATAGGTCCGATTTCCAACCGTTTTCGAGATAATCGATATTTTAGTAGTTTTAGCCATGACGTTGGTTTTATTGGATTCAGCGCTTATAAATCGAGAACAGTTACACGTACATTAAATTTGAGGGCACTACCAAAAAGAGCAGACATTTTTCAGTGGGAATTGGTCCAGTTATCCCCGAAAGTAGTCGCACTTTTCCAGTGACCAGTCAGATTGTGGAGATTTGTGCCGATTTTAGGCAGTTTAGCCGTAACTTGGATGCATGATAGCGAATCTTGAAATGCTATCCAGGTCGGGCAAATTTCACAAAAACTTGCCTGATTAGTGAGGATCAAAATACCAAACCCAGATCATCGCACCCTTTCGTAAAAGTTTGGAAAAATGAACCTATTTCGAGCTAAAAGTGCTTTTTTGGGTATTCTTTGCAATAGGCCTTTGTGAACAGATGAAAGTGAAAAATGGAATCAAGCACACTATTATTTCTACTAAAATGATAAAAAAAACTTCTCGCAGCTCTAATCGTGGTCAGCGATGCAAATAAAAACATTTCGTAGCGTTTATTGCACCAATTCATAACAATTAGTAAATAAAAGAACAAATAAATTACCAAAAACTTCTTTTTTTACAAATCATTTTCCAAATGTCCTCCTCTGTTCCGAAGGCAGGCTCGTGCTCTTTTTCTCGTGGCACCCACTGGTCACACGAGGAGAAATGTCGGCTCGAAGGGCCTCAAAAGCTCCTGTAAACCTTCTTCGAATCTCCTCCTGAACACGGTCTTTTACCAAACCCCAGACGTGGAAATCCATGGGCGCCATGTCCCGCGATCGAAGTGGTAGTGGAATTGAACCCCCTCGTCATATCCACATATTATAACTTCCATCCAAATACTGGTTAAATTCGATCAATTATGGGGGAGGAGGCACGATCATGTTAAGAATAAGGATCGACGAACATCTTCCCCCAGATTTTGCATTGAATGAGGCAAATCGTTCTGAATAAAGTTCAAATACATACTACGGGAAGTTTTTATTTTGCATCGCTGACCTTGATTAAGGCCTAAAAGAAGTTTTATTTTCATTTTAAATAAGAATTAGTGTGTTTAATTCAATTTTTTCCCCTTCATTTCTTCGCAAAGACTTATTGCAAAGAACACCCAAACGAGCACTTTTCGCTGATGCGATAATCTGAGTTTGTTACTATGATCCTCACTAATAAGGCAAGTTTTTTTGAAATTTGCCAAACCTGGATGGCGTTTCAAGATTCGCTATCATGCAATCAAGTTACGGCCGCAATCGGGTTACTGGAAAAGTGCGACTACTTTCGGGGATAACTGGGCTAATTCCCGCTGAAAAATGTCTGCTCTTTTCGGTAGTGCCCTCAGATTTAATGTGCCCGTAACTGTTCTCGACTTATAAGCGCTGAATCCAATAAAATTAACGTTATGGCTAAAAATACTAAAATATTGATTATCTCGAAAACGGTTGGAAATCGGACCTATGCTTACATGGACATTTTTGGTCCATTTTGGACCAAGAAAACCCCCTGCATTGTTGCCGCTGATATACCAAACACCCTGTATAAACCACAGTAAAGCACCAATCACAGCCAAACTCCAAAACAACCAAGAAGGCTCCAACACAGTACAACGACACCATAAGACCCAACCAAAGCCATGGTTCAACCACAGCGAAGATGTAATTACAGTAGAACCTCCAACGACAGCAACGTCTTAAGCGCAAAGAAGGCCCAGACACAGCCAAGGTCCAACCACAGCAAAGGTCCAACCACCGCAAAAGTCTAACCAGAGCAAAGCTCCAACCAGTGCAAAAGTCCAACCACAGCAAAGGTCCAACCACAGCAAAGGTCCAACCACCGCAAAAGTCTAACCAGAGCAAAGCTCCAACCAGTGCAAAAGTCCAACCACAGCAAAGGTCCAACCACCGCAAAATTCTAACCACAGCAAAGGTACAACCACTGGAAAGAGCCAACCACCGCAAAAGTCTAACCAGAGCAAAGCTCCAACCAGTGCAAAAGTCCGAACACGGCAAAGGTCCAACCACAGCAAAGGTCCAACCACTGGAAAGGGCCAACCACAGCAAAGGTCCAACCACTGCAAAGGTCCAACCACTGCAAAGGTCCAACCACAGCAAAGGTCCAACCACTGGAAAGAGCCAACCACAGCAAAGGTCCAACCACTGCAAAGGTCCAACCACTGGAAAGAGCCAACCACAGCAAAGGTCCAACCACTGGAAAGAGCCAACCACAGCAAAGGTCAAACCACAGCAAAGGTCCAACAACAGCAAAGGACCAACCACTGGAAAGAGCCAACCACTGCAAAGGTACAACCACAGCAAAGGTCCAACCACTGCAAAAGTCCAACCACAGCAAAGGTCCAACCACTGGAAAGAGACAACCACAGCAAAGGTCCAACCACAGCAAAGCTCCAACCATAGCAAATGTCCATCCACTGCAAAGGTACCCACACTTAACAATAAGCTCCAAAGCACAGTAAAAGCTCCAAACACAAAGAAGTCCAACTACAGTTGAGCTCCAACCACAGCAAAGTTCCAACCATAGCAAAGGTCCAACCACCGCAAAAGTCTAACCACAGCAAAGCTCCAACCACAGCAAAACTCCAACCACAGCAAAACTCCAACCACAGCAAAAGCTCCAACCACAGCAAAGTCCAACCACAGCAAAGTCCAACCACAGCAAAGGTCCAACCACCGCAAAGTCTAACCACAGCAAAGGTCCAACCACAGCAAAGGTCCAACCACTGCAAAGGTCCAACCACAGCAAAGGTCCAACCACTGCAAAGGTCCAACCACTGCAAAGGTCCAACCACAGCAAAGGTCCAACCACTGGAAAGAGCCAACCACAGCAAAGGTCAACCACAGCAAAGGTCCAACCACAGCAAAGGTCCAACCACTGCAAAGGTCCAACCACAGCAAAGGTCCAACCACTGCAAAGGTCCAACCACAGCAAAGGTCCAACCACTGCAAAGGTCCAACCACTGCAAAGGTCCAACCACTGCAAAGGTCCAACCACTGCAAAGGTCCAACCACTGCAAAGGTCCAACCACTGCAAAGGTCCAACCACAGCAAAGGTCCAACCACTGGAAAGAGCCAACCACAGCAAAGGTCCAACCACTGCAAAGGTCCAACCACAGCAAAGGTCCAACCACTGGAAAGGGCCAACCACAGCAAAGGTCCAACCACAGCAAAGGTCCAACCACTGCAAAGGTCCAACTAAAGCTTTCGTTCTTATCTTCCTTTTCTTGGCAAAAATATGACGTTTCTGAAGTTTCCTATACATATTTGTATGGTTGGTCTCAACCTTAAGGTTAAGGCAAAACTCCAACCACAGCAATGGTCCAACCACAACAAAGATCCAACCACCGCAAAATTCTAACCACAGCAAAGGTACAACCACTGGAAAGAGCCAACCACCGCAAAAGTCTAACCAGAGCAAAGCTCCAACCAGTGCAAAAGTCCAACCACTGCAAAGGTCCAACCACAGCAAAGGTCCAACCACTGGAAAGAGCCAACCACAGCAAAGGTCCAACCACAGCAAAGGTCCAACCACAGCAAAGGTCCAACCACAGCAAAAATCCAACCACAGCAAAGGTCCAACCACAGCAAAGATCCAACCACCGCAAAAGTCTCACCACAGCAAAGCTCCAACCAGTGCAAAAGTCCAACCACAGCAAAGCTCCAACCAGTGCAAAAGCCCAACCACAGCAAAGGTCCAACCACAGCAAAGGTCCAACCACTGGAAAGACCCAACCACAGCAAAGATCTAACCACAGCAAAGGTCCAACCACAGCAAAAATCCAACCACAGCAAAAGTCCAACCACAGCATAGGTCCAACCACAGTAAAGATCCAACCACCGCAAAAGTCTAACCACAGCAAAGCTCCAACCAGTGCAAAAGTCCAACCACAGCAAAGCTCCAACCAGTGCAAAAGCCCAACCACAGCAAAGATCCAACCTCTGCAAAAGTCCAACCACAGCAAAGATACACCCACTGCAAAGGCCCAACCACAGCAAAGCTCCAACCACAGCAAAGGTCCAACCACTGCAAAAGTCCAACCACAGCATAGTTCCAAACATAGCAAAGGTCCAACCACAGCAAAGATCCAACCACCGCAAAAGTCTAACCACAGCAAAGCTCCAACCAGTGCAAAAGTCCAACCACAGCAAAGCTCCAACCAGTGCAAAAGCCCAACCACAGCAAAGATCCAACCTCTGCAAAAGTCCAACCACAGCAAAGATACAACCACTGCAAAGTCCAACCACAGCATAGTTCCAAACATAGCAAAGATCCAACCACCGCAAAAGTCTCACCACAGCAAAGCTCCAACCAGTGCAAAAGTCCAACCACATCAAAGCTCCAACCAGTGCAAAAGCCCAACCACAGCAAAGGTCCAACCACAGCAAAGGTCCAACCACAGCAAAGATCCACCCACTGCAAAGGCCCAACCACAGCAAAGCTCCAACCACAGCAAAACTCCAACCACAGCAAAGGTCCAACCACTGGAATGAGCCAACCACAGCAAAGGTCCAACCACAGCAAAGCTCCAACCATAGCAAATGTCCATCCACTGCAAAGGTGTACCCACACTTAACAATAAGCTCCAAACCACAGTAAAAGCTCCAAACACAAAGAAGTCCCAACTACAGTTGAGCTCCCAGTAAAGCTTTCCTTTTTATCTTCCTTTTCTTGGCAAAAATGTGACGTTTCTGAAGTTTCCTATACATATTTGTATGGTTGGTCTCAACCTTAAGGTTAAGGGGAAAAGTTCTCGCCCCCCCCCCCCTATAAATCGCTTGCGACCCCCAGGTTGAGAATCACTGAATTAGCGGTTGTTTTTTTTCTAATCGGCCATGAAAGTTGCCTCCGGTAACCTCGGCTTGCCTTTTTCTCAATTTTCTATGAATTTATCAAATTTTCTCAAATTAACCCCCAATCAGCCATTTATTTTGGATTTAACCGCACAGTAGCGTTTTTCCTCATTTTAGCCGCTAAAATTATAGATTTCTCTACATTTCAACCACAAATTAGAGTTTTTCCCCAATTTTAGCATTTTCTGAATTTGACCATGGATTAGCAATTTTTTTCACTTTCTGGCACAATGTTACCTTCAGAAGCAGCGAATTTGACGTTTTCTCCATTTAAACCGCGAATTGGCGTTTTCTCCTAAACTGCAACGCTTCTTTTTAATTTTATCGGTGAATTAGCCACGAATTTTTCAGCATTTTCATTTGATCACCAGCGATTTTTCACCATTTTAGCAGTGAATTAGCGATTTCTCTGCATTTTTTGCGGGGAATTCGTGTTTTTCCTTATTTTAGCCGCTAATGAGCGATTTTGGGATGTTGGAAGAAATTAAAAATGATAACTTCGGTATTAGGAAGCGCCTAACGATGCTCGAGAGCAACAGCAATGCTAAGACAGGCAGGCCAACTAAAAAACCGAATAGACGATGAATAATATCAAAATTATGTGCTTGAATGCAAATGGCCTTCATTTGCGTAAGAACGAATTGCAAATTGCAATGGAAATCAACAAAGTTGACGTTTGCCTTGTCTCGGAAACTCATTTCACAAACGAATCATTCCTCAGGATGAAAAATTACAAATGCTACCACGCGACCCATCCAAGCAACTCTGCGAGAGGGGGGAGCGCGGTAATAATAAAATAAAACATATGCCATCAGGAACATGCAAAAATGGAAACAGACAAATACCAAATTAGCGCGGTAGAGGTTAAAATGAAATCATACAGCTGTGTGCTAGCCAGTGTCTACTTTCCTTCTAGGTACGCCGTCCAAGTCAGAGAATATAAGGATATATTTTCCCAGCTTGGGGGTCGATTCATCATGGGAGGGGACTTCAACGCTAAGCATACTATGTGGGGCTCGAGAATTGTCAATCCGAAAGGAAGAACACTTCGACAAGCAGTCGAATGACCAGGAGAAAGCAAATACGTTTGCTGAGCACCAAATGCAAATATTCACGCCAAACAAGCAAGGCGACACAAATCAACCATTGCCGGAAATCCAAGGGATAGATGCTGACGAGCATAATCCCACCGGTCACGTATAAAGAGATCTGTCAGGTGATTAAAAAAGAAATGAATCCAAAAAAGGCTCCCGGTTTTGACGAGATTACAGGAGAAACTCTTCAGCAACTTCCGAGAAAAGCGATTAGAAAAATTATGCAGCTAATCAATGTAGCTTTCCATCAGCGAAAGGTCCCAAGGGTATGGAAAATTGCTGAAATAATCATGCTTCCCAAGCCAGGGAAGCAGCCGGAAGAATTGACGTCGTATAGGCCTATCTCGCTGCTACTAGTCATGTCCAAGCTCTTCGTGAAGCTCCTTAGTAAGAGATTAATTGAAATAATCGAGGCTCGGAAGCTAATACCTAATCATCAGTTTGGGTTTCGCAGAAGTCACTCTACACTTGATCAGGTACACAGAATCGTCAACGTTATAGAAAGAGCATTAGAAGAAAGAAATGTCTGTTCAGCAGCTTTTCTCGATGTGTCGCAGGCCTTCGACAAAGTATGGCATGACGGATTTAAGTATAAGTTGAAGAAAATGTTGCCCTATAGATACGTAGAGCTACTGGATTCGTATCTCTCAGAACGATACTTTCGGGTGAAGCAGATTGATAAATATTCAGATCTGAAACCAATTGAAGCAGGAGTCCCTCAGGGTAGTGTACTAGGCCCAATACTGTACCTAATGTACACTGGCGACATCCCGGAAAATAGCAACATTTGCGGATGATACAGCATTGCTTGCAGTCGGCGAAGACAACCAGAGCTCAGTTCGAGAACTGAATCAAGCGCTTTCCAGCGTCCACAGATGGGCAGTGAGGTGGAGAATCAAAATGAATGAGACGAAATCGGTACACGTGGATTTCACCAATAGGTCGATCAACTACATAACGGCGTAACTTCCGCGGAGAGCTTCCGTATTCCAACCAAGCCAAGTACTTAGGGATGACCCTGGATGCAAAGCTCCGTTGGAAAGAGCATGTGAAGAAGAAGAGAGCTGAGCTCAACATCAAATTCCGAAAAATGTACTGGATCATGGGTAGGCACTCAAAACTGTCTATCCAAAACAAAATAACATTGTACAAACAGGTCCTGCGACCAGTATGGACTTATGGTGCCCAACTGTGGGGATGTACCGCCCAATCAAATCGTAAAATTATACAAGGCTTTCAAAACAACGTACTAAGATCCATAGTTAATGCTCCTTGGTACATTGAATAAAAATCACTAATTAGCGCGGCCGAAAGTAACGAAAAACGCTGTACTTGAAGCTAACATTGAGGAAAAGTGCTAATAATTCGCTGCTGAAAAGGTAAAAAATCGAGGAAAATTTCAATTGATGGCAAAAATTTAGAAAAATCGCTAACATGGGATAAAAACTTTAAGTACTTCGCGGCTAAAATTGAGAAAACTCGCCAATTCGCGGCTAAAATTGAAAAAAACTCGCCAATTCACGGATAAAGAGTAGAGGAAAAGCTCTGTAATTCACGGCTAAAATGAAAAAAATCCAATTTTCGGTTATTTTATAGTTTAAAAATAATAATTTTTGTCTCATCCACCTCTCTCCCCTCCGCCTCATCATTTTGCTAGAAGCGCTCCTTAGGACACGGCGCCACAGGGCGGTCGCCCGGCTCGCCCCCCTTAAAGCCGGCACTGTTTTTAGCTCAGAGTGATTTAATTTCGTGGAAATATTTTCCAGGCTTTGGGTGCTGTTCCGCAGACGCAGGAAAACGGCCCTAAAATGTGCTAAATCGCGAAAATAAAGACTATAGGGACTACCTCAAAGAAGTTGCACCCCCCCCCCCGCAAATTAGCCCTCCGTGTCCGCAATGGTGCCAAAATAAGGCACCCGACTTGCACTACCAAACAAATAGTGCACCAACCGTCAAGTCGAGAAAAACGCAATTTTCAATATGAGGGGCTAACTTTTTGCCAGCCCTCCCTCTTCGGAATTTCCGAAGTTTGACTAAGTCAATCGAAGGCACCCGACGTGCACCAATGGGCACCATCAAATTTATCATGTGCACCACCTTGAGAACAGGAGAAAAACAAAGGGAGGGGGGGAGCCGCGGCCAAGTAGTGATTTTCAGTGATTTGACGAATGGAATCGATGGCACCCATTATGCACCGACAGACACCACTACAACTATTTCGAGCACCAACCCCAAACCCCCGGGAAAATCAATTTTCCTGAACAAGGTGAGGGAGTGTAGCTCCCCCCCCCCCCCAGAAGTGATTTGACGAATGGAATCGAGCGCACCTGTAATGTACAAAAATACAGCACTAAAATTATGTCCAGCGTTAACCCCGGAATATTGATTTACGGGTGCCACCCCGTAAATAAATATCCCCCCCCCCATTGTTTTTCACTGTCATTCCGAAGGGGGGGGGGCTGGCAAGAAGTTAGCCCCCCATATAGAAAATTATTTTTTTCTCGACTTGGTGGTTGGGGCACTATTTAAGTTCGGTGGTGCACGTCAGGTGCTTATTTTGGCACCATTGGGGACGCGGGAGGCTATTTTGGGGGGGGGGCAACTACTTTGAGGTCCAGAAACTTCCAATTTCGCGAAAATAAGGATAAAAAGCTAGCGATTTCGCGAATTTTCAAACTCGAAAAAGCACGAAAATGTTGCAATTAATGCAACTAAAATTGAGCAAAAGGCCTGAAATTTTGCAAAACTAGTTCGCTTGGCCAAAAATGGAGAAAAACTCTAATTCGCGGCTAGAATTGTAATTAAGCGCAACAACATGCGGCTTTAAAACTTAAGAAATATCCCTAGTTCACAGCTGACGTTGAGACAACGCAAAATCACGAATTCTTGGGGCAAAATCGGGACTGAAATTGGGAAAAAGCCCTTATTCACGCGGCTAAAACTGAGGAAAGCGCTAATTCAAGGACAAAATAGAGAAAAAGCGAAATGGCGTCTTAAAAATGAAGAAACACGCTAATTCACAGCTAGAATTGTGCTAAAGTGCTACAATTTAGCAGGTATAAAAATTGAGAAAAAATGGGAATTCACAACTAAAAGGGAGAATCGCCCACTCATGGATTCTCGGGGCAACATTGGGACTGAAATTGAGAAAAAGCGCTAATTCACGAGTGAAATGGACAAAAACGAGAATTCGCGTCTAAAAGTGGAGGACGATAATTCACGTAGCTAAGGTACAAAAAATTACGATTTTATGGATAAAATCGAGAAAAAGCGCCAAAAATCGCAGCTAAAATTAAAGAAAATGTGCTCATTCACTGCTAAAATTCACAGCTGAAATTGAGAGAACACCAACCGCGGATTCCTGAGGCAACTTGGGGAATAAAATTAGGAAAAAGCGCTAATTCACGGCTTAAATTTAGAAAACTCGCTAATTTGCGGATAGAATTGGGAAAGAGCACTCAAACGCTACCTAATTTGCAGATTAACGGCTAAGAGCTTATAAAAAGCGCCGATTCGTGGCTAAAAATGAGAAAATTAGCTAATACGCGGATAAAATTGAGAAAAAATCTATAATTCACAGTATTATAGCTATTGAAATAATGTTAGTAGAATTGAGGAAAAAACACTCATACGCAGTTTAAATTGAGGAAACGCACGTACACGGTTTTCGGAGGCAATTTCGTAGCTAAAATTGAGAAAAATATGTTCTTCAACGCTACTAAAAAGTATATTCCTAGTTTAATTAGAGACTAAAGGGCCTCCTATAGAGATTTCTGCCCCGGGCCCCGATAGAGTTGTTCCGCCACTGGCAGGTAGCTGCCGAGTTTTACACGGAGGAGCCGTACCTACAAATAGCGTTTTATGTGTAGGTAGAGTACCTGCATAAATATTACCAACTTTTTTTAAAAAAGAAAGTGGTTTTTTGAAGAATCAAGCACGCGAAATTGGGGTTTTGAATTGATCCAAATCCGCGAAGTTGGCTTTTGAAGATTCAACGCCCCCCCCCCCGCTCCCAACTGGCAAACAACCATGGAGCGAACCCCCTCGAAAAGAGCCAAAATAAGGAACTAAAATTTTTGTTCAATAATCGAACCCGCGAAATTGGTTCTTTCTATGAGTAAGCCTCCAGAAATAGCCAGAAATGCGGTTTATAGCCCAATCTGGCCACTCTGCAACAGACCTCAAGCCCACACCAATTCTATGCCCTCGCTCTACAACGCCTACTAAACAAAGACAAAATTTTGAGAAGGGCGGAGCCACCTCAATGACGACCGCCCCGGGCATCCAAATGAAACGTTACGCGGGCTACGCCACCTCTACGAATGAGCCCCAATCAGCGGTGTTCCTTTCATGAAGAATCTAAACCCGAGAAATTACTTTTTGAAAGGGTCGACCACGCGAAATTGGCTTTCTGTTTTGACACCATGAAAGCGCCGTACTATGTACAACAATATATATATAGCGAGTGCAAAAACGGTGTGTCCGCAGATCTGCGCGATTAACACTTCATGGCCTCTGTAGACCTCCAGGGTTAACACTTCATAGCCGCAGATCTACAGATAGAGTGTTAATCTTGCAGATCTGCGTTTATGACAGACCCTCAAGGGAAAATAGCTGAAGCATTTTTGTGAGAATGTTCATAGGAGGGGCTTTGTTGTAAACTTGGCATCTCCTTGGACAATTATAAGGTAACTGAATTAATTAATTATAAGGTAAATATTACCATGGTCTTCGAACGTGAAGTACATCTTTTACATTCAAATTTTTAAAATTTATATGTACAGGTAAACGAGAAGCTAAGATTCTTCAAATGAGGCTCGGCTTTCATAAAAACAGGACGACCGATAAGGCGACAAAGGCAAGGCCACAATTCGATATTTCTCGAGTCTCTCTTCGCTTGCTTCGTCCGAGTGTTTTGTGACGCTTTGAATATTCGTTCATTACGGTCGCCGCCAGCGTTTTTTCCCCCCCACTACCAATGACCATTCACAATTTAATTTTCAAATACGTAATGAACCGTCCGTTACGTAAAAGCATCTTTTTAAAAAGAATATAATAGCCCCCTATCGTAAATTTCAGCGCGATACCGTTTATAACTATCCAAACCCGCCGCCATTCCATGCCGAATTATATTGTCGCGTTCCTCATTATTGTTTAGTTGGTTTCTGAGTGCGGGTATATTCCATCGTTGGATTTTTGGTTTTACAGCGTTTTTTAAAGTGTGCATCCTCGACTTAAATTAGGCGAAACGGAAAAATGTCGCGTAATTTGACTGATGGAGCCAAAATTCTTAGAAGACAATTCAAATGGTTGGAACAAAAACGATATGTTCTGAACAATAAGGTAACGTACCCCCTCCCCCCCTACCATTATGTAGCAAAGCAGGACCAGACCAATCCGCACTTTAAAGTGACGTTAACCATAACATTAAACATTGGATTATGCTGGAATCCTTACAATTATTCAAAATTATCCGAGTAATTATTATAATGTATAAAAATGTTACTTCATTTTATACAATATTATTTATTCATAGCGTACGGATAATAAGCGACGAGCTGACAAAATTAAAACTAGATAATAATAACACTTTTAAAAACCATTCAGTAATGGGGTACTAATAACCCGCATAAAAGATGGAGCAAATTATCTATACATACAAAGCACAACATTCCTGGAACTAGGAAGTTGGAAAATAATTAAATAACTTATGTCCAAAGTATTAATAATTGGTAGTACCAAAGTTTGGATTTGAAAAGGAGTCAAATCCAAGAAATTTGGGTTTCAAAGAGCCAAACCCACGACATTTTGCTTTTGAAAGAGCATACTTGTATGAAATTGGGATTTGAAGGAGCATAGACGAATGCGGAGGTTTTCCGTTTGGAAATCCATGTAACTGGCGTTTGTAATAGACAAAATTATTTGTCTTTATTGGATTTGGCTTTATTATTGTTTGGCTTTATTGTCGTTTTGATTTGGCTTAATTATTGTAATTATTGTTGTTGGAATTGGCTTTAAGTGTTACCCAAATCCATAAATTTTGTTTTTGAAAAAGGTAAATTAGCTTTCGAATTAGTCAAAGCTGCGAAACTGATCTTGGAAAGAGCTAAAACCGTGATATTGTAGCTTTTGAAGAAGCCAAATCCACGACATTTGGTTACGGAAGAGCGAATTCCGCCCCCCGCCCCCTATCAGATGGGGCCCCTGAAAAGCTTACAAATAGGAAAATGAGGATTTCTAGGTTTTAAATTCATGGATTTAGGTATATGAAATGGTTGGATAGCGATTTGGCTCCTTTCTTTACGAATTTCAATTCATCCGACCTGGAAAATTTAACGGTGCAAGAGATTGTCACATGTCAGCAAAGAGTGTGGGCCGATTATTCGATTGAGCCCCCCGAGAGCGCTATTCGGAAGGGCTCAAAATAAGAAAATTCGCCTTCTTAAGGAAAACTAGCTGGGTTAAAATAGAGAAAATACACCGTCCCCAGTTTCATTAGATCTCACTAATGTGATAATCGGCAATTTAAAATTTGTTGACGCGGCAAAAACTTTAGGAAAAACGCAAATATTTGTGATTATAACTACGGAAAAGCGCTAGTTCGTGGTCTCATGATGCAAAAATCAAGAAAAAAAATCGCTGATTCGCGGTGTATGGTGGCCATTCTACGGCCAAGTGTTGGTTTTGGGCCAATTGAAAAAAACACGCCACTGATTCAAGGTTGTACCTAAGTGAAAAAAATCGCGGCTAATATTGACAAAATAAAAATTCGGGCTGGCAATTCTGATCTGAACTGAAATTGCGAAAAATCGCCGATTCGCGTGTAAAAAAGTCAATAGATGCTATAATTCGCTGTCAAATTAGCGTTAAACGCTATTTCACAGGGAAATCACTAATCGCGGATAAAATTAAGGAAATCACTAATTCGCGTACAAAATGAAGGACATCACTAATTCGCGGTTTAAATTGGAAAAATGCAAATTCGTACTGCATTCGCACTCAAACTGAAAAACAACGCTAATCCATAGCAAAAACTAGAAAACTGCTTACGCGGGCCTAAAATCTGAAAAAAACAATGCGGCTAAAATTGATAAAACTAATTAGCGGGGCTAAAATTAAGATAAACGCTCATTTTTTGCCCAAATTCAGAAAAAGTGCTAATTCACCGTTAAGAATAGAAAAAATGGTTAATCTTTAGCTAAAATTGAGAAAAATCGCTAATGCAAGGGATAAAAATGCTAATGCACTGCTAAAATTCAGAAAAAGCGCTAACCCGCGTCAAACATTAATGGAAATCACGAATTCGTGGCTAAAATTGCACACAAAAAACCGCTAATCCATGGCAAAAATTAAGAAAAAAATGCCAATGCGGGACTAAAATGTAAGAAAAACGCGGCTCAAATTTAAAAAAAAAACTAGTTAGCGCAGCATACATACAAAAACGCTAATCCTCCGCTAAAAAAGTCCAAATTTGGAAAAAGTGATAATTCCCTGCTTTAAAAAAAACGCTAATTTGCAGCTGACATTGAGGAAAATTCCAATTCGTGGCAAACATTGAGATCATTTACTGATTCTAAGGCTAGAAAAGCTACTATCGTGCTGAAATTGAGAAAAAGCGCTAATTCGCGGCTAAAATTAAGGCAAATCACTAATTCGCGGACAAAGTGTGTTAAAATTTCAAATTTAAATACGCGCCTTCTGAAGGAGAATTATTCCGCGAATTATTTGGGGCTAGTTCGTGCAATAAGTATAATGAAAACCCGCTGATTCGACGCTAGAACTGAGAAAAAGCGCTATCTATAGCTAAAAGTAAAGCAAAATTGCTAATGCGATGCTGAAATTAGAAAAAACTGCGCTTATTTGCACTTAATATTGAGAAAATCAATAATTAGCCGGGCTATAATTGAGAGAACGCCTAATTTTCAGCCTAAATGGAGAAAAAGTGGTAATTCGCTGCTAAAAATGGTAAAAATCGCATTTTAATTTGCGTCAAGATTGAGAACATGCCAATTCCTGGCTTCTGAAGGAAAATTCTGAGGCTAAAATTGAGAAAAAGCGCAAATTTATGGCTACAGGTGAAAAACCCAATCGATGAGAAACGCCAATCCATAGCGTGTGAAGAACAAAAAATCCTAATTTGTGGCAAAAATTAAGAAAAAACAGCTATTTTGCGTCTAAAAGGAGGAAAACACTTCGAAAAAAACGCTAATTTTCAGCCCAAACTGAAAACAGCGCTAATTTCCTGCTAAAAAAAAAATTGGAAAAAATAGCTAACTTTCAGCTAAAATTGAGGGAAAATCAAGAAAAAACGTTACTTTGCTGCTAAAGTTGAGAAAAAGCGCATTCGTGGCTATTGGGGGGGGGGGGATCACTAGCCCGCGCCTGCAATTGAGAAAGGCGTTAAATGCCCAAAAAGAATACGCATTGGTTTTGTTCCTGGACATAGAGGGAGCATTCAACCAGGTCACTTTTCAGTGTATAGTGGAGGCTTTGAAAACCTTTCGGGTGAACCCGATGGTGGTTAGATGGATTAGTCATGCTCTGAGGCATAGGTGGATTAGGGCAGAGTTAGGGGGAGAAACGGTAGAAAGGAGGGCAAAGAGAGGAACCCCGCAGGGGTCTAGCCTCTCGCCCCTCTTATGGATAATAGTGGTAGATGAACTAATTAGATTAATGGAGGAAAATGGCTTCTATATGCAGTTTTTTGCGGATGATGGAGCCATCGTGGTTAGAGGAAAGGTATTGTCGACACTTTTTGAACTTATGAGGCAGGCGATTAGTATAGTGGAGGAATGGTGCCAGCCAAGAGGGTTAACCATTAACCCGAGCAAGGTGAAGCTGTGTCTGTTCACACACAAGAGGAACAGGCAGGGGCTTCAGACTCTACAGATTAGGGGCAAGGAGGTGGAGTTAACAACGGAAGTTAAGTATTTAGGGGTGTGGTTAGATCATCGACTGAGCTGGGAGAAGCACATAAGGGAAACTTATCAGAAGGCGATGGGCACCTTTTGTCAGGTTAGAAGGGTAGTGGAGAAAACATGGGACCTGAACCCCAAAATGACCCTATGGTTGTACACGGGGATTATCCGACCAAGGATCCTCTACGGGGCCATGGTTTGGTGGAGGGCGGCGAACAAAAAGGGAAACGCAGCTAAATTAGACAGAGTGCAAAGGCCGGCCTGTCTGGCGACCCTAGGGGCGTTCAGAACGACACCAACAAGACCGATGGAGGTAATGCTAGGACTAAAACCCTTAAGCCTTGAACTGCAGGCACGGGCTATGGAAACGGCATACAGATTGGACTGCATGTCAGGGAAGGTAGGAAACGGGGGGATACGAGAACACATGCGCAGTGTGGCACCGTCCACGGGCATGAGATCGGATCAAATGGTTAAACAAGGGGACTTTGTAAAGACGATCGTGGTCAAACTATCCCTGGAAACCGGGCAAGGGGGTGATACAGAAGAGATTAAGTGTTTTACGGTCGGTTCAAAAATTGGAACCGGGAAAGGGAAGGCGGGGTCAGGCATATACATCCCCGGAATGGGGGTTTGTATACGTTGGGGAAATATGCGACGGTGTTCCAGGCGGAGGTTGCGGCCATAGAGGCTTGTGCAATCGAACTGAGACGGAAAGGTGTGACAAATAAGCGAATAACGATATACTCGGACAGCCGAGCCGCCCTCGGGGCCATTTCCAGGCCGGTGGTCAAGTCGGGGGCGGTGGGGGGCTGTAGAGCCAGTATATCGGCACTGCTGACGGAGGGTAACACGGTTACATTAGGGTGGGTACCAGGTCATGCTGGCATCCCGGGGAATGAGAGAGCAGACATGCTGGCTAAGACGGGGGCCATGACAGAATATGTCGGCCCAGAACCGGTGGTGGGGATAGCAAGGGAAGTAGGACTCAGTGAAATTCGGGGTTGGGCGAAAGCGGAAGCCCAGGCACGATGGGAAGCAGAAGATCACTGCAGACAAGCGAAAGAGGGCATTAAAAGGTATGATGCCAACACGACAAAGTGGCTGGTAGGGTTAGGGCGAAAGCAAACTAGAAAGATAGTAGAAATATTTACATGGCACTTTGCAGTTCAGAGACACTTGCACATGAAGGGACTAATAGGGGACCCTACATGTGAGAGGTGTGGAGTGGAGGAGGAGACAACGGGTCATTTAGTGAGAGAGTGTGAGGGGTTTGCGGCAGCGAGGTTTGCTATATTTGGGAGAGACAGGTTGACCGACCTAGAATTTTCCAGGGCTCAAGGGGTCCGAGTACTGGATTTTCTGGGGAGGGTGAGGAGATTTGAGGAGCCGTGCTAGCCCCTCCGAGTCCGGGACCCGTTGGGTTTGACGTAGGGGCCCAATTGGTGGCCTTGGCGTCGCCGGGCTCGGCTTGGCCGGGACGGCACCCCCCAAAAAAAAAAATATAAAAAAAAGGCGTTAAATGCAGCCAAAATTGATAAAAGCGCCAATTTACGGGTAGTGTTGACAAAAAGCACTCATTCGCGGCTACAATTAAGAAATTCCTGGCTTGAAGCATAAGTGCTTTGGCAGATAGGGTGTGGAAATAGCAGTAATTCGTGGCTAAATTTAGGAAAAGGCGATAGTTTTGCGAGATGTAAAAATTATATTTCTTGTTTATACATAATGAAGACTTGGGGGCCTCTAGGAGATTTCCGCCCCAAGCCCCGATAAATGTAGGTTCACCAGTGTTTGGAAATTCCGCTTTGTTTCCGAAATATCACACATTTCATGATTTTTTCCTAAATTCTCCCCCCCCCCTACTCAAATGCTTGCCACACGCTCATAAAATGGTATTAGACCAAACCTAATCAGCTCGTTGGAAAGAGCACAAAATTTCTTTTAAAATGTGTCCATTTTCGGGTGAAAATTACCTTTGTACCATACGTGAGAGCAGCCAATTTACGAAAGAAACTGGTGGCTTCTCGCAATAATTTTTTTTTTTTGGAAACTTAAAAAATGGCTTAACCTCCAATATCTCAAAAACTCAGGCAAAAAACTGCATGCGACAAAAAAGTTAGGCTTGTCATCAAGCTTTCGAATGACACAAGCCAAGTTCTGAAATCTTTAGCTGTTCTCGAGATACGCAAGCGCAAAGGTTGCAGGGTCCAAATTTGGGTCCCTTCCAGGACTTACCTCAAAACAATTTTATTCCATTGAGTTGATCGGCTCAAAATACACAATATTGTCCAATTCGGACGTGAGTACAAATTTTTGTCACAGTCAGAATCTACGTTCACCCGACTATGTACCTCTAATTATGCCACAAAACCGGAAATATTTGTCCAGAATTTCATTTGTAGGCTCCAAAAATGATATTTTATCCTCTAGGCTCCATAACCGATAATGTCGGCCCACAAGTGACTAATTGGCCAGGAACCCGGAATCTCTGTTGGCCCAGCTGTCCCCAAAGCTAAACTCACGCTTCTGATAACTGGCTGGGGGCGGGAGGGCAAGGGAGACACGAAGCGGCAAAATAGCACGAGAGCACGACCTTTTGGGGATTGTTCCGTCTAGCTGGTCTAGACCAGAGGTGGCCAACCCAGGGCTCGAGGGCCAAGAAATGTCCCGCTGAGCCTTTCACAATGGCCCCTGCGCCCGTGGCCTCCAGTGGTATAAATTATCATTTTTATTGTTGGATTTTGGCGCCACTCGGATTTTTGTGCAAATAGAAAACGCTACAGTACGCGCCTCCTCGTGGGCGGCTAATCCTCCGCTAAGTGTCCAGTCAATCCAGATTAACATTGAAAATAACGCTAATTTAGGACTGGAATTGAGATAAATGGCTGATTCACGACTGAAATTATTCAGAAAAATAACTGATTCATGGATAGAAGTGAGAATAAGTGCTAAATCACGGATAAAATTAAGAAAAGTACAAAGCTAATTCGCGAAGTAAAACGTTACTTCTCGGCTAAAATTGGGAAAAAGCTCTAAAATTGTAAAAAACAGTAGTTTGCTTGCTATTACTAATGGTTTTGAGAAAAAACGCAAATTCACGCCTAAAATTACGAAAACATGAATTCTCGGCTTATTCAGAACGCAAGTTCAAGGCGTTTTCTGAAAAAACGCTAATTCATGGCAATTAGTGAAAAAACGCTATAATTCGGGGGGAACATTGATTAGTACGGATAAAATTGGGTAGAATCGCTCTTTAGCGGCTAAAATCGTATATTCACGGCTAAAGAGGAGAATAAAAATTGTAAAAACAAAACAAAAAACCCCTACTTAGAGGCAGAAATATGGAAACTACAATTTTCAGCTTCTGAAGGCAAGTTAGCTGGCTCAAACTGTGAAAAAACGCTAAACCATAGCTAAAAGCGAAACAAATCGCTAATTCGCAGCTAAACGTAAGAAAAGTTGCTAATTCATGGATGAAATTGAGAAAAATCGCTAATTTTAACGGCTGAAATCAGGAAAAACACGAATTTACTGCGAAATTCACTAAAATGGTAAAAAAAAGCTAAAATCATGAAAAATCGCTAATTGCTAATTCATCGATAAAATTGATAAGAAGCGCTGAAGTAAAGAAAACGCTAATAATTTGCGGATTAAATGGAGAAAACGTCAATTCGCGGCTTCTGAAGGTAACTTCGTGCCAGAAAGTGAAAAAAAAATCGCTAATCTGCGGCCAAATTTCAGAAAAGCGTTAGGTAATTGGCGGTGAAAATTGGGTGATGAAACTTGGAAAAACCCATAATTAGCTGCTAAAATTAAAACGCCCAAAAACATTTGCTATTTCACAGAAATTAATTGAGTAAATGGCAAGTCGCGGTTTCGGGAGGCAACTTTGTGGCTGAATTTAGAAAATATAAGGCTAATTCACGGGCAAAATCGCTTATGAGCGGCTCCAATCAGGAGAAACACAAATTCATTGCATGAAAAATCGCTAATGCACGGCTAAAATTGTGATAAATCGCTAATTCACAGCTAAAATGGAGACCAATCGCTAATTCGCGGCTCCTGAAGGCAACTTCAGGGAGGCATTAGTGAAAGATTAACTTGGGTGGCACCAAATGTTCAAGGCCGGCAATGCAGTTAGCTGCCCCAGAGCACATTTTAGTGCAAATGGAAAACGCTATTATACTTGTGTTGTTGAAGTTATTGAACAGTCCCCAAGTGCGTTTTATTCAGAGTGTCACGGCCTTCTGCTAATATCAAAGTGATGTGCTCGATGGCGGTGGCGGGGGGGGGGGCGAGGATGGGTGGCCCGCCTCTGAGTTCTTACAACCAGGTTTATGACCCACGACCAAGAAAAGGTTGGCCGGCCCTGGTCCAGACTCTCGAAGACGGCCTTTCGTCTTCGCAGCAGTCGCTCGTCCTCATTTTTCCTTTCTGCAAACTTATCTTCGATCCGCCTGTTTCATTTTTTCTTTGTTTCTTTCCTTTTTTATATATATATTTCTTTTTTTTACAGAAAATGCCCATCAATTTATTGGTTCGCGGCTCGCACACGACCCTCAACTCGGACGCTGTTCAGTTCACTCATCAATTGAATCTTTCCGACCCGTCAAAAATGTCGCCTATGCCAGTCTACCGTGTTATGGATGAAAACGGTCGGATTATTGCTCCCGACGAGGAACCACAGGTGCGCCTATATATGCATAAAATTCTTATTGTTTCTTACATAAAATTGTGACAAAACCGGTGCGTTGCCAAATAGATCGAGGATTCGAAACTCGTTAAAATGTACTCTACTATGGTCAAACTGAGCATCATGGATAAAATCCTTTACGAGTCTCAACGACAGGGTCGAATCTCTTTTTATATGACCAACTACGGTGAAGAGGCAACGCATTTGGGGTCGGCGGCCGCTCTTTCAGACGAAGACGTGATTTATGGGCAGTACAGAGAAGTTGGTGAGTTTAGCAGTTTTTGATGGTGACGTTGAAGAATTTTTTTTTTAAAAGAACATTTCCCTTGGTTTCAGGAGTGTTATTTTGGAGAGGGTTCACGTTCGATGAGGCGATGAATCAATGTTACGGAAATAAATTCGACAAGGGAAAGGGCAAACAAATGCCCATCCATTACGGAAGTAAGAGGCTAAATTTCGTGACAATTTCTTCGCCTTTGTCCACTCAAATGCCACAAGGTATGGACCGTGTTTTGAGATCCATTAAACAAAAATTGATTGGAATGGAGGGGGGCGGGGGAATGTTTAGCGTCTGGCTCAGCCTACGCGCTCAAACGATCCAAGCAACCTCGCATCGTCATTTGTTACTTTGGCGACGGAGCGGCCAGCGAGGGTGACGCTCACGCCGCCTTCAATTTTGCCGCGACACTCGACTGCCCGGTGATATTCTTTTGGTAAAATGACCTCAAAATTATGAGCAATATACGCGATCGCTAACATTCTCGGCCTTTTACAGTAGAAATAACGGTTACGCCATTTCAACGCCGACCACCGAACAGTACCGAGGAGACGGTATTGCGGGCAGGGGGGCTGCTTACGGCATTTCAGCGGTCAGAGTCGACGGTAATGATATCCTTGCCGTTTATAACGCGACGACCACGGCTCGAAAATACGCCTTGTCTCAGTCGAAACCCGTTATAATCGAAGCCATGACCTATAGGTTTTAACCCTTTTTTTTTTAATGCTATTTTGATAGTAAGAATGATAAACTTGACCACAAATCGCCTTGTTTGCTATTAGAGTTGGACATCACAGCACATCGGACGACAGTACTGCTTATCGCCCGAAAGATGAAGTACAAAAGTGGGCTACAATTGACAACCCCATCGATCGAGCCCTAAAATATTTAACGAGTAAAAATTTATGGGACGCTACAAAACAGTCAGAATTAGAAAAGAAAATTAAGGCTGAAGTAAGTTAATATAAACGACAACAAACTACTGTCCCCTATTGACCTAACACTGTCATTTGTTTGTTTTTAGTTACTCGAATCCTTTGCCAGAGCCGAATTGGTCAATAAACCAGCGTGGCAGGAGATGTTCATGGATGTGTACGCCAAGCCCCCGCGAAGGCTTATGTAAGTTTATAGCCGTAATTTACGTAAAAATCCTTTTAATTTGACTACGTTATTATTTTTAACGAAAAGGGAGCAGCAGGAATCCTTGAAGGGTCACTTGGCTAAATATGCCAAACATTACCCAACAAATTTCGAGCGTGTATGAGCTGCGCAAGCGCTGCAGGGAAATTGGAAACATTTTAGAGTAAAATAAGAATGTGGAAGAAGAAGAGAGTTTTAATTTTTTTACAGTTATCCATCTCTTAATGTCCACCATTTAATCCACCAGCCAGCCAGCTCAAGATAGAAATTTGGCTTGTGAGGACGATAGTCCATGTACGAATAGTGACCGATGCGTTTCGGTAGAGCCGGCTCGAGTTGACTTCCGTCTTCCCAGCCGTTGAACGACGTTATGGCGATTGTTTTCGCTTTGACGTCAATGGCCGTTCGCATGGCCACTTCAAAATAATTGCCGTGATGGCGCGGCTTATTGTAGGAGCCTCCCTCAGGCTCGGAAAACCCTGGAGCGATACAGGGAACAAAGTCGAGCTGATTGTCTCGAGCGAATTTCCCAAGCGACTGCCAGTTTTTCCACGTTGAACCGTACGTGTAACCGTTGCCGGCGTAGTACGTGTAAAATCCTGTCTCACACCCCACCACCCTAGTTAGGCATCGGTGGACCAAAAAAAAAAAAAAACGATTTGTTTCTTACGCACCATCAAAAGAAGACTTTTTGATTTCCATTCTATGTTCGAAATCAGCCAGCAATCCCAGAAAAACGCCATCATTCTCGCCTCCGCGTAGCGTCATACTTCCATGAGGCGACAGTAAGCTCGCCCAAGAGTTTGAACTGATATCATACGGGTCGTAAATGTAGAAAACCTTCGGTCCAATAAAGTGTAATGAGTATAGGTAAATTCCAGAAAATTACGTCAATCACCGAGACTCACCGGCAACATTTTGCCCCGTTTTTCCACCCTATACACAGTCTTTCTATCTCCAAAACGACTCAAATAATCTTTCACGTAATGGAGAATATCATAGATATTTCTATTGTCGTATCTTTTGATATGCAATGCAAGTTTGATGTCATAAACGTCTGCAGCGTCCATCAGCGACGACAGGATGTCGTCGGGTGAGTCGTCAATGCCCGGAGGTAGCCACGCCACAATTACAACTCCTGAGACATTCGACTTTTTATTTATTTTTTGGTTTTTAAAGAAAAAAGTGAGAAAAGCTACCGATTCCAGCCCTTCGTAGCTGTTCCATGTGAATATCAACAACGGAGGCGTTTCTCGAACTGTAAAAACCGAGTTGAGGAAAAAAACTCGTTCGTATATTCAAACCCGGAACAGCGGCGGCGGCGGCGGCCCCAGCAGTTTCTGCAGTCGCGTACGGTTCAAAAACCACCGTCTCCTCGTCATTCCAATGACTCCACTGAGCGTCGTTCGACGGATTTTTAAACCAGGCGAAATAGAATGTTTGAGCACGGTGATTCACTCGAGTCATGGGCTCGAATTTGACTTCTTTCAGAGCAGGGCGCGAAGGAATCCTCTCGAGTTTCCTCTGTATCCACTTTGAGCGGAGTTCGGATATGTTGAGAAGGGGAGGAGCCGTGGCGTTTGTTACGACGAAATTGAGGGTTTTAACGGATGACGGAAGATGAGAATGAGATACGAGATTTCTCGGCATGAGACGCACCATTGTGACAAGTAGAAATATAAATAAGAGAAGGACTATTTTTAAATGAACACGGGCGTAAGGCAACACGTATATTAGCATTGAAGAAAGTTTAACTTCTTCTGACATGAAAATTAATTATCACGAGACTTATTTAGAAAATATTACGAAAGAAATAGCACAAAAGAAAGACATTTTCCCGAGAAATCACAAAAAGCAAGGAGGCTCAACTGATGCCAAGTTCAATATTCACCCCTTTGTAAGGGTGAAAGAGGGTGGAAATCCACCCCAATCTACTAACCCAGCGTCCCGGCAATAAAAGTGTAGCCTACTGCACATCTGAATGAACGCCGCACCCACATAATGGTAGTCCTCCTCACAACATGGTATCCTCCGATCAGCATCTAAATCTCGATTTAGATTCCCCGTAGTCGTGTAACCAAATTAAATGCAATAACCGTGCAAACACGGTAAAAAATTTGCAAACGCGTGAGTGCAGTCACGTCAAAAATCAACTGGTACACGGTTGGTCAGCATTAACCGTGCAGTAATTTTTGAAACGGTTAAATTTTTTGACCGTGTCCCGTACGTCTAACCGAGTCTAGTCGGTACTCTGACCTACCGTGCACACTCGGTTAGAGGTGCCTTTGTCAGTATGCACGTAGCCGGTTCAGAGGCGTAGGTACGGGGGGGATGATAAGGGGGAGATATACCCCCCCCCCCAGAGCTTCAAGTATACGAACGAAGGGACAGTACCAACGCTCTAAAGAACACCATAAAATCTCCAAATATGAGTGTTTCTCGTTGAAGTTAGTTTTAGCAGATTTTCTCGACTTCAGCAGTCCGAAAAGGACCGCGTGGTTCCAGCCGCTTCCTTAGACTTCAGACCTCACGCAGTAGCTTACCGAGGTAGGGCGAGTGGGGGGGGGGCGCACCACCCCGGATCAGATAGGGCCCCCGAAAAGCTTAAATGAGGATTTTTAGGTTATCCATGGACGTAGGTGTGTGAAGAGATCGGACGGTTGGACAGCGATTTGGCTACTTTCTACGAATTTCAGTGTATCCAACCTGGAGAATATAAGTTGCAAGTGATATCAGTAAAGAAAGTGGGCTGAATATTCGATTGAGCCCCCGAAAGAGCTATTCTGGTGGCTCAAATTGAGAAAATTCGCACTACCTTGAGGAAAATTCGCGGCCAAAAAGAGAAAATACACCATGCCCCTAGTTTCGTTAGGTCCTTAAGCCCAGTAAAGCGCTGATCGGCAATTTACAACTTGCTGACACGGCAAAAAATAGAAAAATTCGTTAATATTCGTGACTATAACTGCGAAAAAGCGCTGATTCATGGTCTCGCAATGCTTAATGGCTAAAATTCAGAAAAACGGGAAATTCATGCACGGCTATAAGTAAAACCATCGCTGATTCACAGGCTAGAACTGAGAAGAAGCAATAATCTATGCATAAAAACATGACATAAAATTGCTAATACTTAGAATAATATTTAGAAAATAAATAATTAGTCTGGCCAAAATTAAGACAATTTTAAAGGTTATTTTGAGTCTAAATTGAAAAAAAGTGCTAATTCCCGGCTGAAAATGGAAAAAATCGCCAATTTACAGCTAAAACTGTGCAAAACGCTAATTCACGGCTAAAATTGAGAAAAATGCTAATTTGTGTCAAAACTGAATTATACGCCATTGCCGCCAGGCAGAAATTGAGAAAAGGGGCAATTCATGGCAATGGGTGAAAAATCCGCTAATTCGCGGGTAAAACTGAGAAAAATCGCTCATGCATAGCGCACGGTGAACCAGAAAAATCATAATTTGTGATGAGCCCTCTATTTCGAGGCTAATATTGAGGGAAACACTTAAGAAAAACGCTAATTTTGAGCTAAAACTGAGAAAAGTGCTAATCCCCTGCTAAGAAAATTGAAAAAATCGCTAATTTGCTGGTAAAATTGAGGAAAGCTCAAAAAATCGTGGAAAATTAAGAAACTCGCTCACGGGATAAAAACGCTACTTTGCCGCTAAAGTTGAGAAAAAGCGCAAATTCATGGTTATGGGAGGGGGGGACAAAACTGCTAATCCGCGGCTGAAATTGAGAAGAACGATAAACGCGGTTCAACATTGAGAAAATAGGCGCTGATTTGCGGGTTAAGTTGACAAAAAGCACTCATTCATGGCTAAAATTGATAAATTTTCGGCTTAAACTGGTCATAAAGCGCTCTTTTGGCGGATAGAAAAGGTGAATTAGCGGTAATTCGTGGCTAAAATAAGGAAAAGGCGAAGTTAAAATTATATGTCTTGTTCATACAGAGAGACTCAGGGGCCTCTTGGAGATTTCCGCGATTGGGCCGCGATAGGTGTAGGTCCGCCAGTGACCCCACGATACGCGGTTTCATCCATTTCTAAATTTTAACCGTTTCCTCTAAAAATCGCCCAACTGAGAGATTTTTAGGGTCATTTTTTCTGAGTATTTCGATTTGAGCCGAAAGTATGAGTTCCGTGGAGATATGCTCAATTGACCAACGTACGCGGTTTCCCCTACAATTCCCCAATTTCCCCTCGCGGTCCCTTAAATTGGGTAAAAGTGTGCGTTTGCATTTGCACTCGTATCATCAGGGAGGACTTCATGAGACTAGCAGACTAGCCTCTACTCTACTCATTCCATAACGGAACGATTTATCGAAAAGAAAATTTTGGAATGTCTGGATGAATCAGGGATCAAATAGTAATTTTGTTCTCTGGCAAGGCTATGATGGGGCCAGAAAGATGTCCGATAGATTTAAGAGTGTGCAGGCTGGGTGGAATGATGGATAAAATGTGAAATTACCCCCTCCCATCACCACAACGAGATTTTAATCTTATCCCCCCTAGGACAAATTCCTACCTACGCCACTGCTTGAGGTTTTCCGCCTGGTTTAAGAAATGCGTAGTTTCCTCTAATACTGTAGAATCCATTCTCTCGTTAAGTACTTGCTTGGCTGCACAAGTCTTGACAGTTGTGGGGGGGGGGGGTTTGCAAAACAGCATGGGGAGGCAAAATCAAATTAGCCCCAGGGCGGCAAAATGCAAGATCGCCGGCACTGCTGTCCCTTGAAGTCATAATTATCTTCTACGGGACATCCTAATTTACTGACGCACATAAAAATCACCCGGCACCCCTCAAAAATTGAAATTTTCCCATTTTTTTATGACCCATAATGATTCAATTACATCATCGACAGGCTACCCCATCAACAGAAAGAGAAAAATCCCAGTATTTATGGTACCTCCCCCCGCACTTATGTAAAAAAAAACGCCCGGCACCCCGCAAAAAAAAGGATTTTTCGGTATTTTCATGCACACGCAGAAACCAATACCCAATAGGCAGGAACGTACTGAGGAATAAGTCAGAAAATCCTAGTACTTATGGTACCTCCCCCCGCACCCAAGTTGGAAAATGTCAAACAAAACGCCCGGCACCACGAATCCATATACTTGTTTGGTGCGTTTTTTTTATAGTGGTATCTCCAATAGGCCTAGTCCACTTTGTACCATTCAGATTCTTCCCGACTTGTAGTCCGGCTCCCATAGCGACGAGTGATCGTTGCCTGTTTATCTTTCATTACGTTTTTGGGGCTAACCGTCTTCCATCGACACCGTGGTGTGGGAAAGAGGACGGAAGAATCTTTTATTTTTATTGTAATGAAAGTTTTAGTGAGATAAATTACTTCGAAAAAAATATTTGCGTACTTTTGCTTTACTTGTTAATTATACATACTTCATTTTTTATGTAAACTCGTGTATAAGGGCCGGCGCACACTAGGAGAAAAAAGACGCCAACGCGCGAGTCGGCGTCTTTTTTCTCGGGGAAGAGACGACTCTCGCGTACGCGTCCAATGCGAAAGGCCCCATAGAGTTCTATGTGTTTTTATTGCACGAGTCGGACGCTGACGCGCGCGTCGGCGTCTTTTTTCTCCTAGTGTGCGCGGGGCCTACCAGTCTTTGATGACAGGGGCGGATACAGGGGGTGGGCGATCGGGCTGAGCCCGAAGGGCCGGAGGCCCCGAGGGCCAGTGCGGCCGGAGGGCCGATACCCCCAAATTGACGGATCCTTGTCCTCCTGAAAAAACTGGTAACTACAGATTAATTTTTCTCGGTAATGGTCCTTAGGGTAAGCCTACAGAATCCCGGAACTGACCTGTTATAGGTACAATGAGACAAATGAGAAAACCTATCAAGTAGGGTTTTCTTAAAACCGGGACAACCTTCAACCCATGACTCAAGACACAAGGCTGTTTTATAGCGTATAGCTTAGCAGTTGGTTCAAAATTCACTCATTGAGAACACCCAGAATACACGTACCCTAAAGGCCTGCCGCAGCAGTTTGTGCCTCACCCTCATGCTGCATACATTTTCCCCATAATTTGCTGTCTTATATCTGCACCGAGACCGATTTTATGGTCCCGTTGCAATCTTCAGGGAACAGGGCGTTAGGACTTGATCGGGGTCTTGGGCATATTGTGATCTTTGTGTGTAGTTTTTTCTCTTCCACTCAGGGGCGCCGAGGCCTGAGGGGCGCGGGCGCGTCTAGCAAAATGAGCAGGGGAGAAGGAAGAAGGACGAGAAAAAATGACCTAAGAAGCTCATTTGACTTATGAATATTTCAAAACTATAAAATAGCCGAAAATTGAAGTTTTTTTTTTCAATTTTAGCCGTGGATAACGAGCTTTTCCTCTACACTTTGTCCGAGTTTAGGTCATTTTCCTTATTTTTAGCTGCGAAGTAGCGTTTTTATCCCAATGTTAGCGATTTTTCTCAATTTTTGCCATGAATTGAAGTTTTCCTAGATTTTTGCAGCAAATTAGCGATTTTTTACCTTTTCAGCAGTGAATTAGCACTTTGAGCTGCAAGTGTAGCGTTTTTCATTGATTTCAGCCGCGCTAATTAATTAATAATTTCTCAATATTGGCCGCAATTTTTTTTTTTTTTTCAACTTTTAGCTATAGACTAGCGCTTTTTTCCAGGTATACGTCCGAAGTTGCCTTCAGAAGCAACAGATTATTGTCTTTTGCTGAATTTTAGCCCCGAGTCAGCGTTATAACTAAAATTTAGTCGTGAATTGGCGTTTTCTCTAATATAGCTGTGAATTAGCCGATTTTTTTCATTTGAATCCGCGAATGAACGTTTTTTCTAGACTATCCGCAAATTATCGGACTTTTTACAAATTTTAGCTGCCAATTAATTATCTATTATTTTCAATTAAGTCCGCAGCATTGGATTGTTCCAAGTTTAGCCGCTAAGTAGCGCTTTTTGTCAAACTTCATTAGAGAAGCTATTTTTCTCAATTTTTGCCGTGGATTAGCTAATTAGCCATTCTTCTCAATTTCCGCCGTGAATTAGCATTTTTCGAAAATTAGCTGTGAATTGTGGCTTTTCAGTTTTTTATCCGCGAACGGGCAATTTTTTTGCAATTTCAGATGCAAACTTGTCATTTTTCTCAATTTTAGCCCCCAATTAGCGTGTTTTTTTTTATCGTATAGCCTTAGCGGTTTTTTTGCCTTTTAGCACTTGCAGAAAAGCAAAAACTGCGTCGCGTCTCAATTTTACCAACAGCAAATTAGCGTTTTTTCTTCATTTTAGGCATAAAGTGGCATCTATACACCGCGAATCAGCTATTTTTTCTGAATTTCTGTCTGGATGTTTAATCGAGATACTGCGAATGAAAGCTTTTGAACAGTTTTTGCCGCAAATACTAGCGATGTTTCCCAACTTTTTGCAGCCGTTGGTACTTGCCTGCAAGAATAGCATATTAGTACGCCTTCTCATCTTTATCCGCTTACGGACCTAAGAAAAACAAACTGGGGAGCAGCGTATTCTCTCTATTTTAGCCGCGAAGTTACCCCCTGAAGGGTGCGTTTTCTCTCAATTTGAGCCTTCAGAATAAGCGCTTTTGTGGGCTAAATGGATTATTCAGCTACACTCCTTGCTGATCACCTGCAAGCACTCCATCCTGAATGGGATGGATTGAAAAGCATCGAAAGGAGCCAGTATCGCTGTCAAACTGCATGCCAAAAACTCGTTTTCATGTACCTACAAACATAAACATAAGCTATGTCTTCACTTGAACCTTTTCGCCTGCGTCAGAGGCATGCGTCGTAGCAGGCGGTGTGTTGAACGTGAGTAATGCGCTATTGCATGCCTCAAAAAGCTGGAAGGATATCAGAAATTGCGTGCATAGCTTGGACGCATGCGTTGTTGAAAGTTGAAAAGGCGTGTTAAATTGAAAGAGGAAGACGAATGCGCACAAGTGGGAGACATAGCTATAGATCCTTAATATCCACACTTTTAGCCCCACATAATAGGGAGCCCGCGGCGAACCGGCCCCCTCATCCCTGTCTCGGTACGCTACTAATACACGGAAAGAAGTGAGAAAAAGTGCTACTTCGTGGCTCATGTTTCTATAAAGCTTCCGCGAATAAAGTACAGAAAAAGCGCTAATTCATGAATGAAATTAAGAAAAATGGCTCATTAGCGGTTAAGATCGAGAAAAATACGAACTCACCGCAAAAACTCAGAAAAAACCCTAATTCACCGCTAAAATGGCGAAAAATCGCTAATCCACCGATAAAATTGAGAAGCGCTGAAGTGAGGAAAAACGCTAATTTGCTATTTAAATGGACAAAACGTCAAATTCGCAGCTTCTAAAGGTAGCTTCGTGCCAGAAAGTGAAAGAATCGCTAAATTCACAGCCAAATTCAGAAAAAGCTTTACGTAGTTCGCGACGAAAATTGGGGCAAAACTCTAATTCGTGGCTGAAAGGTATAAAAATCTATAATTTTTTAGGTTAAAATGAGGAAAAACGCTAATGTGTGGTTATAATAAGGATAAATGGGTAATTGGGATTTAAATTGAGTAAATTTACTAATTCACAGAAAATTGAGAAAATGGCAAGCCGAGGCTTCCGGAGGCAACTTTGCAGCCAATTAGCAAAAAGTGCTAATTTACGGCAAAAATTTAGAAAAATCGCGGCTGAAATGGATACGTATCGCTTATTCGCGGTTGGAATGGGGGAAATATCGAATTCACCGATGAAGTTGAGAAGAACCTACGAAGTGTTAAAAAAAGTGTGAAAAAAAAACAAAAACAAATACAAACAAACAAAAAACGTTTTTCGACAAGACGGGTGGGTGAAGAGCGTTGGCTAGTGGGTAGCTAAAGCATTTTCGGCTATGCGTCTACATGACGTTTTTGTGCGTCCAGGTACGCACTATCACCAGGTGCAAGTGTGTCACATTCCTCCTGAATCACTCCTGTATAAATGTATATTGGGCCGATATTTTCCCAGTGCCCCGGGCCGGACAAATCTGTGTATCCGCCCCTGGAATTGACATCGCATTAGTTTTGAAACATCGGTAACGAATGATACTGACATTATATTTGTTCTTTTTTCTTTATTGTGGTATACATTGGCAGTATTTCTTCAAGAATATTGTTAATAGTTGTAATAACGATAGATTCTTGCCATTATGTATGTTTTTATTTATTTTACAGCACACTATTATTTGTTATGGTCTTCACATGACAATATTTGTTTATTTAAAATTCACAGGTTATCTTCCCAGTACACTTCCAGTGCAGTAGAAAGCCATTTCAAGGTATTTTTACTGTTGCTGAACTCTCTTGTTGATTTAAAGTTTACGTTAATTTCGTTTTTTGTATTTTCTAGAACTAGGATTTTCTGACATATTTCTCTGTACGTTCCTGCCTATTGGGTAGTGGATTCTGTGTTTGTAGGAAAATACCAAAAAATACTTTTTTTTTCGGGGTGCCGGGCGTTTTCTTTGACATTTTCCAACTTAGGTGCGGGGGGAGGTACCATAAGTACTAGGATTTTCTGACTTATTCCTCAGTACGTTCCTGCCTATTGGGTACTGGTTTCTGCGTGTGCATGAAAATACCGAAAAATCCTTTTTTTGCGGGGTGCCGGGCGTTTTTTTTTACGTAAGTGCGGGGGGAGGTACCATAAATACTGGGATTTTTCTCTTTCTGTTGATGGGGTAGCCTGTCGATGATGTAATTGAATCATTATGGGTCATAAAAAATGGGAAAATTTCAATTTTTGAGGGGTGCCGGGTGATTTTCATGTGCGTCAGTAAATTAGGATGTCCCGAAAACTACTGTTTTTTTAACAGTTTACTCGCATGTGGCTGCTATCACTAAGCAGGGCTGGGGAGTAATTGAATTACATGTAATTGAATTACGTAATTCAATTACAATTAGTAATTGGTAATTTGTAATTGATAACAGCACGCCATTGTAATTGATAATTTGTAATTAAAAGCACTTTTTCGAAGTAATTTGTAATTAACAATTACCAATTACATTTCCATCTTCAGAGCCAATATTACTTCGAAAACTCAGCGGGTACTATTTCGCGCCTTACTTGGAGCTTTTGGGGAGTTTTTGCATGAAATTCTCTGAAAAAAAAGAGTTTCAAAGCAATTATGACACGAGCGATATCCTCGAGCTTAGGGTTGCCAATTTGAAATTTGAGAAAAACGGTACAAAAGTTTCAAAGATCGAAACCCCAAACCAGTGGCGTAAGTAGGAATTTGTCTTGGGGGGGGGGGAGGATCAGATTGAAATCTCGTAAGGTTGAAAGGAGGCGGGTAATTTCACATTTTAGTCATCATTCCACCCAGCCAGCACACTCTTGAATCTGGACATCTTGCTGGCTTCATCATAGCCTCAATCTCTCAGTTAAGGGCGATTTTTGGACTCTACCCGCAAATTAGCGCTTTTCTCAATTTTGGCCGAGTGTATCGTTCTTCTCAATTTCAGCCGCAGATTAGCGGTTTTGCCCCACCCCCTTCCATAGCCATAAATTTGCGCATTTTCTCAACTTTAGCAGCAAAGTATCGTTTTTATCCTGAGAGCGATGTTTCTTAGTTATCCACGTTTTCCTCAATTTCAGCAGCATATTACCGATTTTTTAATCTTTTTACCAGGGGATTAGCACTTTTCTCAGTTTCAGCTGGAAATTAACGTTTTTCTTTAGTGTTTTCCTCAATATTAGCCGCAAAATAGGGGGACTTTTCACGAATTACGATGTTTTTGTTTCACCATACGCAATGCATGAGCGATTTTCCTCAGTTTACTCGGGAATTAGCGGTTTCTTCACCTATTGCCACAAATTGGCTTTTTTTTTTCAATTTCAGCCTGAAAAGCTGCCTTCACAATCCGCAAATTGGCGTATATTCAGTTTTTGGTGCAAATAAGAATTTTTCACAATTTCAACCGCGAATTAGCGATTTTTTTAAATTGTAGCGGCGACGTGTCGTGGCGTTTCAAACCTGTGAATTAGCGAATTTTCTCAATTTCAGTCACAAATTGGCGTCTGGCGCAATTTCAGCTGTAAATTGGCGATTTTTTCCATTCTTAGCCGCGAATTAGCAATTTTCTCAATTTTTATGCTTAAAATTAACCTTTCTCTTAATTTTGACCAGGCTGATTATTTTATTTTCTAAATATTACCCGCAAATTAGCGGGTTTTCACATTATACCACCGCATTAGCAATTTTATAAAACTTTTATAGATATAGATTATTGCTTCTTTTCAGTTCTAGCCGTGAATTAGCGTAATTTTTAACATTGTACTATAGCCATGCATGAATTTGCCATTTTTCTGATTTTAGCCACAAAAATGCCTTCAGAAGGTACGAATTTAAATTATAAATGTAAATTTTTTTTTTTCAAACCAAAAAATGTACATCTACCATCATTTTCTGTCAAAAAATCATCATTTTTAAATTACAAATTTCACGACACTTAATTCGTGAATTATTGATGTTTCTCAATAGATTTTCGTTTTTTCTAAATTTTAGCAGCGTGGTAGCATCTCCATGCAACCCGTGCATTATCAACTGAATTTTGTCAATTTTTGCCAAGAATCGGCGTTTGACTCAATTTAAGCTGCAAATTAACAATTTTTCCCATTTCTAACTGAGCGTTAGCACTTTTCCCCCAATTTGAAGTGAAAATTAACGTTTTTCTTAATTTTAGCTGCGCTAATTGGTGATTTTTTCAATTTTTGCCGCGAATTAGTGGTTTTGTTCATTTTGTATCCGCGAATTAACGTTTTTCCGTAACTCTATATCTGCAAATTGCAAATTAGCGATTTTTCCCAATTTCAGTGTGAAATAGCGTTTTGCGCTAATTTTGCGTCCATTCAGCATCCTATTCCCTTTTTCATACGCGAATGGGCGATTTTACGCCATTTCAGTTGTAAATTTGCCATTTTTGGCCAATTTTAACCTGAAAGCGTCTTTTGTTTGTCAATATTATAGCGTGTTTTCTCAACTTTACACAAAACTTTTTGCGTTGATTTTCACAATTGCGTAGAATGGCCTCCATGTACCGGGAATCAGCGATTTTTTTCTTAATTTTGGTCTGGACGTTGCATCGCGAGACCACGAATCAGCCATTAGCGAATTAGCCAAATTAGCAAACCATGACTATCCGGGGTTCCCCGTGACAGTTCGCAGGCTGGGATGTTAGCAAATTTGACCCCGGACATTTCGCAACCCTACTCATGCGACGCGTTTGGCATCTTGGGGCTATGCTGTTCCTGCTTCCTATCTCAAAGATCTGTTCTTACGTTCGATTGTTGGCTGGACGCACTAAAAAAATGACAGTGAACAAGAGCAAGACGCTTGCGTGTTCCACAAATCCAGCTCTTGGGTAATTGGTAATTGAAAAAGTAATTCAATTACAGTAATTGTAATTTGTAATTATTCGTGGAAGTGAAAAGTATTGGTAATTTGTAATTAATCCGCTTTTTTGGAAGTAATTTGTAATTAATTACTCAAAAAGCTGTAATTTGCCCACCCCTGTCACTAAGTAGAGGCAGCATGCGGAGAGTTGTGGGGATGTTTACAGGCCACTATGCGCTACGTAAGTACCTCCACACAATGGGAATGGTGGCAGACCCAATGTGTCGGGGCTGCGAGTTGGAAGAGGAATCGGCTATGGACTTTGTAGGGGAGAGTGAGAGGTATGCGGCTACTCGTTTCCGCATTTTCGGGACAGATAGGTTGCCAGAGGCATCTTATTCTCGAGGGCCGAGGGGGTCCGAGTCCTTCAGTTTGTGAATGCCGTAGATAGGTTTGCGGACCCGCATTAGGCTTTTCCGAGTCCGACCCTAAGGGCACGGCGTATGAGCCGGTAACGGCTTAAGCGCATCGGGCTCGGCTAGGCCGGGTGCGGGCCCACTGAATAATAATAATAACCGTTTACTCTTTTTAACCGAGTATGAAACAGAAAACCGTCTTTTCCCCCAGTGAGCTGTCTCTTAAAGTTCCTCAGCGATCAGCGTGATTGTCAAGTTTTTCACGAGAGGCACCGCCGAACTAACCATGCGAGGCATTAGGGCCGGCGCACACTAGGTTCTCGGGGAAGAGACGGCTCTCGCGTACGCGTCCAATGTGAAAGGCTCCATAGAGTTCTATGTGTTTTTACTGCACGAGTCGGACGCTGACGCGCGCGTCGACGTCTTTTTTCTCCTAGTGTGCGCGGGGCCTTACACGCTGGATCGCTTAGCTTCTGCAAGAACTCGGCACCCTCACATTATGATTATTTAGTGATTCTTTTCATTCATTTTAAAGGAAATTGGCTACAGACTGGTAATCACATTATTTAATAATTAATGTTCATACTATTGACTGCTCTGTTTTGGCGTTGTACTTGTCGACCTGAATATAAATAAATAATAAATTGTCCAGGTGTTGGGGGGGGGGGTAGCTCCCCCTAACACCCCTAAACATTAAATTTAGTAGTGGGACTCTTCGGATATCAAAATTACACTGCCGATGCTCAAAAATTCAGGAATGGACGAATTTATTGTCGATGATTATGTCGCCTGTACAATAATTTTTGTGCGTAACGGCTGCCTCACTTGTTGACCGAAATCAAATCTGGCATCCCCCCCCCGCCGCCTACCGATATTAAAAAGATGACTCAGTGAATTCTCTTCTCGCGCTAGCTGACCCTCAAATGAAACTCATTGCCATTTTTGGCTTTAAAACGAACGCCAACCTCAACTTTAATTGTTTTTATTCTCTCTCTCTCTCCTGTTTTATTTCAGAGTACTTTCTCCTATAAATTAACTTCCTTAAGTTAGGCAAAAAACTTTGAAATTAAACTATAATTTAGTTTGAGTGTACGACCTCATTATATTCTCAAGTTCCGTTATGCCTTTTCAACCATATTTATAGAGAATCTCCTCCCGCACCATTCTAATAATTGCGGCTTAAATTTTACGACTTACACCGTACTAGCCGGTACCGTTAAATCTGTTGGAGAATTTCATACACCTGTGCTTTCTTTTTTTGACGATTGAAACAGGATTCATTGGCTTCTTCTCTACAAATAAACTACTGATTGTGATATCTGTGACCTAAAAATTCGTCTATTTATTTGTTTTCTACAGAGGAAGCCACTCAGAACAGTTTCACGAGTGCATTCCTCCACGAGTTCCTTTGGGTGACTTTCAACAGTTTCAACATACAATTTTTTGTCTTTCTCATCGAAAATCGAAGGGGTTATCAAATAATACCTTTTTAAATTGAACTATTACGTCATTATCGAAACATTTTACAGGCGTTTATACAAACTATAGAGAGATAACGCACGGACACCTCAATTCGTGAAGGTGCTAACAACTTCTATTTAGATAAATGACTGAACTGATTTACCGGGAAACAAAAGACACGCCTGATTTTTCCTCTGCTGATAGAATAATAATAACGGCTTGATTTCAATATGGGTCTAGGTTTCGTTCTTGACACGCATTTCCCTTTCTTTGATGATTACAAAGGTCGTTAAAGAAAAAAAAAAGCAAATACGACTTCCACAAATGGAAGCTCGACCGCCGTCGGCTTTGGTGAAAGAGAGAGTTAATTGAGAGATTTTTTTTTTTTTAGATGAATATTTGAAAGAAAACGAGAACAACCAGAAAGTTGACCAGAGACAAATGGGGTGAGGGGGTGGGGGTTTTCGTTATTTTTCACAAGAATGGGATTTAACGAAACTTCCATACCAATAAGTTTTAGATTTCCCCTGATTTCACCCGTACAAGATGGAGAGCAATAATTAAATAAATCGGAGAAGGTGGAACAAGAATTGTTGATACTTCAGCGTAACCAGAATAGCCAGCCATTTCTTTAGATGGTCTTACTAAATTTGATTAGACGAAAGTGCTGAACCGTGTGTAGAATTCAAGCCTCTCCTACACATTTTCTAGCCAATTCTGTTACTAAATTGTCTGTTTTTGAAATTTGAACCCAGCTTTCCTAAATTGATCGATTTCTAGACCAAAATACTCAATTTCAGCGACTGAATTGTCAGTCCATTCGAAAAACACGATTGCGTTTCAACAAAATAGCCAGTTTACGATCCAAGTCTCTGGGTTTCACTTTAGTTGAACGCAAGAACGTGATAGTTGAACACAAGGAAGTTACAAAAAGAAAAATTATTGGAATATTAGGAAAATTCTTGAGCTCCCTCCCTTCCCTTTTTATGGTGAGAGTGAATGAAGAGGGGTGGGGGTGACCCAGCGTAAAAAAACAAAAAAAAAAAAAAACAGGAATTTTACAGCTAATGGTCACTGTGGGTCTCGTATGAATACGTCCTTTCCACTCATTATACATATTTGGTGCAAACAACTTCTGTTGTGCTCAGTGGCGTGCCTAGGAATTTTTCTTGGGAGGGGTTTTCAAATTACACAATTATATGTATATAAAATGGTGATTTTTTTGACAGAAATGGGTGGGGGTGGGGTGGGGGTCAATCAGTTCGTAAGATGACACGGTCCTTTATAGTCAATTCATCTTTTAAGGGCGCGAATAGCCCCTTTGGCAATTTTTTCGGTGCAGTATGGCACAAATCGTCATTTAAGCCATCTATATACAAGGCGCGAATTGTCCGCAGTTTCACCGTTTTCAAGCCGCGGAGGATCAGTTTTTTTTTGGGGGTGCCGATAGCCACTTTGAAGACGCGCAGTATTAGCCTCTGTAAATGATCTGTTTAGCTAATCTTTGGACCGTGAATTTGTGGTACGAGTATGCCATTTTTAGGACTTAAAGAGTCAGTTTTGCTATTTTTAGGGAACGAATCGTCAGTTTAGACATTTTCAGGGCACGAGGTTCAGTTTGGCCATTTTCGATGCTGGATAATGGTTGATTTTGGATTTTCAGGACATGAATCATCCGTTTCGGACCATTCAAAGCGCGAATCTCGCGGGCCGTTATACGGCGGTCAGTTTTTCTGTTTTTAGAGCGAGAAATATCTATTTAGATGGATATAATGAATAATTCTGTCGCCGGTATTTTTAATTAATAAATCAATTAAACTGATGTTATCCGGAGGATTTGTTAATTAAAAATACCGGCGACAGAATTATTCATTATATCCATCTAACAACATCTAGATAATTAATAAATTAATTTGACTGATATTATCCGGACGACGATGGAAGGGCATAGCCCAACACGATTCAAGTTTCGAGAAAAAATGGCTCCCCGGCGGGATTTGAACCCGCAACCTCTGGATTACCAGTCCAGCACGCTGCCATTTGCGCCACGGAGAAGCCTATGGGAGTCGTACTCCGAGGGATAAGCTAAGCCGAACCCCACCCAGGTCCATTGTTTCTCGAAACTCTAGGCGCTTCTCCTGATCGGTAAACCACGCCGAATTTTATCTTATCTAGATGTTGTTAGATGGATATATTGAATAAATCTGTCGCCGGTATTTTAATTAATAAATTAATTTGACTGATATTATCCGGACGACGATGGAAGGGCATAGCCCAACACGATTCGAGTTTCGAGAAAAAATGGCTCCCCGGCGGGATTTGAACCCGCAACCTCTGGATTACCAGTCCAGCACGCTGCCATTTGCGCCACGGAGACGCCTATGGGAGTCGTACTCCGAGGGATAAGCTAAGCCGAACCCCACCCAGGTCCATTGTTTCTCGGCTTAGCTTATCCCTCGGAGTACGACTCCCATAGGCGTCTCCGTGGCGCAAATGGGAGCGTGCTGGACTGGTAATCCAGAGGTTGCGGGTTCAAATCCCGCCGGGGAGCCATTTTTTCTCGAAACTCGAATCGTGTTGGGCTATGCCCTTCCATCGTCGTCCGTATAATTTCAGTTTAATCGATTTATTAATTAAATATCTATTTTTCTAAGCGCTAATGGTCAGTTTGGCCAATTTAAGGACAGGAATCGTCTGTTTAGGCGTGAATCGTCAGTTAAGCTATTTTTAGAGCGCATAGAATCAGTTTTGCATCAGTGCTTGCATAGTCAGTTTGGCCAATTTTAGGGCGCGTAGTCTTGAAGCTTGACATTTATACATATAGGGCATAAAACCAAGGCGATAATGGTCAGTTAGGGCATTTTTGGCGTGCGACTGGTCGATTTTGACATTTTCAGGGCGCGAATCGTCAGTTATACTTTGCCCAAACATAGCAGCATAGGCGGGTTCAATTAGTCCCTTCAAGCCAATTACGCAAGCCAGGTCAAGTTAGCGATCTTTTTCCTAGCGATCTTTTTCAGAGAAGATAGCGATCCTTACCAGCGATCTTTTTTCCGTCAACAGAGAAGGGGGTGGGGAGGGGAAGAAAGGGAGTACAGAAAGAGTGGGGGGGGGGCATTGACACCATAAACACAAAATAAACGCACACGAACGACATGAATACGGGCAGAGGCCGGATCGCTATTCCCTAGCTTGACAATATCGTTATAAAGTGTCGTGCCACAACCATCTTCGGTTTAGAACCTCTACAGACACCCCCGTCGCATAAAACATGCCCGCCAATGACATAAGTACAGGGGGGGGGGGCGGTCTGGGGGCAGGATCGCCGGCATGACAATATCGTTATAAAGTGTAGTGCCACAACCATCTTCGGTATAGAACCTCTACAGACACCCCCGACGCATAAAACATGCCCGCCAATGACATAAGTACAGGCGGGGGCGGTCTGGGGGCAGGATCGCTGGCATGACAATATCGTTATAAAGTGTCGTGTCAATTTGAGCTATGATTCAGTGCTATTAATGATGAGTATCTTTGTTCCCATGTTGGGAAGGAAAAAAATCTGAACTATCCGGGGCCCCCCTGGACGCGGGGCCCCGGGCCCAAGCCCGTCGGGCCACCGCCTAAAGGCGGCACTGCCCCCTAACACAACAAATTATCAATGATACGTTTACCCATTCTCGAAAAAAAATCATTTTCTTATTGCTCCTAATCATTTGTGACAATTTCACCTAGTGCCCAGTACTTTTTTTTAAAAAGGACGGGGGACCTTTCGAATGGACTGAAAAAGGTAAACACAGTCCTGCTGACATGACATCCTATTCATTTCATTTTAATCAATTTCCCCTTCTACTTTCACCTTATGCGTCGGGGGTGTCTTTAGAGGTTCTATACCGAAGATGGTTGTGGCACGACACTTTATAACGATATTGTCGTGCCAGCGATCCTGCCCCCAGACCGCCCCCGCCTGTACTAATGTCATTGGCGGGCATGTTTTGTGCGTCGGGGATGTCTGTAGAGGTTCTATACCGAAGATGGTTGTGGCACGACACTTTATAACGATATTGTCAAGCTAGGGAATAGCGATCCAGCCTCTGCCCGTATTCATGTCGTTGGTGTGCGTTTATTTTGTGTTTATGGTGTCAATGCCCCCCCTCACTCTTTCTGTACTCCCTCTCTTCCTCCTCCCTCTCCCTCTCTCCACCCCCTTCTCTGTTGACGGAAAAAAGATCGCTGGTAAGGATCGCTATCTTCTCTGAAAAAGATCGCTAACTTGACCTGGCTAATTACGCACGAATCGTTATTTTGACAGTTTCAAAACAGGAATAATCTGTTAAGGCATTTCCAGGCCGCCTAGAGTCATTTCGGCCATTTTAGAGCGAGAATCGCCAATTTGGCTATTTTTAGGGCGCGTGAATGGCATTTTGGCGGTTTTATAGAGTGGTAAATGCCAATTTTTTAGGGCGCAAATAGACATTTTAAATGCAAGAATCGTCAGTTTTGCCATTTGCGGGTGCGATTACAATCAGTTTAGCAGTTTTTAGATAGTGAATTACTGTCCTGTCAAGCCATTTTTAGTCAGTCTAGCGAAGCACACAATCTCCCAAGCCCAAGCCCCTCGCTTGAGCAAATCGTGGATCCGCATCTGAGTACGAGTATGCCATTTTTAGAGCGTAAATAGTCAGTTTTGATTTTTTTTTTTTTTTTTTTAAGCGCACAAATGTTAAATTTAGACATTGTGAAGGCTCATTTTGGCTATTTTTGACGCGCGAATGGTCGTTTTTGTCATTCTCAGGTCAGGACTAATCTTTTTAGACCTTTTTAAGGCGCGAATCGTCAGTTTATTGTTAAACTGACTCTGTGTGCCCTTGTTCTGGGGTACATAGAATCGGTGTTGCCGATTTTGTGGCTTGAATGCCCAGTCTGGCCATTTTTAGGGCGCGTAGAGTCAGTTTTGCCATTGATATAGGGCGTGAATAGTACGTCAAGTCAAGGCGCGAAAAACCGCCAGTTTGGCCAATTTTGGCGCGCGGGTGCGGTTGATTTTGCCATTTTTGGAGGAGGAGTCATCTGTTCAGGCATTATCAGTGCACAAATTGCCAGAAAAAAGTCAGCTTGGACAATTTTAAAGCGGGAATCATGAGCTTGGCTATTTTAAGCGCACTTATGTATAATCAGTTTAGCTTTTTCCAAGGCGGAATCAGTTTTAGCCATTTTCAGGGAGCGTGAAGTCAGTTCGGCGATTTTTATGGTTTTGCCATTTTGTGGCGCGAGTATAGTCAGTCTAGGATTCTGTATGGTGGGGATAGCTAATTTAGCTAATTTTAGGCAGCAAATGGCTGCCAAGTCATCTTTAGTAGAATTTCTCAAGCCCCTCTCTCTTGAACAAATCCTGAATCCATGCCTGGACAGTGGAATAGTTACTTAGCGGGACTAAATTGCTAAAAAACGAACTTTTAGGGTCATACAAATCACGTTTTTGTTGTTTCTTTTGTTTGTTTGTTTTCTTACTTATTCATTTTATTTTATTTATTTATTTATTTCTATTTCTTAACTATGGTGGGCTGAAGTACTCTGGGAGAGGTTCTGACCCCCAAAACCCTCCCCATGGGCACGCCACTGGTTGTGCACCAAACACCGTTGTACGCGAGTGAAAGAAATTCACGGAAATTTCCATTGGTGCTTGCTTTGATTGTGTTATAAACTAACCTTTGAAGACTATGTGGAGGGGGGGGGGGTGATCACAGTGAAAATGAGAGCCCTTCAACAGACAAAAAAAAAATAAAGTTGGGAAAAGAATCAAACACAACTTGGAACTTTACTCCGGCCATACATGGTCGCCCACGTCCGCCCTGAAGTACAGCGAAGCTTATTAAGCTCTAAAGAGCGGTTCTTTTTTTTTTTTTTCTTCGAAAAGGGAAACGCTTCCGGGGCGCACAGCTCCCCCCCCCCCAATCTTTGACAAAAACAAGCTGAACTAAGCGGGTCTATTGACTAGTTTTCATAAACCGTTAAGTAAACTAGTGGTAACTGGTCGTCCCACTATCATTGCTCATTAGCGATTTTAAAAAAAAAGAAAAGTCGCACGAATTTCTTTGTAATCGCTTTCAATCCATTACAGTGTAATCACAAGGATTATTCTCGAGCTTTTGTCGTAACCCCCTCATCACCATCGTGCCATCGTCTTCCCTCATTAATATTTGTATCATAGCGACGGCATAACAGAATCTACAAGTTGAAGTGCTTCTCGGAACTTCTTGGAACCATGAAAAAAAGTATGACATCATTTAAACTCAACTACCGTATTTTTGCATTAGGGCGGGATAGAAATTGAATTGAGTCATGACTATCTTGTTTAAGGTCGCGCGTAGGTGGACAATAATTTTGTATTTCGCTCGATCGTGGTTATCCGAATTCAATTTTTTTTTTTTTTTTTGTCTTACCGAGAAAGAAATTTGCGATTGAAATGGTGTGTGTGGGGGAGGGGGAGGAGGAACTTGTCTTCTCCTTGGCGTCGAGCTACGTAGAAAAAAAAAAAAAAAAATGTTGCGCCATCCTTCCCCTTTAATCTCTTGTATGCCTCTTAGCAGCAGATGCTAGCTCCTTATAGGGATATAAATATACGTTTGGCCCATTTCAACTTTCACTGCGAGCACTTCCTTTTAAGCCAATGGCAGTCGATCGGGTTAGTCACTTCTGTCCCTTCAGTGTCATATAGTAAAATTCTCTTAGGATTGTGGTTAAGGAGGAGGGGAGGGGGGTTTGCGTGCACAGCATTAACAATTTTCCCCCGAACACAAAGGATGAAGAGAGACCGGGGGTGGGGGGCGTCGCGAAAGTTACAATTAATGTCAATCACGTAGCGCCATTTCCTGTATTTAAGGTAAAACGTGTTAAGATTGTTGGGCATAGTGAGAAGGTGAAAAATCACACGGTGCCCCCTGCCCCCCACCCTTTGAACATATAAAATGATCGTCTGGCCGTCAAACTATTGGGAGCACCTTTTTGACGCAATACATTTACCACCTTCATAAATGGTCAAAAACAATTTTACTCCCTTTAACGATCATGCAATTCCCCCCATGGTTTGCTCAGTAGTTATCCCAGGTGGGGGAATTGGTGGTGAGGAAGGGCGGGGTTATGACAAAAATCGTTTGTAACATTAATCGATTTGATTTCAGAGACACCTGCCTCCAAAGCAAACAAATCCAAAATGGAGACGTACTGAGGTCGAAAACCAAGGGAGAAAGACCCTAATTATCGATGCGTAACTGAAATCAGGCTGTTTTGAAGGTAAAAACTGCTCATTATCCACCTGAAACAGAGGGGAAACCTGGGAATCTTATAGGCGGGCGGGGAGGCGATTTCACCCGGAAAATATTTGTCGTTCACGAAAAAAAGAAATAGCCGCAAAATAATGATTTTATGTCGTCCAGAAACCGGATATTTACCGCAAAAATTGACTATCTTTCTCTTTTGGAAACCGAAACAACTCGGGCCAGGTAAGCGGCGCCGCCGTGCCGGTTCGATTAATTTGAATAAATCGCACACAAAACCATACAAGTCGTCCCATTTTTAACGCGTACAATACAGGCGAACCTCCACCTCTCACGTGAGCGAAGGAGAAAGGGAAAATTGTGACGAAAATCGGATACAATTTTGAAGGACGTCGGAAGCAAAACTGATTTTAGAAAGAGCTAAAATCCACGAAATATACGAAATAGCAAAAATTCGTGAAATTTGGTTTTAAGAAGGCAAATCCAGGAAAAACAACCATCCTTGGAGAAATAAGAGTTCGACTCACGCAGTGGCGGATCTACGGGGTGGGTTTTGGGGGTTTAAACCCCCCGTAAGAAGATGGCGTCCGCTAAAACTTTGTTGTTAGTCATTCCAGAGATTTCCTCTAATACCTTGCACATACCAAAGGGCGACTGTTGAAAAGGGGGTTCTGCACAGAAAGATGATTTCTCGACGAATGTGCGATCTCGTGATGGTGAGGCCCCCATTTATTGAGGGGGGGGGGGCACCAAAAAGCATAAATAGATGGGAAAAAAAATGGATTTTTAGGTTTCAAAGCGATGATTAGCGGCAAATATTGAGAACAAGCGTTCATTTGCCACTTAAATTAGGAAAAATACACCAATTCGAGATATCTGAAGGCAACTTCACGGACAAACCAGAGAAAAAACGCCAACTCCAAATTCCTATAGGCCTTTAAGGCAGAAGAAATTGAGAAAGCGTTCTAATGTGCTACTCTTTGGGCAAGTACGCGGGAGAACGTTGAAAAAAAACAAAAAAAAAACGCTAATATCAAATAGCGGCTTATAGCGGTAGCAAAAAAGCGTTGACTCTCAGTGGAAAACGAAAATAAATCACTAATTCGTGACTGAAAATGAAAAAAATCACTAATATGTGGCGAAAATTGAGAAAAAGCTGAAGTCCATCGCTCACCTGGCTCAACAATTAATTTTTGAAAACGCAAAATTCGTGGTTTTCTCGAGGCAACAACAGAAAAAAGCGCAATTGAGAAAAATCGGTAATTCACGGCCAAAATTGAGAAAACCTTGCGGCTAAAACTGAGAAAATCTAGTAATTCCGGCCTATAATTGAAGTAAAACGCTCATTCACAACTAAAAAGGAGAAATAAGCCAATTCGCGGAACAATTTGAGAAAATTGGCTAAAATTGAGGAAACGCGGTAATTCGTGGCTAAAATTGAGAAATAATTTGCGACTAAAAAATGAGAAAAAGCGCTTAGATCGCGGTAAAAATTGAGAAAAAAAAGCTAATTCACGGATACATGTGGTAGAAATGCCGCTTATTGACGGCTAAAACTGAGACAAACCGCTAATTTCCGTCTAAAATTGATGTAAAATGCTCATTTCCAACTAAAATAAAGATTTAATTCGTGGCAAATAGAGAAATACGCTATACTTCTCGGCACAAGCAAGCGCTAATGTGAAGCTAAATTTCAAAGATACATTTGGTAATTTCGCTTGTTCACGGCTAAAACTGATACAAACGCTAACTCCCGGCTAAAATTGGGAAATTGCGTTGATTCACGGCCAATATAACAAAAGGCGCTCATTCGCGGAGCTCAAATGGAGATAAACGCAAATTCACAGATTTTGTGAAAATCTCCAGTTCGAAGGTGAAATTGAATAAAAGCGGTGATTCAGGCGTGAAATTAAGGAATGATTCACGGTTAAAATTCGGAAATAATGCTCAGCTAAAACGAAGAAAACAAAACGCTAATTCTCTGCTAGAACTGAGGAAACGATATAACTTGCGGCTAAAATGGCGTGATAAGCGCTAATTCGCATGACTAAGAAGTGAAGAAAAACGCTAAAATTAGAGAAATAAAACGTTAACTCGTGGCTAAAACTGAGACAAACCGCTAATTGCCGTCTAAAATGTAGAGGAGGGGGTGGGGAGGGTGTGTGAGGATTCGCTGTTGAAGGTTCAGTGAATTCGCGGCTAAAGCTCATTTGCAACTAAAATAAAGATAATTAAATATTTAATTCGTGCCAAATTTTGGCAGAAAGCGCTTATCAGCAGCTAAAATGGAGAAATACGCTACTTCTCGGCACAAGCAAGCGCTAATGTGAAGCTAAATTTCAAAGATACATTTGGTAATTTCGCTTGTTCACGGCTAAAACTGATACAAACGCTAACTCCCGGCTAAAATTGGGAAATTGCGTTGATTCACGGCCAATATAACAAAAGGCGCTCATTCGCGGAGCTCAAATGGAGATAAACGCAAATTCACAGATTTTGTGAAAATACTCCAGTTCGAAGGTGAAATTGAATAAAAGCGGTGATTCAGGCGTGAAATTAAGGAATGATTCACGGTTAAAATTCGGAAATAATGCTCAGCTAAAACGAAGAAAACAAAACGCTAATTCTCTGCTAGAACTGAGGAAACGATATAACTTGCGGCTAAAATGGCGTGATAAGCGCTAATTCGCATGACTAAGAAGTGAAGAAAAACGCTAAAATTAGAGAAATAAAACGTTAACTCGTGGCTAAAACTGAGACAAACCGCTAATTGCCGTCTAAAATGTAGAGGAGGGGGTGGGGAGGGTGTGTGAGGATTCGCTGTTGAAGGTTCAGTGAATTCGCGGCTAAAGTGGGCAAGAAGCGCTTATATTCGCCGCTGAAACGGAGAAAAACGATAAATCGCGGATCAATTTGAGAAAATCCACTAATTCACGGCTAAAATTGAGGAAATACGGTGATTCGCGTTTGAAATGAAGAAAAAAGTTCGCGGCTAAAACTGAGAAAAAGCACTTGGATCGCGAAAAAAAAATTGGAAAAACCGCTAATTCAAGGTTAAATTAGGGAAAAAGCCAATTACTGGTTCGTATAGAGGCATGTTTGCGGCTGAAACTCAGGAAAAAAGAGAGAGATTCATGGTAGAACCCCTCCCAAGATAAAATCCTAGAACCACCACTGGACTCACGAAATGTATTTTTTCGTCGTTCGTTTTTCAAATTCACCAAACGTAAGACACTTATTTTATAAAGAGCTTAAGCCTCGAAAATTGGTTTTGTGATACAGGGAAAATCCCCGAAATTGAGTTTTAAAGGAGCCAATCTACGAAATTTTGGGTTTAAAGAGCGGAAGTCCGCAAAATCAGGGTCCGAAAGATACTACAAACCCTCGAAATTTGCTTTTTCAAAGAGTGAAGCCCGCATAATTTTAGGGTTCAAAAGAGCAAAATTCCCGAATTCACACAATTTGGGTTTAAAAGAGCAAAACTGAGGTTCAAAATAGTAAAAATTGCGTTCCTTGGTTTATGAATGAGCCGTACTCTCATGCCTCACTAGATCGGGTTGTGAGCCAAAATGTCTGGGTTTTCGGTGAAATATTCTTTCGAATGTTCTGGATTCTGGGGGGCCGATTTTCAATTTTAGCCTCGAATTAACGTTTTTTCTCAATTGAACAGTGAATTAACGCTTACTCTTAATTTTAGCCGCCCACTTTCCCCAAGGGCTGATAATTTTGCACGATTCCTCAATTTTAGCCGCCAATATGGACCTTAAAGAAACTGGGGATTAACGTTTTTCTCAATTTCAGCCGCACATTACCCATTTTTCAAAACGTTTCAGACGCGGACTTGTCCCAATTTGCGCGATATCTCTATTTTAGCCGCCTAAGGTCCTACAAAAAAAACAGGGGATTAGTATTAGCGTTTTTCGCGCTATTAACAGCGAAGTTATTGCCTCCTGAAACCGTATTTTTAAAAGAGCCAAATTCGATTTCTGAATTACCAAAACCTGCAAAACTGATTTCAGACTATCAAAAACCACGAAATTTTGGTTTTAAACCCTTGGTTTGAAATTCAGCGAAATTGGGGTACTAAATAACAAAAATTTGTGATGGGTTTTGAAGGTGTCTGCTTTGAAACATTGAATGTTGAAACATTTGGATATGAAAAGTCAACAGCGAAATTGTGAATTGAAAAAGCCAAAATCACGAATTTTGTTTTTTCGTCATTATTTTTTCACCAATCTTGGTTGTTTGCTGTACCGAGCCAGCGCGAAACATATTTTACGAAGAGATAAAGTCACGAAATTTGGCTTTTCATCACGCGAAATTCCCTCAAACCGGGGTTTAAAGGAGTGAAATCCACGAAACTGGGTTTTGAAACAGGGAAAGTTCGTAAAATTGGTTGTTTAAACAGCAAACCCCACGTAAATTGGGATTTATAAGCGAGAAAACCAGCAAAATTGGTGTACGAAATAACAAAAATTAGTGGAATTTGGTTTTTAAGGTGCCAAATTTGAAACGTAAGTTCATGGAAGAGTGAAGATCTCCAGTCAAAATGTTGAAACAATTACGAATAATTATCGTATCGCAATATTTTATTTTTTTCGTTCGTTTTTTGCGAAATTAGTTTTTTAACTAACCAAACCTACAAAACTGATAGGAATCTGAAGAGAAAAAGCCTAGAAATTTGATTAATGAATATGGGGAAATCCTCGAAATTAGTTTTAAAGAAGCCAAGTCCACTAAATTGGGTTCTGAAAGAGTAAAAGTTCGTAAAATTGGCTTTTGAAGTAATAAAACTAACGAAATTTGGTTCTTGAAGGAGCAAATTCCACGAAATGATGTTTTTGAATGGACAAAATCCTGAAATTGGGATTTGAGACGAATCCACAAAATTTTGTTTTGAATGAGCGAAAATTCACGAAATTGACGTTTGGAAAGACGCTCATGAGTCATGACTGCTGATTTAAATTAGGCTGTGGAACCGTGAGTCATATTTTCCGGTTCGTCGGTCCAATGTTCTCAAGGGGTTGTGGGGTGAATTTTAGAGTTTTGAGTGAAATGGAGGCATAACGGTGTGTGGAAGAGATTCAGTGGGCGAAGTCACTGTAATGTACTCTGAGTGGATTTTGCGCTACGATCTCTCCACACCCCTCTGGCGCTCAACCTGAGGCTATGGTGAAATCGAGTTTGGGGGGAGACCCGGCTCAGCACCAGGGCTGATGAGGGCCGCGATGGAAAAATAGGGACTGGTAGGTGACGTGGCGGCTAAGCGCCGCAGCTTTGTTTGAAGATGAAAACTTGATATTGTGAGTTAGAAATACCAGACGTGTATATTACATTAGAAAAAGTAGGACAAAAAAGAGGACAATTTTTTCCACTCCCCGGACACCCGAAAAATGAGCCCAGACGGTCAAGAAAGTAGGACGTGTTCAGGGAAAGTAGGGCGTCTTGCGGCCCTAACCCTTCTAGGTAAGAAAGAAGTGTAATCGTAGAAAATCAAGAAAAAGGTGGCGGGATGAAACGAATAAAACCGAATGAGTGGTATTTATTATATACGCGGTGGTGTGTTGGGTGAAAAAGCGGTGATTTACCGCTGAAGTTAGAAAAAAGCGCTATTCGTGGCTATGAGTGAGAAAAAATCGCCAACCGGCGGATAGAATTAAGAAAAGAGCATTTCGGGTGGGTACAAACTGGTCTTAAACGAGTTGCGATGCTCTTGGGCAGCGTCTATAATCCTTTCAGCCCTCTTTACGACAACCCTGCTGATCAAAATGGTCGCCTGGACCGCATGAGTCAATAGACTAACGAGCTTAAAAAGAAATATGAAGAAAAATACTTCTGGAATCCATTGGGATGACAGCAATTTATACGTTCCTTCCCGGCTGCCCTATCTGTCTAATACGTCGGATCGACTCTCCGCAGGCGCTCTGTAATTCCGGTGTCTAAAAATTCACAGATCGTAAAGTTCTGTGATTACAGAAGCTCACTAATCCCTGATCTATATAGCAGAGAACTATTTCAGTGACATTCTTTAAAAAGAAATAATCACATCGTCAATCCCATATAAGGTTCCAATCATCCGGCTATATGTAATAGAAGAACGCCTCCGCTCCAATCAATAGCGTAACTAGATCATTCTCTAGCGTAAGTGGCAGGGGCGAGGGGGGCGGACCGCCCCGGGCCCACGTTCAGATGGGGCCCCTGAATAGCTTAAAGATAAAAAAAATCCGGATTTTTAAGGGGGAGTTGTACATGTGATTCCTCGACCCCCCTCCAATCATACCTCGCCTACTCCGCGTTACGGAAATTACCGCCGTATTTCTGCACCAATCGTGTACTTCAAGGGCTCATTTAAATCTTCAGGAAATTCCGCACAAGCGTACGATCTTCCTTTTTCATATTTCATCCCTAAAATAACTGTAAAACGCACACAAACTTTTACCTTGAAAATTCACACTCTTTCCACAACTTATTTAGGAAAGCAAGATCGTACGCTTGTGCGGAATTTCCTGAAGATTTAAATGAGCCCCTGAAGTCGACGATTGGTGCAGAAATACGGCGGTAATTTCCGTAACGCGGAGTAGGCGAGGTATGATTGGAGGGGGGTCGAGGAAACACATGTACAACTCCCCCTTAAGTAGATAAGATGAGAACGAATGGCTAAACTCGCTTGTGATAATGGAGAAAAACGCTGATTCACGGTTGAAATTGAGAAAAATTGCTGAAATTTATGGCTGTTGGCATAGATAAAAGCGCTAATTCACAGCTGACATTGAGACAACGCCAAATCACGAACTTTTGGGGCCAAATCGGGACTGAAATTAGGAAAAAGCGCTAATTCACGCAGCTAAAACGGAGAAAAGTGCTAATTCAAGGACGAAAAAAAGAGAAACGCGAATTCGCGTCTTAAAAAACAAGGAACACATTAATTCACAGCTAAAATTGTGATAAAATGCTACAATTTAGCAGCTTTAAAAATTGAGAAAAAGCGCAAATTAACAGCTTAAAGGGGAAAACGCTAACTCATGAATTCTCGGGGCAACATTGGAACATTGGGGCGTCATGGGGGGGGGGGGGCAGGCGCGGATCCAGAGTCGGCTCAAAGGAGGGGGCCATGACCCCATCCTATACCACCGCACCAAGCGTGAATCGTAAGTTTAACCATTTATAGACCGCATTAGAGTCAGTTTTACCAATTTTTGAGCGTGAATAGCCGCAGTTTGGCAATTTTTGCGGTGCAAACTGTCAGCATGGTGATTTCTAGTGGGTGTAAATAGTCAGCATCATATATTTTCAGGGCGCACGAATCCGTCATTTTATTCTAGAGTACGAACTCTTTTTAACAATTATCAAGACCCGAATCGTTAGTTTAACCATTTTGTGTACGCAAACAGTCAGTTTTGCCATTTTTATGGTGCAAAAAATAGTCCGTCAGTTTATCATTTTCGAAGTGAAAATTGTCAGGTCATTTATATAAGGAGTGAATATTAGCCAGGGCGATATTTTTAGGATAAGCGAATCGTCAGTTTGGCCATTTTAGAATTCAAATGGTCATGTTTTGCCGTTTTTAAAGCGGTATTTAGCATTTTTACAAAAGGGATTCGCACGAATGGTCAATTCCCCGTTCAAATATTTTTAGGGCGCAAATTCGGGGCTAATAGTCAGTTTTGCCATTTTGAAGCGCGCGAATCGCCAGTCAGTTTGGCCATTTCCAAGGCAAGAATCACCAGTTTTGCTATTTTTAGGGCGTAATTATACGTCACGCCAAAAAGGCGCGAATATGATCAGTTTGGCCATTCTTTGAACGCGAATAGTCGATTTTGCACTTTTCAGGGCAGGAATCAGCTGTTTAAACATTTTCAGGGCGCTAATAGTCATCTTAGCTTTTTTTTGGAATGCGAATTTATAGTCCTTCAAGCCAAAGGCGCGATTAGTCAGTATTGGCCATTTTTGGCACGCGAATTGCCAGTTTGGCTATTTGTGGCGCGTCAATGGTTGATTTAGCCATTTTTAGGGCTTCAAGAATCATCAGCTTAGACATTTTAAGAACGCTGGAAGACCGTTTGGATATTTTTAGAGCGGGAATATCCATCTTGGCAATTTTCAGGGCGCAAAGTTGAGCCATATGAAAGGCGCTGATCGTCAGTTTTGCCACTTTGGGGCGCGATTAAAATCAGTTTAGCCATTGTTATGGTGGGAATAGCTATAGTTTGGCTATTTTCAGACAGTGAATGACTGTCAAGACGTTTTTAGCCGAGCGAAACACACAATTTCCCAAGCCCCTCCTATGAGCAGATACTTAGATCGGTGGCTGACCCTTGCTATTTGGGGGTTTCTCCACACGTGAACCCAAAAATTATGACAAATTTTCGATCACAAGAATCAATGAAAGGGTTGTTAAAGTGATCCTACTGGTTTAACCACCTGCATCCGCATTCCGCGGACTACCCTGAAGTTCAAGGAAGAGCTTGATGCACATGGACCTCTCTGGACAACTCGAAAAAATGCTGCAGGGGGAGGGATCCAAAGGCTGTTTTATGACGCCGTGGCTACCACACTTTCGGTTGTTTTTGTTACCGACCCCAATAATCAGAGTTTGGGAGTGACCTCGTGCCATGGCCCCTTTGGCCCCTCCCTTGGATCCGCCACTGGGGGGGGGGGGAGGATTCGCGTCTAAGTAGAAGTTGAGCAAAACTCAACTAAGGTATGAAAAATTACGATTTCACGGATAAAATCGAGAAAAACCGCAAAAAATCGCAGATAAAATTAGGAAAATGTGCTAATTTTCTGATAAAATTGAGAAAAAAACGCTAATCCAATCCACAGCTGGAAATAAGAAAACGCCAACTCGCCGATTCTTGGGGGCAACTCTTCGGGGCTGAAATTGAGAAAAAGCGCTAATTCAAGCGGCTAAAAACTGAGAAAAACGCTAATTGACGGAGAAAAAAGAGAACAACGCAAATTAGAGTCTAAATATTAGAGCAAATCGCTATTTATGATAAAGTGTTACAATTTGGCAGCTTTAAAAATTGAGAAAAAGCGCGAATTCACGGAAAACGCCAATACTCACGGATTGCCGGGGCTGGGACTAAAATTGAGAAAAAGCGTTGATTCACGGCGTGAAATAGAAAAAAACGCGAATTCGCGTCTAAAAGTGGAGGAAAACTTTAATTCATAACTATAAGGCATGAAAAATTCCAATTTTACGGATAAAATCCAGAAAAAATGCTATAAAACTCGCAGCTAGAATTAAGAAATGTGCAAATAAGCTCATTCACTTCTAAAATTGAGGGTAAAAAGGCTAATTCATAGCTGAAATTGAGAAAACGCCAACTCGGTGATTCACGGGGCAACTTTGGGAATAAAATTGAGAAAAAGCGCTAATTCAAGCGGGCAAAACTGTGAAAACGCGCTACGCTAATTCGTGGGTAATAAATAGAGAAAAATACGAATAGGTGTTTAAAATAGTGAAAAGCGCCAATTCACAGCTTAAATTTTGAAAAATTGCTACTTTGCGGATAAAATTGGGAAAGAAAACTCAAACACTACCTAATTTTCGGTTTCTGTAGGCAAGTTCAAGGCTAAGAGCTTTAAAAAGCGCCGATTCGCAGCTGTTATTGAGAAAATGAGCTAATTCGCGGGGGGGGGGAAATGAGAAAATGAGCTCATTCGCGGATAAAATTGAGAAAACTCACATACGCAGTTTTCGGAGGCAATTTCGTGGCTAAAATTTGGAAAAATAAGTTCTCCAACGCTACTAAAAATTACATGCCTTAGTTGAATTAGAGACTAAAGGGCCTCCAAGAGATTTCCGCCCCGGGCCCCGACAGGCGTTGTTCCGCCAATGCTCCAGGTAAAATACACGCAATACATTACGGCTGTGTATCGTTAAAAAAAAAAAACAACAAAAACTGTTCCTGAAGATGGACACATTCGTACGTGTGAAAAACGTTGGAACCGTGTCGGTTTATGCGCCTCCATATGCATCATAATACAGAGCAAGCCTGATGGAGTCCACGCATGGACGGAAGCCCATGGTTTTGACACGAACCGGCAAGGAAGCAAAAATAGATTAATAGTATAACCATATTTTTAATTATTTTAATTGAGGCTTCATGAATTCTGTTTAATTAAATAATTAGGATGCTGTACAGCTAATGATAATAATTTAAAGTCCGATACGCTTTTGAATTCGTCAGCTTCGCGTGAAAACAAGTTGCGTGTAGCGCGTACATAATTTTTAGGGGGAGGGGGGGCTAGGATGAGAGAAGCGTTTTCCAAATCCGATTGATCATAATTATTATTCGTCTTCAAACCAGACACATATAATTATGTATTTTCTCGACCTCGACCCAGTAACTCCGAAAGAAACCATCCTCCCCTACTCAATAGTAGGGCGGGGGGATAAATTTTGAGCATCCCCTAAAGAAAAAAAAAAGTACATTTTTTTCTTCTGAGCACACACCTTTGATGATCAGGGGTGTTCGGGTAGCGAGGCCACCTTTTAGGTGAGGGGTAGAGAGGTGGGGAATCGAGGCAGGCTTGAGAGAGTTTTAACTCCGTTGTCTCCACGGAACTGCGCCCTCCAGTCAACGTCTGCCACTCTGACAGTTAGCAACGTACGTGTAGCGCGCGTTTTTAATTATTTAATTTTTTTTTTTGTCAATTTTATTTATTATAAATCCGGTAAGGGTATTTTATACCCTTGTTTTCAAAAGCCGTCATCATTGAGGGGGACATGGCAACTAACCGGGCAGCTAAGTCGGGCTTCGCTGCTGAGGCGCAAAGAAAGGTAAAAACGAATAAATTCCTATCGCAAAAATTTACCACTAGTTGAATAGTTTAACGACGGTTTTGAGTTTGCGAAACTCACCCCCCCCCCACCTGTCAATGTCTATCCTCAAAGTACCCTCGCATTTCTCACGCTTGAAGCACTCAAGGCAATTTCATTTGCTAAAAGAAGGAATTAAGCGTGAACGAAACAAATGAAGTAATTTTTAAAAGAAGAGGATATTTTCAGGGAATGCGATTTTACTGGAGGAATTATACAGAGTGAAAACATGGGAGACATTTTCAAATACAAGTCGCCCTTCCATCAGTAGAAAAAAATATCAAAAGCGTGTTCGCCCACTTGAAGCAACAAGTCTCCCTACTTTCCCTTACTAAAATGCGGGTGAAGTAAAAGGGTGGTCATAATATGAAAATTCCAAAAATGTACCCTCTTAAGAGGACAGCTGCTGTTATGCTCTTCCCACCCCGCCCCAAGTAAAATCCTTCGTTTCGAGAATTCTAAGAATTCTCATTTTATTCATTTATCGACAATTATCTTTACGAGTTTGACAGGGTGATCGACCTTCGTTCATCGACTTTAGCTGTCTTTAAACAATGTATCATCGTTAATTTGGTGCCTCTCGTTTCGACACAATTCAAATTATCAGCCAACTTTTTCAAGATTATTACAAAATGTAGTAAGCTGAAACGTGACCGATGTCTTGGAAAATGGGCGTGACCTCAATACACCGGTTTGTTGAAAAACTGAACGGTGAGGGAGGGAGGCGATTAAGAAACGCTTGCATCGCTGCAAGTTTTTTTTTTTTTTTTGCTATTCCGAACACTTCCTTGAAAAGTGGGACTCTCACTTTCAATAATCGGAGACAACGTTTGAAAAGCCGGGTGGGATTGTAAGAGTATAAACTTAATTGTAGCAACAAAATCGAATCGTTATAAAACGCTTCAATTGCCACCCTCCCCCTCCCACAAGTGTTGAAATTATTGGCTAAATGAAATATGACAGATTGGTGGACTATTCACAGGGAACTCTCGACATCAGGTTTCAAGGGCGATGCGTGTGAATAATGGACGATATCCTGCAAACAGTTGTGAGACGAGCTAAAAAAAAAGCTCTCTTGGCTCTCGAATAATTTTCTGACATGCCAAACAAGTAGCGCACGACCATTTTCACGATACCCATCTAAATGGGATGTTATGTGGAGGGGAGTTCAAATTCCTGGGATTCTTGGTGCCGGCTATTGACGGCTACCTCTTCACCTTAAATCTTTTGGATCTCAGTGAAGCTCGGCACCACCCCACCACACACACACTCTCTCGATATTCCATTGCCAGGGTGGGGGGGGGAAGTACGAAGGGGTGTTATAATTTTAACACTGCGTTATCCTATGGTTGTCACGTGGATGCCACTCGAGTTATTTCATATAACACCCTCTCGTACTTGAGCCCCAAATAATGGCACACACAGATTACAAACATTTATCGTGTGACAAGTGGCAATGGTGACCACACCGGAAAAAGACGACTTGGCGCCACAAACCACTGGTCATCGGGGGATTGGGGAGCGGGGGGGAAGCACCAACCACATTGGGGCGTATAACACACAACCAAAATTCGTCACAATTTCCGGTTTCTGGTGACGCCAACCTTCAGCAAGACGGCCTTCCTCTGTGACTTACAAATGATGACAGTCAACTAGACCTTGAAAAAACAACAAAAATCATCTTCCATTTTTTCCCCTTCACACACACGTATTAAAGCGTGGTAATTTTTGTGTGTAAAGAGTAAACTTTCTTATCTGGTGACATTTCGGTTTTTTTTTTTTTTTTTCACAATTAGTGCTTTCCACGCTCAATTAATTTCCCACGGTATGAAGAAGAGGGGGCTCCGCCCAAACAAGCTGACGTGACGCTCCTTTCCGAAAATCTCCCATAAAAATGAAGGCGACCCGAGATTCTAACCCTGTGACCTATATACAGTAAGGGGGTGGGTGGGGGGGAAATGGACCGCTGCAATAAAGGGCGATCGATAGCCCAAGTTTTCCACGTGGTGGAAATCTTCACGTCAAAGCCGTTCAGGAAAACGAGCCCGTGATATGAACGTGTGTGTGATTTTTTTTTTTTCCCAGAGAGACCGACCTCCCCCCCCCATCTCACAGCGTTCAACAAGTCGAATCTTTTACAATACCCGGTACCCCCACCCCCCACCCACCAATCATCATCAAACACCATCTTTCAAGTTTATTGTTTCCTAAAAGTGAAATCTGGCAACGCTGGCTTACTCTACCACCACGGCACTTTTTTTTTTGTTTTGTTTAAAAAAATAAACACGTCACTTACGGAATACAAGAGGAAACTTACGCCTTTACCAACAAATACGGAGTATCATAATATTAACTTATAAATAAATAAAAAGTTCTGTTGCGAGGGGCTCGAGTTGGACTCGACGAACCCCGTTGAATGGGAAAAGTTGGTGGGAGTCATTAAATGGCAAACTTTCACTGGAATTTAGACACGCTTTTTCGTCTCTTTTTAAAAATTGTCGCGTGTCCTGAGAAAATACGTGATGATGCAGGGGAGACGAAGGACTCGATGGAAATGAATAATTTAACGGTTGAGTGCCTTTAGTAAAGAACTTCCTATAATAGAGAATGGAAGTTAATCGGACTGAATAGAAAAAGTTTGCGTCATTAAAGAGTTTCGCAAACAGCGAATAGCCATCCTCCTTCTCCCCCGTAGGCCTGAAAATCTCTTTTTTTGGAAAAAAACAAGCCTTGAATAATTTTCTATTAACTCAACTATTTTGGGTCCATTGTCGTCTTCCAAATGATACAAAGGCCATCCTATTATGGTATTATGAGAGTGATAGAACGTTCATTTTATCGGCGGAGAGGGGGTAGGGGAAGAGGTTGAACTTAGCACGTTCTTACAGACAAAAATTGAATGCAGATGCCCTCCACCCTTTTCGCTCTGGTCAAGACTTAAGAAATATATATTGTACAACTGAAGAAGTTTAAAATGGAAATATTATTTCAAAACCGGTTCAAAGGAGGTTGCCTACAATATCCCTTCCGACCTAAACAACCATTACAATAAAAAAAATATATATTAAAATACTGTGTGGGGACGTTAACTGTTTAAATATGTCCCATTTTGTTCAATAACTTTGTATGCTTCCACTTCTTTTTATGTATTTTATAAAGAACAAGAAGAGTAGCGGAGGGCAATGATTGATCATTCTAGTCATATCCTTAGCCCCACCCTACCCGCCCCGCCAGGATGAATAGCCGGGGACCCCAAGTCATCGCTATGAATAAACTGTTTGGTTAATTGAGCAAACACTTCGGGAAACACATTCCCCTAGAAAAGGACGGAGAAAGATAAGTGCGTGTAGTATGATTTTAAGTTTTGGACGGAGCTGGTTTTTAGAATATGGAAGGCGCGAGTTCCGAGGTCAGGGACTCATGAGTCATGCGGAAAATAGTTGGTTTTAATCTTTTGCATGGAGCCCCAACAAGTCCTTAAAGGACTTGTTAGAACTAACTCGCCGAAGAAAAATACGATACGGATGTGGGTGGGAAGGAGAGAGAAGAATATCTCAAGAGTGTTCACCATTGAAGAGACTAAACAAACAAAAATTTCGGTCTGGGTATCGTTACGCAACAAATCCACAGACTTGTTAATTGATTGAATAAAGGCATAAAATTCGGTCGATTTAACATATTTCTTTTTTTATGACTGCATTTGTGAAAATTCGACTCATTGACACGAGAGTAGAAAAGTTTTGCTTGTTTTCGAGCTTCTTTTGTCAAACAGCCCCCCCCCCTCCAACCTCGAACTGTCGTGATCGATATTTTTTTTCCTATTTACAGATTAACAGCAAGTACAGTGAGGAGCACGCCCAAGAGTGTCTGGAATGGATCAAAGCTATAACGGGCGAACCGGACAACACTTCGGGAGATATGGACAATTTTTACGAAGTGCTCAGGGATGGCGTTCTCCTTTGCAAGTAATTTACTCCCCCCCCCCCCTCAGCACAACATTATTCTATGAAATTATAATTTCGACCGCCCCCTCCTCACTCATCTGATCTAATCAGACTCGTCAATCTGATGAAAGCTGGTTCAGTCAAGAAAATCAACGAGAATAAAATGGCGTTCAAATGTATGGAGAATATCGAAAAATTCCTCGAGACCGTTCGAGCCATGGGCGTTCCATCGCAGGAGACGTTTCAAACTGTCGACCTTTGGGAGCGACAGAACTTGAACTCGGTGGTTATCTGTCTTCAGTCACTCGGCAGAAAAGTAAAGAATTGATCGCCCTTCTCACCCACAAAGGCGTGTGGAGTTAAATCGTTTCAAAAACAATTTTGTTCTCACTCCCCCAGGGTGCTCAATACAATCAACCGAGCATCGGTCCCAAAGAGGCCGATAAAAACGTCCGAAATTTCAGCGAAGACCAACTTCGAGCGGGTCAAACCGTCATTAGCCTTCAATATGGAAGCAACAAAGGTGCCAATCAGAGTGGAATCAATTTCGGGAACACAAGACACATGTAAAAAAAAAAAAAAAAAAGACTCAAAACATTCCTATTTGTTTTGCTCTTCCATTCCCTTTTTTATAGTTTCTAAAATTTTTAATTATCATACTATTTGTATTATTTTCAATGACGAATTCATCTCGTTGAACAAGTCAAAACAAAAAAAACATCGAAATGAATAACTATATCTCTTCCAACGCTTTTCCAAGGTTGCTTTAATTTATTTTTATTTTATTTACTTGTATGTACTTATAAATTGAAGGAAAAGACGGTACGAAACATAGCGCAATAACTAAAAAAGACCTCTAGAATTTAGAATGAGTAATTTACTTACTCAATATTTTTATAAAATTAAATATAGAAATTATTTTTGTCCGTATTATGTAATAACGAAAAAACTTTCATTTTAGAACACAAATAAATACTGAAAGTGCCAACCTCAACAAGCCCTTACTGGCGTATATCGAGTGAAAAATGCATGCAAATTCGAGATGTTCTCAAATATGACGCCCCTGTATAATTTTTTATGATAATTTCGTACAATTCCGACCCTTTAGGGCAGGGGTGTAGCCAGCCCGTGATCAAGGGGTGGGCACGCCAGATAGGCACGGATCCACAGTAGGGGGAGGGCCACGTCTTGAGAAAAAGTGCTCGTTTGCGCATGAAATCCAGAAAAGAGCATTTTACGGCTGAAGACCGAGGAAAACCACCCATTTAAGGCTAAAACTAAGAAATAGCGCCGATTCACGTTTAATAAATTTCATTGTTCGCGGTTGAAATTGAAAAAAAAAAAAAAACACGCTAATTTGTGGTTTCGCGATGCAAAATCCAAGACGAAATTAAGAAAATGCGCTAATTCACGGTTTATAGAGCTCTTTTCACAGCTAAAATTGACGAAATAAATTGCTCGTTCGACGTAGAGTTGAACAAAATCACTCATTTGCGGCTAAAATTGAGAAATAGAGCTCATTCACGCAGGGTAAAGTTGAGGAAAAGCTGTTCTTTTGCGGCTAAACTTGACAGAACGCACCAATTAGCGGTTAGGCGATGCCCATAGTGTTGGCCGTAATTGAAATAGTAAATCAACAATGAGTTATTTCACGGTTTTTTTTGAGACCTTTTCATGGCTAAAATTAAGAAAATGGACTAGTTCAAGGTAGAATTGAGAAAAAGCACTCAGTTTCAGCTAAAGTTAAGGAAAACGTCAATTCGAGGCTAAAAACAGTGCTCATTCACGAGTAAAATCGGGGAAAAACTCTATGTAACTAACTACTCTTGAGAAAAACTGGATCCACGCCTGATGGATATGGCGTATGAGCAGACCTACGGCTTTGGCGCCCTCCACCCGGCATGGCCGAGTACGGGCTCACTGATTGATATGTGAGCAGCTGCACTCGCGAAACTATCAGATGCACTGCTGCCCTTTCGCAGGCTGATAACAGGATCTGGAGGTGAGAATCGCGTCAATTCACGGTCATCAGAGACTAAATTTGCACAGAAACGGCCACTATCCGTCAAAAAATAAATATCTGCTGGAAGCCTGTCGTTTGTAGCCTTCTATTTCGGATTTTATGTCGAAAAATTGAAACGTCTCTCTCCCCCCCCCACCCCGGAAAGTGATACTTTTGGAGCTAAACTTTAAATTTTTAGACCTGAGACGGTAAACAGAGCTGGCAGTTTCTCTCCCACCATAAGTCTGGGTGGCACAGTTGGCCAAGCACGATTTATAAGCTAACCCAAACACACGAAATTGCGCGTCGAACCTTGCGAAAATGGGATTTTAGTGCGAAAAATCAGCAAATCGGTCTTAATATGGAGGCGTTTTTGGCTGGGGCTAAATGGACCTGTAAATCGCCCACTTTAAGCCCTCATCCGTATCAATGGATGGTGTTTTAAGCAAAAGTGGCAAAATTTAAAATTTGATGAAGCCGCGTGTTGCAAAGAAGATTCCCAAAATATTCGACCAGGAAACTTCCAATTTCACGGATATTTAGCTCTCAAATGTTATCATTTTGCGGCTAAACCAGGTTCTTCAATCACTAAAAAGAAGTCAGAAACTTGCGGTTCGCGAAAATAAAGACCAAAAACTAGCAATTCTTCGGGAAAATAAGTATAAGGAAATTGCTATTTTGCGTAAGTACCGAAAACTTGCAACTTCTCGAATATTCAGCCAAGAAACTTTTAATTTTGCTCAAACTTGCACACTCACAAATACTCAACTCTCAATGTTACAATTACATGGCTATTCGTCATGCGTAGTCATGGCCGGCTGCCCAGGGTCTGAGCCTACTAAAAGAATGACCCAGAAAATTGATATTTTGCCTAAAAATATAGTCCAAAAACTTGCAATTTGGCGAAAATTGAGACGAGAAAATTTCAATTTAGAGTTACCATAATGACAATTTCAACCTGAAACTTCAAATTCCCGAATATTCAGCCACGCCATACCACGCCTGTGGGCAGATTCACTGGCGAAAATAACAGATGAACCATTGCCTTTTTTCAGGCTTCTAACAGGATCTGGAGGTTAGATTCGCGTCAATTCACGGTCATCAGAGACTAAATTTGCACAGAAACGGCCACTATCCGTCAAAAAATAAATATCGGCTGGAAGGCTGTCTTATCGAATTATATTTCGGATTTTATGTCGAAAAATTGAAACTTCTCTCCCTCCCACCCCGGAAAGTGATACTTTTGGAGCTAAACTTTAAATTTTAGACCTGAGACGGTAAAACGGAGCTGGCAGTTTCTCTGCCACCATAATTCTGTATGGCCCAGCAGGGTAAACACGATTTGAGCTAACCCAAACACACGAAATTGCGCGTCGAACCTTGCGAAAATGGGATTTTAGTGCGAAAAATCAGCAAAATCGGTTTCCAAGTTAAGCCGACCCTCGAAATCGGTTTGTCAGCAACAAACATCCGCGAATTTTTTATGAAACCGATGTGCGAAAATGTGTTGTTTTTTTAATTGAGAAAAATCCGCAAAATTGGTTTTATGGAGCGAAATATAATAAATTTGTGTTTCTGTTAGCCAGATCAGGGAAGATATTTTTGGAATTTTGGGGGTGGGCAGTTGCCCCACGAAGTCTGCGTTTTTGATTCTGGCCCCCGCTGGCTACGCCCATGCTTTAGGGGTTATAAAAGGAATGATAGGGCTGAAGCGTATGAGGGGAGGAGGGGGAAGGCCCACGACCGGGCATTGATTCAAATAGGGCGTCACTGTACTAAGCCTTTTAATTTTTTTTTTTTAACATGAAATACAAGTTGAAGAGCGGGTCAGAATTCGCGTGGGCCGAAAAATATAACGCCCCGCTCGCTCAATAACCGGTCGAACATCACTTTAACATCTCTTCAACCGGTCAGATATTGACCGTGAAAGTCTCCGAGCCTGGGACCCGATCTTCGGCCGGGCCGAAAATATCTCCGGCTCTATTATTTCGCTTTAGTTCAGGAAGTAACAAAAAATCCCTTCCAAAAAGTTTAAGAATTATTTTTCGTGGGCGTTATATTTATTTTGACTACCTCTTGAAAAGGTTCAAACTACAAAAAAGCCCCGACCACAAAAATCTGTCAACCCTAAGAATGTTCTGACCAAATACGACTCTTCCGCATGCACATAAAATATAAAATTTCCCCCAGACTCTGCTAAGGCCACAAATAAACAATTAAAATATAACTAAACGGTCTGGTTTTCGATTAGAAACGTTGACAAATCCCTCTCAGCAAATTGATACTCGATTAATTTTTGACCAGAAAATTAGGCCGAATATTCGTATAAAAAAAAATTGATTGTTCTTTCCCCAAAAAAACAAGATATTTGGTCGAAAAATATTGCCAATTTTACTTCCCAATAACCCACGTGAGACGAAAGCTGTTAAATAACCACTGAAATTGGTTATTTGGGCAAGGAAAACCTAGGCTTGTGCATAGTGTAATTATACTGGCGAAAATACACATATCAGATCTCTTAACGCTTTCCCTCAATTTTAGCAGCGAATTAGCCATGTTTTTATATTCAGCCATGAATTAGCGCTTTTTCTGAATTTTAGCCACGAATTTGACCCCAGAAATCGCGATTTGCAGTGAATAAGCGCTTTTTCTCAATTTCAGCAGCAAATTAGCGATGTCTCTCATTTAACCGTGAATTTGCGCTTTTCCTAAACTGCAGCAGTGAATCATATTCGTCTCTTCACATTTATAGCTACAAACCAGCGCTTCTTAAATCGACTTTTTCTCATTTACCCATTTTTTTTGCAATTTTTCTCCATTTTTGCAGTGAATTAGCACTTTTTCTTATTTTTGGCAGAAAATTAGTGTTGTTTCTCAATTTGAACAGTGACTTATTTGAGATCTAGTCACATTTAGCCATGAATTAGTGCTTTTTCTGAATTTTAGACCACTAAAGTTGTCTAAAAAACCACGAATAGTCGTGTTCTCAATTTTAGCTCCAAATTATAGGTATCGCTTTTCTCATTTTACCCGCGAATTAAGGCCTTAAATGGCCTCGAGAAATCGCAAATTGGCGTTTTCTCAAGTTTAGCTTTAAATGAGCGGTTTTTCCCCCGATTCTAGCAGTGAATTGGCGATGTTTAAAGCATGCACAAATATGTAGCCGTTGGAGCCTACATCGTCTGTCTTCCCTCGTTGGCCCCCATTTGGTTTCCGAAATGCTGAAGATGGCGAGCAGCCGAAACCGGTCCGGTTTTGACGAACGTCAACGAGGGAAGACAGACGATGTAGGCTCCTACGGCTACAGATTTTTGCAAGCTTTATCCACTAATCCTCGTAGTTTAAGCGATTCTACTAACAATTTAAATTAGCGATGTTTCTCAATTTTTAGCAGCGAAGACATTTGATGCATTTTAGCAGCGAATTAACGATGTATTCACATATAACGATGAATTAGCACTTTTTCTCAATTTTAGCCCCGAAATAGCGGATTCTCTAACATTTAGCCGAGTATTAGCGCTTTTTCTCAATTTTCAAGCCACTAACATCTCCAATCAGGTGTTCCCTCAAAATGTACTCATCACAAAAAGCACACACACAAAACACTCGAAACTCCAGCTCGGAACACCAAACGCTCAAACCATACGACTCTAAACATGGCGTGGATTCAGAGTTCAGCTCAGAAGAAAAATTCATCCATCTGCCAAAGTGATGAGCAAAAATGGCCGTGGTCTTGAGGTCGCGAGATTCTTGCAGCAAGACCAAGGCCCTCTAACGGCCGCAAGACCAGGGATTGAAATGCAAGACCAAGATCTTCTACAAGACCTTACGAACGAGCCTTGCGCAAGACCAATACTAAGAATCTTGCAAAAGAAGTTCTGCTTTCAAAAACCGAATTTTGTGGGTTTTGCTCTTCCAAGAACACATTTTGCGAATCTGGCTCCTTTAAAACCCAGTTTTGGCGATTTTTGCCTCATCAAAAACAAATTTTCGAGGCTTTAGCTCCCCCAAAATCCTAATTTCGCGTATTTTCATTATTAAAAAAAAAAAAACACTTTTGTGGCCCAAGTTCTTTCTGGAATCAGTTTTACAGATTTCGCTATTTCGAAAAACAAATGTTGCTCTTTCAAAAAAGAAATTCACAGATTCGGCTGGTTCAAATACCAAATTTCGGCCATCGGCTCTCATAAATGTCAGTTTCGCGTAGATGTCAGCTCTTTAAAAGTCAAATTTTGCGAATTTAGCTCCTTCAAACTCCAGTTTTTGGGAAATTTGATCTTTCAATAACCAAATTCACATTCACGCGTTAAAACCCAATTTCTTGGATTTGGCATCTTAAAAAACCAATTTCGGGGAATTTACGCTTTATTAAAATCAGTTGTTCCTTAACCTGACGGACAGCAGGTTTGGTTCGTTGAAAAAATTCCGTTTTTGTCCAATTTTAACCTGAAAGCGTCTTTTATTTGTCAATATTATAGCGTGTTTTCTCAACTTTAACCGCGGGGTTTGCCCAAATGCAACACTTTTGCGTTGATTTCCACAATTTATTCGTAGATTGGCCTCCATGTACCGCGAATCAGCGATTTTTTTCTTAATTTTAGTCTGGAAGTTGTATCGCGAGACCACGAATCAGCGCTTTTTAGCAGTTATAGCGACGAATATTACCGATTTTTGCCTGATAGAGGGTCCGGGGCGAACCCCCCCGGTACCTCGGTACACTACTGCGTTGGGTCTGAAGTCCAAGGAAAACACTGGACGTACTTGGACCTTTTCGGGCTGCTTTAAGTCCAGAAAATCTGCTAAACTTAACTTCAACGTGAAACGCTCATTTTTGGAGATTTTATGGGGCTCTTCGTTATGGTACTAGTGCTCCTTCGTTCGTATACTTCTATAGCTCTGGGGGGGGGGGGAATCTATCCCCCGTACCTGCTACGCCCCGGCCTAGATCCCCAAAGGATGCCTCCCCTTCCAAACACCTGCATGGTCTGGACGATCTTTTGGTCTTCAATGTTGGGGGAAACTACCTACGTATTTTTGGGTTTCATGACACGGAACAAGTTAATTTTGAAATTGAAGTTTATGAATGGGCTTAGTGCAAAGTGACAGTCCTGCAGACTAGCGCAATACTTGTTCCAACTTCAGTTCGCTCTCCTCTATTGAATCCCTACGAAGAACGTGCTCTGACTTTCGTTTAAAGGACGCTTTCAAGCTTTTCCTTCAATTAAAACGGTGCAGTGCCGTGTTGTGGGTTACATTATTCGTCTGATAAATATAAAGGCCTACAATTTACGGTTTTCCCAATAAATCTTACGAAAAAGAGAGACCGGGTGAAGTGGATCCTGGCCGTCAACAGGAAAAGCCAGTTAGAGCAATTCAGTAATTTTCTACTGAAGCACTTTATGTATTTTATAGCAGGAATGCACTAGCTGAAACTCTCGCCCCCCCCCCCCCTTCTTCAATTGTTTTCCACATACTCTCAAAAATTTCTGGCTTATTCCCGCAGAGTTGCAGAAGGGCGGAGCTATAACAGGTCTCTGTTTTCGTTAGAGAAGAAAAAAGAATACATGTGGCAGAAAACTTTGATTTGCCCACGTTTTTATTCTACATGCCCACAGATTGGTTCAGAATTTTAAAAAATTGGGGGGAGAGGCAAATGCACTTGGGCGTGCATAATGCACATAGTTCTCCTCTTCCTATTTATAGCCTTTGGAAAAGAAGGGTGTCAGGAAACAATAAGGGAATTTAAAGAAATAATTAAACTTTAATTTTCTTCAAAAACTCTTTGAGATGACATTATTTAACCCTGTAATAAGGGCTCTGACTTTGGCGGACTCGACATGGCCGGGTGCGGGCCCACTGATTAATAATAATAAGCCTATGGAAACGTACATATTTTAATTAATGTGTACCTATGTAGCCTAATACACCTATTTTTAATTGCAAATATCTTCGCGTTTCTCGTTCTTTACATTTCAAAATAAATCATGTTTGACATCTTATACTGGCCCTTTGTTAAATTTCTAAAACGCACAGCTAGGAATGCATAATAGACCAATCCCAGATCCAGTGGCGGATCCAGCACTTTATGAATGGGGGGGGGGGCAAATATTTCCGGTTTCTTTTCCCGGAAGAATGGAATCAAAATCCCGTGGGGAGTAGAGGGGGGTCATGCTTAAACTATGTTGAGTATTTCTCAAAAATATGTTCAACCTGATCGCAAACAGACAATTTCGGGCTTGAAACATCTGCCACTTTTTTTTTTTTTTTTTAAATGCCTACTTTGATCAAACAACTTAATTGTGTAAACCCCTTTTACACGAGTAAGGCCCGTATCCATAGTCGCTACTTAAGTTAAAATTCTCCTAAGTAAAAGTCAATCCAGTTTTTGTTGGTATTAAATCATCTGTTTTGACGCCCACTTAAGGAAATTTAAGTTTAAAGGCCCGTTCACAAGCTCTATGTTTACGTTCTGTGGAGTCTGTGCAGCCAAACAAATTTAATCCCTCGAAAAATGAAGCATTTTTATAGGTTGCATAGACAACACACAACACAAACATAGAGCTTGTGAACGGGCCTTAAAAAATGTCTATGAATATGGGCCTAAGTTTTTTAATCAAAGTAGCCATTTTAAGAAAAATTTACAGAATTTACATATGTAAATATGTTCAATGAACATCTCTTTTATTGCCTGTCGTAAAAAACTTACTCGTGTAAAAGGGGCCCAGGGTGCCTATTCTCTAACAAAAAAGCAATATGTTTTTCGAAACAATGTTTCTATTTTATTCATTTTCTTCAAACAAATGAATGAAATATAATTATTGCTATGAAAAACATATTGCTTTTTTGCTGACATTTTTTTAATGATTTGAATGAAATGAAGTGAAGGATTGCATCAAATACGAACCCTGAAAAATTACAAAATTGGCCTGAGGGTGGAAATGAATGGACTAATAATTATTATAAAAATTCAAGTTCGCAGTTCGACCATAGGACGTTGATGGGCCAAGAATTAATTTTTTCTTATCTCTTCTAGCTACACGTGTGACTTCAAAATATTTTTTTCATAAAATATATGTACCTAAAAAGTTGGCAAAAATCATGAGAGGCCGTCCCATTAATTTTACAGTTATAAAACGGGAAATTACAAAGCGACTCACGCATTTTCACTTAGAATACCATGAAAAGTGAAGAGAAAGTCGGAACAAGAATCGCACGGTTTGAAACCTAGAGCGCTCTCATTTTAAACTTTGCACTAAGCCCATTATTGAGAGTGCCCCTTCTGTACGTTAGTACAGTAATTATTCTATGAACGGGATGATGGCAAGGGGGCAAGGCGAGGGGGATCCACCCGTAAACCTCACACTCTACCTAGTTGTACACCCCTGTTCGCGGGGAGCGCTGCTAATCGTCCCCACTTTTTCCCCCGCTGTTTTTTCTCTTTATAATATTAAACCGCTCCCCGCTACTGGCAGTGTCAGTACTGGCCTTCGCGTGAGCGTAAACGATTTTCAAAACAGTTATGGGTATGGGAGGAATTTCCCTACAACAATGGGTGAGTACTAATAATTCGCATAATTCTTATACTGCCTTCCTGAGCTATTAATAGTAAAATGTCGTTCGCTTTCAACAGCGGGACCGTGTTGTGACGGGAAGGAAAAATTTGCCTCCGAAAGGAGTAGAGACTTCAACTTCTGGAGGAGAACAGCTCGCTTAAATCGCTTCAAACGCATCATGTAAAGAGTTAGCGGCAAAATAATGACGACTCGGGTAAGCAGCAACGAGATAACGTCAATTATTTTCGTGTTTGAAATTTTGGTAAATAATTTCGTCTGATTCCGTCACGCGATTTTATAAAATTGTCATAATAGTATATGTAAGTTTCTCGCCAGTCTTCGAACCTTATTGTTGGACTTTGATCCTTTTACTTCTTTCTTCTAATTTATTTCTCATCTCTGTTTAAATCTTTTTTTTGTAAGCTGTCTTGCGAGGCAGCAGTCGCGTTCTATACTCTGTGGACTCCACTTCTCGTGTTCTCACGGAAAACAATATTTTGTAGCTAAAAGTTAAGCGTTCGTTATATTGGAATCGACTTAGTTTTCGATTCTCAATAACAGCTTGAGCATCGAATCTTGGTGTTATTCGGTTTGTGTTCAAAATCCTCCAGTCTTACAAATCGAAAACTCGTTCTAACTATGACGAACGTACGCGCTAAAATCTTGATAGCGGCCGTGGCTAGCGACGACAATAAAACTACCGTCTTTTGCATAAAACGATTTCAACTTCTCGGCGGTCAAACGGTCTACGTATTTCCGCCAGACAAGCAGGCCATCGGAAAACACCAACAACTCGCAAAACATCCGATCATCAAGAGCGCATTTAAATCAATAAAAATGAGAGGACAATTCCGAAACCTGACCATAACGCTTTCAGAAGACCTCCAATCAACCTATCTTGACGAGGAAGGAAATCCCCGTTTCGAAGAAGAGTACCTTGAAGAACTATCAGACAATTTGAAACTTGAAATGACATCAACGGAGTCCACCAAACACAGAAAAACGAGTCGCCAACTGAACGTAAATCATTACAATCGGTAACAAAGGACCTCGTTCTGAGCAAATTCAACGGGAAAAACCTGAACGCTACAACCTGGATTACAACGCCGGAGATGGAGTGCGTACGCCTTGACATCCCTATGGAACGCTATTGCGAAGTCATACACCTGTTCATCGAAGGTCCTGTAAACGACCGGTACACCGCAAATCGGGTACTCCTAGGAGACGCGCCCTGGACAACCTGGAAACAATCGTTTCTCGACAATTTCTCCAACAAAGGTTGGTCAAATGTAAATTATGCTTATAATTTTAAATTCATTAAGGGTTCCATTTCTGAGTACGCGTTGAAGAAACTTAGTTTGCTGGTCGATGTTGACCCTACATTAAGTGAAAATACTCGCGTGTGCTTCATTGTAGTGGGGCTCCCGCTGTCTATTCAGAGTAGTTTGAACAGGGAAGAAATAACAACCGTTAACAAATTAATGATAAAACTAAATCAACTAGATAGAGCTGTTCTACCAAAACCACATAATAATATTACAATTAGCAATAATAAAAATTCATTTTTCTCAAAACCTGGCTTCACTGAACGAAAATCCTGCTCTTATTGCGAGAAAATAGGCAAACCCGGTAGAATGCACCCTGAGTCGGTGTGCCGTACGAAGAAATTCTCCAGTAACCCTTCTAACACTACTAACGAAAAAAAATTTAAAATAGCCAACAACACCGAACTCGAAGAACTGATGAACAGCGAAGTAGAATCAAAAAACTAAATTTACCCCCTCTCATCACGCTGAAAGTCAATGTAGAAGACACACTCGCCACGGGCCTTTATGACCCCGGGGCAAACATTACAATGTTACCCCTACACTTTTTCAAAACGTTGAATACTAACATGTATACCACGAAACCCTTGACTTTCAGAACGATGAGTGGAGTAGATAAAATTAAAGGTGTAGCATACGTAAAAGTAAAAATACTCAATATAAAAAAAAAACAAGAGTTTTTGTAATAGACAATACGGACTTTAGATACGACATCCTAATTGGCCTAAATACTATAAAAGATTACAATTCATGCCAAAATCATGAATTAAAAATCACCCAGGCTAACACGGAACAAAAAAAGTACACCAACCACAACAGTGAACACATTCAAATAAATTGGAACGAACATTTTCCTTTCGAGCAGTTTGAAATAAAAACGGCTCATTTAGATGCTGAAAAAAAACAACATATTTATGACTTAATTGACAAACACGGCACGCTATTCGCAAAAAACCAATACGATATAGGCACAGTGCAAAAACACGAAGCTCATATAAAACTGGTGGAAGACAAATACATAGCGAAAAAACCCTATAGGTGCTCTTATGATGACCAGAAGGAAATTGAAAAACAGATCGGTGAGCTTTTAAACCACGGCATCATAGAGGAATCATGTTCACCATTCGCCGCACCGGTCACGCTGGCGTACAAAAAAACAGGTGAAAGTAATAAAAAAGAAAAAACAAGATTATGCGTGGACTTCAGGGAACTAAACAAACTTCTGGTTCCTGAGAGCCAGCCGTTTCCGCTCATTGATGACATTATCGCCAAAACCCGAGATTGCAGATGGTTTTCCGCCTTAGATATTAACATGGCCTTCTGGACCATACCTATACGTACCAAAGATCGATATAAAACGGGATTTATTACCCAACACGGCCACTGGCAGTGGGTCGCCATGCCGTTTGACTTAAAAACATCACCCGCAATTTTCCAAAGAATACTCTCGGGTATCATCCGACGGAATGGACTAGGTGACTTCTGTTGTAACTACATAGACGACATAATCATCTTCTCTAAAACTTTTGAACAACACATCCGACATCTCGAGGCTCTAATGGAGGCAATCAAAAAGGAGGGATTCAAACTAAAGTTCATCAAATGCAATTTTGCCACTAATTCCATCCAATATTTGGGTCACGTCATAGAAAACAACGCAGTCAGACCTCTCAACGATAATTTAATAGCTATTAAAAACTTTCCTACGCCAAAAAATCAAAAAAATATTCGTCAGTTTCTGGGTAAAATAAACTTCTACCATAAATACATCCAAAACGCAGCAAAAACACTTGACATTTTTCACAATCTTCTTCGAAAAGACGTCAAATTCGTATGGACGCAACAACGCCAGGAAGCTTTTGAGCGAATCAAAACTTACCTAACATCCTCGCCCGTGCTAGCCATTTTTGACCGAAACTTACCGATCATAATTTATACTGATGCGAGCATAGAAGGTATCGGAGCGATCCTTAAGCAGCCTCAACCCGACGGAGTTGAAAACCCCGTTGCTTACTTCTCCAAGAAGCTCAACGAGAGCCAAAAGAGACAAAAAGCTATCTACTTGGAGAGTTTAGCGATTAAAGAAGCCGTGAAATACTGGCGGTACTGGTTGATAGGCCGCCAATTTAAAATTATTACCGATCATAAACCTCTGGAAAATCTCAAATTGAAAGCAAGGACAGATGAGGAGCTAGACGATCTCGCAAACTATCTCTTACAGTATGATTTCGACAGAATCTACAGATCGGGATCCGCAAATGCAGAAGCGGACTGCCTATCGAGAAACCCAGTACTCGCAAGTGACTAAAACACAGATGACCACGAACCACTACGCACAGCTAATCTGCTCGAGTTGGAGGAAATTCGGGATAGCCAGAAGAACATCACTAAGGGAAAACGTGATATTTTAAAACACGGAATAATCTTGCGGAAAACTAGGGCTAGAGAACAAATAATAATCGATAAGGAATACGGCTTACAACTCGTTCAAAAAGTACATCTAAAATACGGCCACGTAGGGCCGAAACACATTATAAATACAATCAAAAATTATTACTACTTCCACAATATGTACAAAGAAATTCAACACTTCTGTTCCACATGCACAATTTGCCTCAAAAATACGTAAATATAGACGCACTAAACCCACAGGTTTCTTAGGCCACTTAGGTCCAGCAAGTGAACCCTTTCAAATAATGTCCATCGGCACGATAGGGGGATTTGGAGGAAACAAATCAACAAAAAGGTATCTCCACCTCCTAGTAGACCACTTCACTCGCTTCGCATTTATATCAACGTCACCAAACCAAACTGCTAACGAATTCATAAAACTAATTAAAAAAGTGCAGAGCGACCATCAAATCGGCACGTTGCTCACAGACCAGTATGCAGGCCTGAGCGCGCAAGACTTCACGAGATATCTTCAAGAAAACAATATAAATCATGTCTACACGGCCATCGATCACCGAGCCTCCAACGGACTGAACGAAAGGCTGAATCAAACGCTTGTCAATAGAATAAGATGCAGAATAAACGAAACAAAACGAAAAATTGCATGGACCTCAGTAGCTAGGCAGTGCGCTGAGGAATATAACAATACAATACACAGCGTCACCCAAAACACCCCAAATTACTTAATGAACGGTGTTCCACCACATGCAGCACCTAAAGAGTTTCTCGAAACCCCAAATTACCAGCGGGACGCAAAATTAGCCTTCCAAAATTCGGTCCACGACGAAAACAAGAGACGATACGACTCCAAAAGAAAAAAACGTTTCACTCACAATAGGAGACAACGTGTACGTAGAGAACGGGAACAGACTGAACCGTAAAAAGCTAGACGAAATACGATTGGGTCCGTTTCCCATCGTGAACAAGTTATCCAACTCGGTGTACCAGGTCAACGTAGGCTACAACGGTACCGACGACAAACGCTTGTACCACATAAGTAAGATCATCAGGGTAAACAATCAAGGAAAAATACGCTAAATCTTTTAACACACCCAACAACCACAGCTAATGTAAATTTCGATCATGATTGGTGTTCGTGATTTCGGCATACGAAAGAAATCAAAGTTATCGTAGAAATTGTCTAAAATACTACCTTATTACTAGGGCATTTGTAAATCACTCTCAGTTCATAGTCTAGCCTTTATTCACCAATGTTGTACCGATTAATGTTATACTAACTAACTAACGCTATACGTGTACATATCAACTTATTACCTATTACTCTGCGGAAAATTAGCTTCACTGTCTCACAGCTCTCTGGTTGGGGGGATGTAAGTTTCTCGCCAGTCTTCGAACCTTATTGTTGGACTTTGATCCTTTTACTTCTTTCTTCTAATTTATTTCTCATCTCTGTTTAAATCCTTACTGTCCTGCGAGGCAGTCGCGTTCTATACTCTGTGGACTCCACTTCTCGTGTTCTCACGGAAAACAATATTTTGTAGCTAAAAGTTAAGCGTTCGTTATATTGGAATCGACTTAGTTTTCGATTCTCAATAAAAGCTTGAGCATCGAATCTTGGTGTTATTCGGTTTGTGTTCAAAATCCTCCAGTCTTACATATATTCTTAGGTTTTATATTGATTTTAAGAATATACTCGAAATGTTTGGAAAATTACACCAGTAGTTGATTTCATATTAGGCCAGTTTCATAAATAAGGTGTTTGGAAATTTTTTGGAGCAGAGTTTCCCTGAAACCAGCCAATAAAATATAAAATGATTATATTTTAATTGTCTGGTCCCATGGCAACTTTGACCCGAACATGTTTCAAACACCTTGCTGCATCACTGGCCTATAATTGCCTCCTAAAAATTTATTTCGCGTGTTTGAACCAATATTTTTGATATACCAACCCAATATATCTATTCAATATTGTGCCACAATATTTTTTGTATACTTTTCTTGGCATATTTTATCAGTGTTTGTGGCGCAATATTTTCTATACATGAGGAATTAATCTTGATAAAACATTATTAATGTTCATTGAAATAATGTTATTTAAATGGGACATTCAACATATTTTTTTAATATTCTAGAAAAACGTTTAATAAATATTATTTCATTGAATTTTGCTACTTGGGGAAGTGAAGTACCATTACTTTTGGTGCTAGGGCAATGAAACTTTGTGAGGTTGTTGCTATTGGTGTGAGAGTTTCTTGTGCCAAATTTGGGCTCAATTGGTGCACTTCAAAGGGCCGGCCCGCAACTTTTTTTTTTTTGGTCTGCAAATTAGGAAGTCCCTCAGAAAACATAAGAAATGACTTAAAAACGCCCACGAGTCGACTACGTGGAAGTTTAATGCTTCGAAGCTGAGCGTATTTTGAGTCCCCCCCCCCCCATAATCATAGGATGGATTATTTTCCGCCAATTTTCTCACTAAAAATAAATAAATAAACGAAAAAGACAACAACAAAAACCGTTGAAATTGTTTTTCCCAATAATTTCAGTTACCCATCAAACAGCTAGATTGCAGAAGCTAACGGGGGATCCTCATTTCCCGCTCATTCGCTCCCCGCGAACAGAGATAAAGGCGTCTCAGTGATAACGGTCTTGTCTTCCTGTTGAAACCAAAGTGTTAAAATTGATCCCAAAAATGACTCAAAGCACGGAATTCAAAGCCGAACTATTCTCGATTTACTACAAAAAGTTGTTTCCCACTGAGCCCTTCTATCGTTGGTTGACTTATGGAAATCGTAAGTATTTCTTCCCTGTTTGTAACGCTCTCCAAGATCTCAAGATTTTGTTTATTGTCTGTAGCCGACTCAGTTACATTCACTCATAGGGAAATGTCATTCGTTCTAACGAACGATGTATTCATTCGTTTCTTAAGTTTTGACACTTTGGAAGAGTTTGAAAAAATGCTCGTCGATAAAGTTCCCGAGAAAATCGACATCGGCCCTGTTTATACAACGAAGTAAGGAACGATTTTCATTCTATGTTCATTCGACTCACGCTTGAATAATTTCTTAGACCTAAAAACAAGACTATGATATCACGTCTGGAAGTAGTCGAACGTGAACTTGTCTTCGATATTGATATAACTGACTACGCCAGGGCTAGATACTGCGGTTGCGGTGACACTGACGTTTGCAGTAAATGTTGGAAATTGATGTCTTTGGCGACGAAAATTATTCACGAGGCCCTAACAGGTAAACATAAAGTTCAGAGTGTTGCCGACCGTGGCCTTATGCCCAGAGTCGTCTTGGCATAAAAATGTCAGGGCCCCCGGCTGAATTTTCTACATTAAAATTGTAATTGATCATGTTGTCGTTGAGTTATTCAGACGTCCAGGTGGTATATGTTGTTGTCTCTCCACAATAATTGTTTTTATTCCTTTATTGGTCTTTTTCTAATCGATTTTCTGCCTGTCTAGGCCATCATCAGGACCATTATTAAAATACGTTTTCGTGTGTCTTCCACACTCGTTGACTTCCTCTACTATTTTCTACATTTTCGGGCATTTCCCCTCCAGATTTCCAAGCTGAATACGCCAATTTATGGGCCAAAAATTGTGCAGTGTGGTTAAATTAGATCGTTGTCCAAATACCCCATAATAAAGTAGTGTTTTCAAGTCAAGTCTGGAGGGGAAGGGAAGTTGAAATTACTAGATACAATTAAAAGGGCAATTGCGGGGATTACAGCCGCCAATTATTGTGACCCGTATCGTTTTCGGAACATTCGAAGAAAGTAAAAGTAACCTCAATTTTTCAGAGGATTTCGGGTTTCAACACATTCTCTGGGTGTTCTCGGGTCGTCGAGGCATACATTGTTGGGTATGCGATGAAACAGCTCGTCGAGTGCCCAATAAGGTGCGCTCGGATATTGCGGACTATTTGTACGTCTTGAGTGAAAACAAAGACGGGAAATTGTGTCGTATTTTCCCCGAAAAAGTACACCCTTCGATCAAGTAATGCAGCATTTGTAGACACATTTAAAAGGGCGATAGTTTGTTGACTAAAAAATAATTATTTATTGCAGAAGAGCGGTTGAAATAATCAGAGAACACTTCGTCAGCCTCTGTGTCGAAGGTTTAAATATATTTGGAGACGAAGGAGTAAGCGATTTGTTATTAATGCTGGAAGACACTTTAAAAAAAGAGGTCGAGCCAGTAATCAAGGAGTTGAAAACATCACGCGAAAGATGGGACGCGTTCGTCAGTATTTATAACCGGATGTTTTCTTCGGTAAGTCCTACAACGAACCACCTGTTACCTTCCGTCGCTTTATTTTGACGCTCCTTTACAGGGAAAACTCAGTAAAAAGAGCAGATATCTCCTTGATGAGATCATGCTCCACTACGCTTATCCTCGACTCGACATCAACGTAACGAAAAGCGCTAACCATCTGCTGAAAAGCCCGTTTTGTATCCATCCAAAAACCGAGAAAATCTGCGTCCCCTTTAACCCTGGCAACGTATTCGCATTCAACCCTGAAACCGTCCCGACCATTAGGTACGGCAGATAATCTGCCTTTCTATTATTCTGCTCAGCTTTTCATTTAATTCATTATTGTTTTTAGTGAACTCATCGATGAAATTCAAGCGTACGATCAGAAAGTAGCTGAAAACTCGCAACAACCCGCAGTCAACATGAAAATGTACAAGAAAACAAGTATGCACAAATCTATGCAAATATTTGAAGAGTTTGTGAGAAAACTGGAATCTGCTTACAGGAAAAAAGAAAAGCAAGGTAAACTTATGAGGCAAATTTTTGAGGTGCAAAGCTTAAAATCTAAATATTTTCTTTCTCAGGGGACCCTATGGAAATTATGTAGGGGGCTAGGGCCCGAGGAAACCAGCGAGCTGAGAAACACAATTTAAATAAATTAAGACCTACTTTTATTATGTTTAAAACACTCTCATTATTTCATTTTAGTCGTCCCACTTGGATTTCCGTTTTACGAACACCTCTTTTCCGTCGGTTGTTACCGCTGGGTAGTAGCCCAACCCTTCGTATTTATTTCTCATGTACGCTATATAAGTCGCACAGCCCACAATTGCAAGCAAGCCCATGCCCATTATGATTTTGTTCTGAAATCAGTCGGAGTTATTGCCAATTCGCTGGAAGGGGGTAAAACAAAACTCACAGGTTTGGTGTACAGCTCAAAATTGACCGCTCTAAAAGCCGTGGAAGTTCGTAGGGATTTGATTCCATCCCCGGGTTTAGGCTCCATATTCTTCTTGATTTGTCTATTTAATTAATTATCGAACCCAAAACCGATCAGAGCATTATTCTTGTCGTTATCAGAATTTGGCTCACAACCGATAACAGTTGTAAACCGTGTGCAACCTGGCACAGTACTTGCACTTTGAGTGCAGCAAAAAATGAGGCTCCATCAAATGTGGGTCGACAGTAAAGCAGTTTACACTCTTTACTTTGGAGAAAATCAACCTTCAAAGACAATTATGCAGGACACTGGACAACTTGAAAAATAGAATAGGACCAGATAAGACACCCGTAAAAGTAGGACATGTCCTGCAGAAGTAGGACATGTCCTGCAGAAGTAGGACATGTCCTGCAGAAGTAGGACATGTCCTGCAGAAGTAGGACATGTCCTGCAGAATCATGTACTGATAGGCAATTTAGAACTGGCTGACGCGGCAAAAACTTATGAAAATGCGCTAATATTCGTGGCTATAACTGCGGAAAAGCGCTAATTCGTGGTCTCACAATGCAAGTTCCAGGCAAAGATTGAGAAAAAAAATCGTCGATTCGCAGTGTTTGACGGCCATCCGCGGATAAAATGTAGAAATCAATACAAATGTGTTGTTTTTGGGTCATGCCCGCGGCTACACTTGAGAATACACGCTACTAATTCAAGGTTGTACAATTCAAAAAAAACATCGCGGCTGATATCGACAAAAACAACGCTAATTCGGATTAAAATTGGGCCAAAATGGCAATTTCACAACTGAAATGGCCAAAAGATATACTAATTCGCTGCAAAATTATCAGAAAACGCTATTTAACAGCTGAAATGGAGAAAAGTCACTAATTCGCGGATAAAGTTGAGGGAAAACGCTATTTCGCGGTTATGAAAATGAAGAAAATCACTAATTCCCGGCTGAAACTGAGAAAACGCAAACCCGTATAGCTTCTTCGAGGCTCAAACTGAGAACCAGCGCTAAACCACAGTAGAAAGTAGGAAAAAATTGCTTATGCGATGCTAAAATCTAAAAAACAACGCGGCTAAAATTGAAAAGAAAAAAATATTAATTAGGGCGGCTAACATTAAGAAAAACACTAATTTTGAACTCAAACTGAGAAAAAGTGCTAATTCGCTAGTAAAAATGAAATAAGTGGCTGAAAATGAGGAAAACGATAATTCGTGGTTAACATTGAGGAAAAGCGCTAACCCGAGGCCAAAATTGGGGAAAATCATTAAAACTTCGAGGCTAAAACTAAACATTAAACGCTAGTCCATAGCAAAAATTTAAAGGAAAAAAATGCCAATGTGGGACTGAATTGTGAAAAGAAAAACGCAGCTAATATTGAAAACATTCACTAATTAGCCCGGCGTAAATAAAATAAAAACTCTAGTTTTCAGCTCAAATAGGGAAACATTGCTATTCCCGGCTAAAAATTGAGGACAACGCCAATTCGTGGCTAAAATTGAGAAAATTCGCGAATTCACAGGCTAAAAACGCTTCTACGCGGCTAAAAGTGAAAAAAAAATCGCTAATTCGAGGCTAAAATTGAGGAAAAAATTTGCGATAAAGTGTTTAAGAATTTCTAATTCCGCCATCTCGCCTTCTGAGGGCAACTTTGTGAATGGAACTGAGAAAAACGGCAAATTCATGGCTATAAGTAAAAAAAAAAAAAAAACACTGATTCACGGCTAGAACTGAGAAGAAGCGCTAATCCATAGTTAAAATTTAAAAAATCCTGTTGCGGTGCTAAAATGGAGAATAAGCCGCTAATTTGCAGCTAATATTGAGAAAATCAGTAATTATTCTGAAATTAAGAGAAAGGTTAATTTTCAGCCTGAATTGAAAAAAAGTGCTAATACGCTGCCAAAAATGGAAAAATTGCCAATTTGCACTTAAAATATCAGAATACGCCAATTCGTGGTTAAAATGAACAGAATTCGCATTTCAGCAATCGGCATTTTCATGTCGGCTCTGGCCGGCCTCCTCTCTTATCAATCTCCAAAGTCTTCGAGCCTGACTTCCCTCCGTGAGGACCCGATCACTGAAATAGCCCACTTTGGCTTCTCTCACTAGACTTCTGTAGAGACTTTTCGTTTTCTTATAAGCATCTTTTGCTGTGCTGTCCCATGACGAAAGCTCGAATAGACGAATGCATTCAGTCTTCAATGCCAGAAGTTCGAGAGTGTACCAGGGATTTTTTTTTTTTTCACCGGAGTGACTCTTTTTTCCCGAATAACCGGAAAACATTCCTCCGAGCTACATGCCAACAAGCGGACAATGAAGACTTCTTGCTCATCTGGGTCATTGAGTGCATACATGACCAACCAATTAATTGACTTTAATCTCTCTCGAAACTCCGAAACGTTCAAGTCACTAAAGGGACCGAAAACAGAGCGAGATAGGTGGTGCTGCGTCTCTCAGCGCAAGATTGAACGAGAAAATTATCCCAAGATGGTCCGAATGAATAAAAGGACAGATCTGGGAGAAACAGGAACTACTAGGAAGAGATGAAGCGACATTGTCAATACAAGTACCCGAGGCCGGTCTCGTCACCTGCCGTAGAGTCAGATTCAGTCCAAAGGAATCGAGAAGGTCAAGCACGTCCAACAAAATTGTGGCAGAGCGACACTCTCCTCTTTCGCGATTTTTCTCAATTAATTGTGCTAACCGCAAATAGCCCTAATCACAAAAACGCTCGCAAGACGTTTTAACATCAAAGGTTAGAACGATATCAATCAACTATGAATCACATTTAGGCCGTGGTATAGAAAGTCAAAATCATAAAATCGTGTTTCTTTTTACCGCAAGCCCCTTTTTTTTGGCACCAACTGAGGGGGAACAAAATGATGAAAATGAAACACAGTCGGTTTGGTTGCCTATACGATATGGGAAGATGGACTCTTGTTAGAGGAGTTATTTGCAATTAAAATCTTTATCCCGGCCTAAATTTCATTCATAATTGATTGATATCGTTCTAACTTATGAGGTTTGACTCGATTGTCGCATGAATGAAATGCACTTTTCCCGACAGGCTGCTGTCGGAACAAAACTTTTTTCAGGTTACGTTAATTTTCAGATCAGTTAAATTAGGTTAAATGGCATGTCACAATTTCACCATTGCGCAATGCGGAGTGCCTGGGTTCGAATCCGAAACAATTTTTTTTAAATTTTTTTTTGTTCCTCCCTTTTTGACCCACCTCAGGATTTTTTACTCAATATTTATTAGGCTGTAGGCAAATCAAATAAAAGAGACGGCTCAAAATTCAGTGTCAATGAAATTTTTTGGTAATTGGGTGGTCCAGTAAGGCATAGCGTTAATTTAATAGCTCCCCTCCGCCGAGAACTCCCCTGCCATATCAACGGATTTGGTTCACAAGGGTCTCATACGAAAGCGCGTTCATTTTTCATTACTCGTGTCAATTTTGGGGGCAATTGCAGCAACAGCCGTGCGGTAGCGAATTTTCAACTAATTCAAACCCCTCTTTCACACCGTTCCCGTGGACCGATTCATCTGGATCACGAACTCGTCCGAGATATTCACGCTATTGATTTTTAGACCAAATTTGGTTGCCCTAAGTCAAAAATTGCGACCGTGATCGTGCTAACAAGCGAGGGGCCATATATATATAAATATATATATATCAAATCGAACCGACCTCGGATTCGTGTTCTAGGGGTTCTGAAACGTGAAAAAAAAGTATCACAACCCATATGTGCGACCATGAACTCACCACAATAAAACACTCAAAACACAGAAAGCACCGATCCCAAAAAGCTCGTACCACAAGACTCTAACCACAAGAAACACTAACCATAAAGGCTCCATCACTCTCAAGAAGTTTTGACAGCCGCTACGCATGAGTATTAAATGAATAATTTGTTGTCCTTCAGATTGACGAGAACATAAATGCCATGTGGTGAAAATTACTGCAGATTGGCCCGCTCGAGAAATTTCGGATTGGGCTCACCGATTTTGGACCTATAACCGCTTTCAGATTAGCCCCTTGGTCCAAATAATCCAGGTTGGCTCTTATTGTGATCAAATTGTGCAGTTTAGCCCTTTGGGCGTTACGGTGTCGATTTGTACATAAGTAAAACTTGAAGTTTGTACCTACCCCTATAGTTCGAGATGCTGGCGACAGTCCTATTCAACCGGAAGAACATAGTCACGAAAGGTATGCAAAATGATGGCATTTGACCCCCTATTCACGAGTCCGGAAGTCTGCCATGGTGTATCTGGGGCCTAAGCATTTTATATAGCTAATTAAAGTCCTTAATTTGGGACATGAATTCAACCAGAAGAACATAGTCCAGAAACAAGTCTAATTCGAAAGGCTTTATGGAGCTGATTACGAATATGATCGTCTGCCGACGTCTGTCTGGGGCATTTGCCCTCTGTGGCTCGCCAATTTCACGTAATTCGGTAAATTTTAATTAAACGGAAGAACACAGCCCTGAAACTGGTCTTATTCGATAGGTTTTATGGAGATGATTACAAATATAATCGTCTGCCTGGAGCATTTGCCCTCGGTGGCCAGTAAACTCCTTAAATCAGGGAAATTAATTAACCGGAAGAACAAGTCCGGAAAATGGTCTTTTGCGACACGTTTCATGTGGCTGAATACGAAAGTGATATCGTCTACCGGTGTCTGCTTGGGGCACTTGCCCTTAGTGACCAGTCAAACTGCACCGGTGGAAAATGATTAACCGGAAGAACATAGTCCTGAAACTAGTCACATTCGAAAGGTTTTATGGAGTTGATTACGAATATGATCGTCTGGTGCCGTCTGCCTGGGCCATTTGCCCTTTGTGGCTCGCCAAACTCTCGAAATTTTGAAAATGTTAATTAACCGAAAGAACATGGTCCTGAAACTGGTCCTATTCGATAGGTTTTTTGGAGATGATTACAAATATCATCGTCTATCGGCGTCTGCCTGGGGCACTTGCCCTCAGTGACCCGTCAAATTGCACAGAGGGAAAATGACTAACCAGAGGAACATAGTCGTGACACTAGTCTAATTCGAAAGGTTTTATGGAGCTGATTACGAATTTGATCGTCTGCCGACGTAGATGTAGGAAGTTTGACCGGCCACCGAGGGCAAATGCACCAGGCTGACAGCGCCAGACGATTCTATTTGTAATCATTTCCATAAATTCTATCGAATAAGACCAGTTTCAGGACTGTGTTCTTCCGGTTAATTCAAACTTCCCAAATTATGTGAGTTTAGCGAGCCACAGAGGGCAAATGCCCCAGGCAGACGGCGGCAGACGATCATATTCGTAAACAGCTCTATTGAACCTTTCGAATGAGACTAGTTTCACGACTATATTCTTCCGGTTAATCATTTTCCCTCTATGTGCAGTTTAACGGGTCACTGAGGGCAAGTGCCCCAGGCAGACACCGGCACACGATCATTTTCGTATTCAGCCACATGAAACCTGTCGCATAAGACAATATTCCGAACTCATTTTTTCCGGTTAATTAATATCTCTGATTTAGGGAGTTTGACTGGCCACCGAGGGCAAATGCTCCAGGTTGACGACGCCAGACGATTATGTTTGAAATCATCTCCATGAATTCTATCGAATAAGACCAGTTTCGGGACTATGTTCTTCCAGTTATTTAAAATTTTTGCACATTTCGTGAGTTTGGCGAGCCACAGAGGGCAAATACCCCAGGCAGACGGTGGCAGACGACCATATTTGTAATCAGCTTCATAAAACCTTTCGAATGGGACTAGTATCACGACCATTTTCTTCCGGTTAATCATTTTCTCTCTGTGCAGTTTGATGGGTCACTTAGGGCAAGTGCCCCAGGCAGACACCGGCAGACGATCATTTTCGTATTCAGCCACATGAAACCTGTCGCATAAGACAATATTCCGGACTTAGTTTTTATGTTTAATTAATATCCCTGATTTAGGGAGTTTGACTGGCCACCGAGGGCGAATGCCCCAGGCAGACGATTATATTTGTAATAATCTCCATAGATCCTTTCGAATAAGACCAGTTTCAGGACTATGTTCTTCCGGTTAATTAAATTTTACTGAATTTCGTGCGTTTGGTGAGCCAATGAGGGCAAATGCCCCAGGCATGGCGGCAGACGATCATATTCGTAATCAGCTCCATAAAACCTTTCGAATCAGACTAGTTTCAGGACTATGTTCTTCTGGTTAAATTCATGTCCCAAATTAAGGACTTTAATTAGCTATAAAATCCTTAGGCCCCAGATACAGCATGGCAGACTTTCGGACTCGTATATAGGGGGTCAAATGCCATCATTTTGCATACCTTTCGTGACTATGTTCTTCCGGTTGAATGGGACTGTCGCCAGCTTTCGGTCTACAACCCCCATTTTAGAAAAAAAAAAAAAAAAAAAAAATTCCACCCCACCCCCGGCCAGTAAAACACACAAACGAGCCATTTTCGGCGGCGCCGACAACCCTTAATATGGAGGCGTTTTTGGCTGGGGCTAAATGGACCTGAAAATCGCCCACTTTAAGCCCTCATCCGTATCAGTGGATGGTGTTTTAAGCAAAAGTGGCAAAATTTAAAATTTGATGAAGCCGCGTGTTGCAAAGAAGATTCCCAAAATATTCGACCAGGAAACTTCCAATTTCACGGATATTTAGCTCTCAAATGTTATCATTTTGCGGCTAAACCAGGTTCTTCAATCACTAAAAAGAAGTCAGAAACTTGCGGTTCGCGAAAATAAAGACCAAAAACTAGCAATTCTTCGGGAAAATAAGTATAAGGAAATTGCTATTTTGCGTAAGTACCGAAAACTTGCAACTTCTCGAATATTCAACCAAGAAACTTTTAATTTTGCTCAAACTTGCACACTCACAAATACTCAACTCTCAATGTTACAATTACATGGCTATTCGTCATGCGTAGTCATGGCCGGCTGCCCAGGGTCTGAGCCTACTAAAAGAATGACCCAGAAAATTGATATTTTGCCTAAAAATATAGTCCAAAAACTTGCAATTTGGCGAAAATTGAGACGAGAAAATTTCAATTTAGAGTTACCATAATTACAATTTTAACCTGAAACTTCAAATTCCCGAATATTCAGCCACGCCATACCACGCCTGTGGGCAGATTCACTGGCGAAAATAACAGATGAACCATTGCCTTTTTTCAGGCTTCTAACAGGATCTGGAGGTTAGATTCGCGTCAATTCACGGTCATCAGAGACTAAATTTGCACAGAAACGGCCACTATCCGTCAAAAAATAAATATCGGCTGGAAACCTGTCGTTTGTAGCCTTATATTTCGGATTTTATGTCGAAAAATTGAAACTTCTCTCCCTCCGACCCCGGAAAGTGATACTTTTGGAGCTAAACTTTAAATTTTAGACCTGAGACGGTAAAACGGAGCTGGCAGTTTCTCTGCCACCATAATTCTGTATGGCCCAGCAGGGTAAACACGATTTGAGCTAACCCAAACATACGAAATTGAGCGTCGAAACTTGCGAAAATGGGATTTTAGTGCGAAAAATCAGCAAAATTTGTTTCCAAGTTAAGCCGAGCCTCGAAATCGGTTTGTCAGCAACAAACACCCGCGAATTTTTGATTTTTGGTGAAACCGATGTGCGAAAATGTGTTGTTTTTTTAGTGAGAAAAATCCGCAAAATTGGTTTTATGGAGCGAAATATAATAAATTTGTGTTTCTGTTAGCCAGATCAGGGAAGATATTTTTGGAATTTTGGGGGTGAGCAGCTGCCCCACGAAATCTGCGTTTTTGATTCTAGGGGAGGGCAACTGCCCACCCCTGCCCCCGCTGGCTACGCCCATGTTCGATAAGAATAAACGAGTTTGGGTTTTCCTGTTAATTAAAGTGTATGTAGGTTGGACTATATCATTTGCAAATTTTTCCAAGACTTGTAGCCAGCGGTAACCGTTTGATGGACGAAATTGTTGAAAATCAGGTAAAGATATTGGGGAGGGGGCGAAAAGGTACCTTTGCCCACCTAGTAGGAACACAGATTGGGCGTTGGGATGGCCCACCTCGCCTTCCCCTCTACCTCTACGCCTCTGCGAGGGGTGCCCGGGTGTGGACTCGCAATTGTCACCATAATATGGGGCAGCTGAACACCCCTAGACCTAGACGCCATCGATAAGTAAAAATCCTACATTTTGTTTCATGGGAAGGCCCCAATATTCGGCCTGGAACTCATCAAATTTTTATCCTAGAAACAAATACTAGAAACTTACAGCTTCTAAATCCTAATTTTAGTTTTTTAAACTCCCCATAATTTGCCTGTAAACTGCCGGTGTGGCCTTCCAATGAATGAAAAAAGAAAGAAAGAAAGAAAAAAAAACAGTGGTGTAGCCAGATTATTATACCTCCTAATCCCATATTTATGATGAAGATGAAGACCCGACGATGGGCATGGGTAAATTAATTAGACTGATATTATCCGGACGACGATGGAAGGGCATAGCCCAACACGATTCGAGTTTCGAGAAAAAATGGCTCCCCGGCGGGATTTGAACCCGCAACCTCTGGATTACCAGTCCAGCACGCTGCCATTTGCGCCACGGAGACGCCTATGGGAGTCGTACTCCGAGGGATAAGCTAAGCCGAACCCCACCCAGGTCCATTGTTTCTCGAAACTCTAGGCGCTTCTCCTGATCGGTAAACCACGCCGAATTTTATCTTATCTAGATGTTGTTAGATGGATATATTGAATAAATCTGTCGCCGGTATTTTAATTAATAAATTAATTAGACTGATATTATCCGGACGACGATGGAAGGGCATAGCCCAACACGATTCGAGTTTCGAGAAAAAATGGCTCCCCGGCGGGATTTGAACCCGCAACCTCTGGATTACCAGTCCAGCACGCTGCCATTTGCGCCACGGAGACGCCTATGGGAGTCGTACTCCGAGGGATAAGCTAAGCCGAACCCCACCCAGGTCCATTGTTTCTCGAAACTCTAGGCGCTTCTCCTGATCGGTAAACCACGCCGAATTTTATCTTATCTAGATGTTGTTAGATGGATATATTGAATAAATCTGTCGCCGGTATTTTAATTAATAAATTAATTAGACTGATATTATCCGGACGACGATGGAAGGGCATAGCCCAACACGATTCGAGTTTCGAGAAAAAATGGCTCCCCGGCGGGATTTGAACCCGCAACCTCTGGATTACCAGTCCAGCACGCTGCCATTTGCGCCACGGAGACGCCTATGGGAGTCGTACTCCGAGGGATAAGCTAAGCCGAACCCCACCCAGGTCCATTGTTTCTCGAAACTCTAGGCGCTTCTCCTGATCGGTAAACCACGCCGAATTTTATCTTATCTAGATGTTGTTAGATGGATATATTGAATAAATCTGTCGCCGGTATTTTAATTAATAAATTAATTAGACTGATATTATCCGGACGACGATGGAAGGGCATAGCCCAACACGATTCGAGTTTCGAGAAAAAATGGCTCCCCGGCGGGATTTGAACCCGCAACCTCTGGATTACCAGTCCAGCACGCTGCCATTTGCGCCACGGAGACGCCTATGGGAGTCGTACTCCGAGGGATAAGCTAAGCCGAACCCCACCCAGGTCCATTGTTTCTCGAAACTCTAGGCGCTTCTCCTGATCGGTAAACCACGCCGAATTTTATCTTATCTAGATGTTGTTAGATGGATATATTGAATAAATCTGTCGCCGGTATTTTAATTAATAAATTAATTAGACTGATATTATCCGGACGACGATGGAAGGGCATAGCCCAACACGATTCGAGTTTCGAGAAAAAATGGCTCCCCGGCGGGATTTGAACCCGCAACCTCTGGATTACCAGTCCAGCACGCTGCCATTTGCGCCACGGAGACGCCTATGGGAGTCGTACTCCGAGGGATAAGCTAAGCCGAACCCCACCCAGGTCCATTGTTTCTCGAAACTCTAGGCGCTTCTCCTGATCGGTAAACCACGCCGAATTTTATCTTATCTAGATGTTGTTAGATGGATATATTGAATAAATCTGTCGCCGGTATTTTAATTAATAAATTAATTAGACTGATATTATCCGGACGACGATGGAAGGGCATAGCCCAACACGATTCGAGTTTCGAGAAAAAATGGCTCCCCGGCGGGATTTGAACCCGCAACCTCTGGATTACCAGTCCAGCACGCTGCCATTTGCGCCACGGAGACGCCTATGGGAGTCGTACTCCGAGGGATAAGCTAAGCCGAACCCCACCCAGGTCCATTGTTTCTCGAAACTCTAGGCGCTTCTCCTGATCGGTAAACCACGCCGAATTTTATCTTATCTAGATGTTGTTAGATGGATATATTGAATAAATCTGTCGCCGGTATTTTAATTAATAAATTAATTAGACTGATATTATCCGGACGACGATGGAAGGGCATAGCCCAACACGATTCGAGTTTCGAGAAAAAATGGCTCCCCGGCGGGATTTGAACCCGCAACCTCTGGATTACCAGTCCAGCACGCTGCCATTTGCGCCACGGAGACGCCTATGGGAGTCGTACTCCGAGGGATAAGCTAAGCCGAACCCCACCCAGGTCCATTGTTTCTCGAAACTCTAGGCGCTTCTCCTGATCGGTAAACCACGCCGAATTTTATCTTATCTAGATGTTGTTAGATGGATATATTGAATAAATCTGTCGCCGGTATTTTAATTAATAAATTAATTAGACTGATATTATCCGGACGACGATGGAAGGGCATAGCCCAACACGATTCGAGTTTCGAGAAAAAATGGCTCCCCGGCGGGATTTGAACCCGCAACCTCTGGATTACCAGTCCAGCACGCTGCCATTTGCGCCACGGAGACGCCTATGGGAGTCGTACTCCGAGGGATAAGCTAAGCCGAACCCCACCCAGGTCCATTGTTTCTCGAAACTCTAGGCGCTTCTCCTGATCGGTAAACCACGCCGAATTTTATCTTATCTAGATGTTGTTAGATGGATATATTGAATAAATCTGTCGCCGGTATTTTAATTAATAAATTAATTAGACTGATATTATCCGGACGACGATGGAAGGGCATAGCCCAACACGATTCGAGTTTCGAGAAAAAATGGCTCCCCGGCGGGATTTGAACCCGCAACCTCTGGATTACCAGTCCAGCACGCTGCCATTTGCGCCACGGAGACGCCTATGGGAGTCGTACTCCGAGGGATAAGCTAAGCCGAACCCCACCCAGGTCCATTGTTTCTCGAAACTCTAGGCGCTTCTCCTGATCGGTAAACCACGCCGAATTTTATCTTATCTAGATGTTGTTAGATGGATATATTGAATAAATCTGTCGCCGGTATTTTAATTAATAAATTAATTAGACTGATATTATCCGGACGACGATGGAAGGGCATAGCCCAACACGATTCGAGTTTCGAGAAAAAATGGCTCCCCGGCGGGATTTGAACCCGCAACCTCTGGATTACCAGTCCAGCACGCTGCCATTTGCGCCACGGAGACGCCTATGGGAGTCGTACTCCGAGGGATAAGCTAAGCCGAACCCCACCCAGGTCCATTGTTTCTCGAAACTCTAGGCGCTTCTCCTGATCGGTAAACCACGCCGAATTTTATCTTATCTAGATGTTGTTAGATGGATATATTGAATAAATCTGTCGCCGGTATTTTAATTAATAAATTAATTAGACTGATATTATCCGGACGACGATGGAAGGGCATAGCCCAACACGATTCGAGTTTCGAGAAAAAATGGCTCCCCGGCGGGATTTGAACCCGCAACCTCTGGATTACCAGTCCAGCACGCTGCCATTTGCGCTGGACTGGTAATCCAGAGGTTGCGGGTTCAAATCCCGCCGGGGAGCCATTTTTTCTCGAAACTCGAATCGTGTTGGGCTATGCCCTTCCATCGTCGTCCGGATAATATCAGTCTAATTAATTTATTAATTAAAATACCGGCGACAGATTTATTCAATATATCCATCTAACAACATCTAGATAAGATAAAATTCGGCGTGGTTTACCGATCAGGAGAAGCGCCTAGAGTTTCGAGAAACAATGGACCTGGGTGGGGTTCGGCTTAGCTTATCCCTCGGAGTACGACTCCCATAGGCGTCTCCGTGGCGCAAATGGCAGCGTGCTGGACTGGTAATCCAGAGGTTGCGGGTTCAAATCCCGCCGGGGAGCCATTTTTTCTCGAAACTCGAATCGTGTTGGGCTATGCCCTTCCATCGTCGTCCGGATAATATCAGTCTAATTAATTTATTAATTAAAATACCGGCGACAGATTTATTCAATATATCCATCTAACAACATCTAGATAAGATAAAATTCGGCGTGGTTTACCGATCAGGAGAAGCGCCTAGAGTTTCGAGAAACAATGGACCTGGGTGGGGTTCGGCTTAGCTTATCCCTCGGAGTACGACTCCCATAGGCGTCTCCGTGGCGCAAATGGCAGCGTGCTGGACTGGTAATCCAGAGGTTGCGGGTTCAAATCCCGCCGGGGAGCCATTTTTTCTCGAAACTCGAATCGTGTTGGGCTATGCCCTTCCATCGTCGTCCGGATAATATCAGTCTAATTAATTTATTAATTAAAATACCGGCGACAGATTTATTCAATATATCCATCTAACAACATCTAGATAAGATAAAATTCGGCGTGGTTTACCGATCAGGAGAAGCGCCTAGAGTTTCGAGAAACAATGGACCTGGGTGGGGTTCGGCTTAGCTTATCCCTCGGAGTACGACTCCCATAGGCGTCTCCGTGGCGCAAATGGCAGCGTGCTGGACTGGTAATCCAGAGGTTGCGGGTTCAAATCCCGCCGGGGAGCCATTTTTTCTCGAAACTCGAATCGTGTTGGGCTATGCCCTTCCATCGTCGTCCGGATAATATCAGTCTAATTAATTTATTAATTAAAATACCGGCGACAGATTTATTCAATATATCCATCTAACAACATCTAGATAAGATAAAATTCGGCGTGGTTTACCGATCAGGAGAAGCGCCTAGAGTTTCGAGAAACAATGGACCTGGGTGGGGTTCGGCTTAGCTTATCCCTCGGAGTACGACTCCCATAGGCGTCTCCGTGGCGCAAATGGCAGCGTGCTGGACTGGTAATCCAGAGGTTGCGGGTTCAAATCCCGCCGGGGAGCCATTTTTTCTCGAAACTCGAATCGTGTTGGGCTATGCCCTTCCATCGTCGTCCGGATAATATCAGTCTAATTAATTTATTAATTAAAATACCGGCGACAGATTTATTCAATATATCCATCTAACAACATCTAGATAAGATAAAATTCGGCGTGGTTTACCGATCAGGAGAAGCGCCTAGAGTTTCGAGAAACAATGGACCTGGGTGGGGTTCGGCTTAGCTTATCCCTCGGAGTACGACTCCCATAGGCGTCTCCGTGGCGCAAATGGCAGCGTGCTGGACTGGTAATCCAGAGGTTGCGGGTTCAAATCCCGCCGGGGAGCCATTTTTTCTCGAAACTCGAATCGTGTTGGGCTATGCCCTTCCATCGTCGTCCGGATAATATCAGTCTAATTAATTTATTAATTAAAATACCGGCGACAGATTTATTCAATATATCCATCTAACAACATCTAGATAAGATAAAATTCGGCGTGGTTTACCGATCAGGAGAAGCGCCTAGAGTTTCGAGAAACAATGGACCTGGGTGGGGTTCGGCTTAGCTTATCCCTCGGAGTACGACTCCCATAGGCGTCTCCGTGGCGCAAATGGCAGCGTGCTGGACTGGTAATCCAGAGGTTGCGGGTTCAAATCCCGCCGGGGAGCCATTTTTTCTCGAAACTCGAATCGTGTTGGGCTATGCCCTTCCATCGTCGTCCGGATAATATCAGTCTAATTAATTTATTAATTAAAATACCGGCGACAGATTTATTCAATATATCCATCTAACAACATCTAGATAAGATAAAATTCGGCGTGGTTTACCGATCAGGAGAAGCGCCTAGAGTTTCGAGAAACAATGGACCTGGGTGGGGTTCGGCTTAGCTTATCCCTCGGAGTACGACTCCCATAGGCGTCTCCGTGGCGCAAATGGCAGCGTGCTGGACTGGTAATCCAGAGGTTGCGGGTTCAAATCCCGCCGGGGAGCCATTTTTTCTCGAAACTCGAATCGTGTTGGGCTATGCCCTTCCATCGTCGTCCGGATAATATCAGTCTAATTAATTTATTAATTAAAATACCGGCGACAGATTTATTCAATATATCCATCTAACAACATCTAGATAAGATAAAATTCGGCGTGGTTTACCGATCAGGAGAAGCGCCTAGAGTTTCGAGAAACAATGGACCTGGGTGGGGTTCGGCTTAGCTTATCCCTCGGAGTACGACTCCCATAGGCGTCTCCGTGGCGCAAATGGCAGCGTGCTGGACTGGTAATCCAGAGGTTGCGGGTTCAAATCCCGCCGGGGAGCCATTTTTTCTCGAAACTCGAATCGTGTTGGGCTATGCCCTTCCATCGTCGTCCGGATAATATCAGTCTAATTAATTTATTAATTAAAATACCGGCGACAGATTTATTCAATATATCCATCTAACAACATCTAGATAAGATAAAATTCGGCGTGGTTTACCGATCAGGAGAAGCGCCTAGAGTTTCGAGAAACAATGGACCTGGGTGGGGTTCGGCTTAGCTTATCCCTCGGAGTACGACTCCCATAGGCGTCTCCGTGGCGCAAATGGCAGCGTGCTGGACTGGTAATCCAGAGGTTGCGGGTTCAAATCCCGCCGGGGAGCCATTTTTTCTCGAAACTCGAATCGTGTTGGGCTATGCCCTTCCATCGTCGTCCGGATAATATCAGTCTAATTAATTTATTAATTAAAATACCGGCGACAGATTTATTCAATATATCCATCTAACAACATCTAGATAAGATAAAATTCGGCGTGGTTTACCGATCAGGAGAAGCGCCTAGAGTTTCGAGAAACAATGGACCTGGGTGGGGTTCGGCTTAGCTTATCCCTCGGAGTACGACTCCCATAGGCGTCTCCGTGGCGCAAATGGCAGCGTGCTGGACTGGTAATCCAGAGGTTGCGGGTTCAAATCCCGCCGGGGAGCCATTTTTTCTCGAAACTCGAATCGTGTTGGGCTATGCCCTTCCATCGTCGTCCGGATAATATCAGTCTAATTAATTTATTAATTAAAATACCGGCGACAGATTTATTCAATATATCCATCTAACAACATCTAGATAAGATAAAATTCGGCGTGGTTTACCGATCAGGAGAAGCGCCTAGAGTTTCGAGAAACAATGGACCTGGGTGGGGTTCGGCTTAGCTTATCCCTCGGAGTACGACTCCCATAGGCGTCTCCGTGGCGCAAATGGCAGCGTGCTGGACTGGTAATCCAGAGGTTGCGGGTTCAAATCCCGCCGGGGAGCCATTTTTTCTCGAAACTCGAATCGTGTTGGGCTATGCCCTTCCATCGTCGTCCGGATAATATCAGTCTAATTAATTTATTAATTAAAATACCGGCGACAGATTTATTCAATATATCCATCTAACAACATCTAGATAAGATAAAATTCGGCGTGGTTTACCGATCAGGAGAAGCGCCTAGAGTTTCGAGAAACAATGGACCTGGGTGGGGTTCGGCTTAGCTTATCCCTCGGAGTACGACTCCCATAGGCGTCTCCGTGGCGCAAATGGCAGCGTGCTGGACTGGTAATCCAGAGGTTGCGGGTTCAAATCCCGCCGGGGAGCCATTTTTTCTCGAAACTCGAATCGTGTTGGGCTATGCCCTTCCATCGTCGTCCGGATAATATCAGTCTAATTAATTTATTAATTAAAATACCGGCGACAGATTTATTCAATATATCCATCTAACAACATCTAGATAAGATAAAATTCGGCGTGGTTTACCGATCAGGAGAAGCGCCTAGAGTTTCGAGAAACAATGGACCTGGGTGGGGTTCGGCTTAGCTTATCCCTCGGAGTACGACTCCCATAGGCGTCTCCGTGGCGCAAATGGCAGCGTGCTGGACTGGTAATCCAGAGGTTGCGGGTTCAAATCCCGCCGGGGAGCCATTTTTTCTCGAAACTCGAATCGTGTTGGGCTATGCCCTTCCATCGTCGTCCGGATAATATCAGTCTAATTAATTTATTAATTAAAATACCGGCGACAGATTTATTCAATATATCCATGGGCATGGGTGTTTTGGCCCCGCCTAAACTTCGGAGCCTCACAATAATAAACACGAAAAACGGAAAAACTAACGTAAAAAAATAAAGAATAACCGCATAAAAGTAAAATTCACTAATCCACACAAACTCAGTTTTCTAAAAAGTAACGTTTTCAAACACTGGGAGCGCCCGTGTCGAAAACGCCAAACCATGAGAAAACCCTTAAAAAGGTAAAAGAGAAGTTTATGGTTTATGCAATCAAGCGCATTAAACATTTTTCGCGTTTTTAATTTTCGCTTCATAATAAGCCTCGAGAATCAATTATCGCCTTTTAAAGGCTGAACAACTGTCCTAGTAGCAACCAATAAAATGACTTCAGCCCCTTTGGAATCGTTGGTTCGAGTGGAAGAGAGATTCAGTGAACATGATAAACCGGTCGACAGAGAGAAGGTAGGGACCCAGCTTCTTGACGTTATTTTGGAATTATATTTTCTTAATTTGATCGCATTTTTATTGATTAGACTTGTCCATTACTTTTGAGGGTGTTCTGTTGTATCGGGAGGCACAACAGTCCGGGAGATTATCGTAACGGCAATGTTCCGTCGAACGAACTTCAATTTATACTTGGTAATTTTGTTAATTTATAAGACCTGAGAAACTCGTGAAAATGGAGGATTATTAAAAATTAAAGGATGGACGCCACTCTCAGAGAGATAACGGGCCTAGTCAAAGAGGTGAACGAAGACGCTCGAGCTCGTGGCACAATGTTCGACTTTTCTCTCGTCTATCCAGTTTTTAACGCACCCGGTTTTCGTTTCAAACATATTGGGACAACGTACGCCGGTCAGACAAGCTCTGACGACAATCGGACTTTGGCCAGTCTGAGGTGCTTTTAATCATTTTGTGTTGGGTTGAGGGTTGACTGGCTTAAACATACTGATTGTGATTCTGTTTTAAGGTTCAACGTTGGGGAATTCATAGATGTGTGCATTACGCCTCCCTCAAGGGTTACACCGATGATGATGAGACGGTCAGGCGGTATGAGGCCTTACTGAGCTGGTCCTATCGTTTTATTTTTTATGTTTCTCACTTATTTTCTTCCTGTACGCCGCTTATGTCGGACTACAGTTCTGGTTCTACATTTTTTTAAAAATTAGAAGTGTAATAAGTAGAGCAGCACGGTAATAGTTTGTCTCAATTCTTACGCAAGTTCCAGACCTACACCATATCTACATCTTACGGTTAGGACCTCATAGGAAGGCCCCGAATCCTCTCCGTCAGCTCGAATTTTGTTCTGGGGCCTATTCTCTAACAAAAAAGCAATTTGTCTATTTCATTAATTTTCTTCAAACAAATTAATGAAATAGAAACATTGCTACGAAAAACATTGCTTTTTTGTTAGAGAATAAGGCCGTTTTCACACTTGGGTTTCTGGAATCCGATTCGCGTATCTTATATACTTACTAATCGAGGATACTAAAAATACACTACAGTCAAGGCGCTCCTTCACCCTGGGATTCCGGAATCGCATACTTTTAGTATCCGATTCCGGAATCTCAAGTGTGAATGAGCGCGTTTGCCGTATTGTATTTTTAGTATCCTCGATTCGGGAACCGGGACCGGAATGTCAAGTGTGAAAGCGCCCAAAGCCCCCGTATGTTCGAAAAAATTAATGAAGTAGACAAATTGCTATGAAAAACTTATTGCTTTCTTGTTGGAGAATAGGCCCCCTGTACTGGAAATCTTCCCGAAGTCTTGAAAGTGGCTTGACCTGGGGCATGTTCTGTAAGATTTCAGTGTTTCTAGGTATATCCCTTTCCATCCGTCCGCCCCTAATTAAATCACATGTTGATGGGGCGGATGGGTGGAAAGAGACAGTGATAGTGACAGTTAAAAGTTATAGAACAGGCCCCCAGGTCAGGGCCGTCTTTACTGAAGTTAGGCCCCCTCTGTTGGCTGTGGGGGGGGGGGCGCACTTTCTTTCCCACGTGGGGTTCACTTTGCTTCAAATTAATTTTCGAAAGTACTTTGGGTAAAAAGTGCAGTGGTGTTCGGGAAAAGAGGTACATGTATTTACAGCCGTTTTTTCTCATTTTGAGAAATATCGATATAAAATTCGATCACTTGTTTGGCCAGATTTTTTTTCACTTTTAACCGTCAACCATGTGTGGGCAGTTGCCCTCCAATAGACTCCAAATCGAAGACGTAGTGGGGCCGGCACACACCTTGATTAATACCATCAAACAGTACAAATCATTCAGGGTCACTACCGATTTCGCGGGGTTCTTTGATTCAAAAAAATTGCAACAGATTTTTCTCGCGGGTCTAGCTCACTAAGAAACCAATTTCTCTGATTTCGCTTTCTAAAATCAAATTCCGTTGAATTTTCTCGCCGAAAAGACATTTTCGTGGGTCTGCCTCAATAAAAAATCCTTCCCCGGATTTCGCCAACTAAAAAAACAAACAATTTTGCCAAAACTTTTAGCTTGATTAATATTTCATTTTTAGGGTTTGCTTCTTCTAAACAGGGCTGGGCAGTAATCGAATTACATGTAATTGAATTACGTAATTCAATTACAATTAGTAATTGGTAATTTGTAATTGATAACAACACGCCATTGTAATTGGTAATTTTTAGTTAAAAGCACTTTTTCGAAGTAATTTGTAATTAACAATTACCAGTTACATTTCCATCTTCAGAGTCAATATATCACTTCGAAAACTCAGCGGGTACTATTTCGCGCCTTACTTGGAGCTTTTGGAGGAGATTTTGCATGAAATACTCTGAAAAAAAGGTTGCCAATTTGAAATTTGAGAAATTCAGAAACGGTACAAAATTTTCTCAAACTAGTGGCGTAGGTAGGAATTTGTCCTGGGGGGGGGGGGTCAGAGATTGAAATCTCGTAAGGGTGAGAGGAGGGAGGTAATTTCAGATTTTAGTCATCATTCCACCCAGCCAGCACAGTCTCTGGACATCTTGCTGGCCTCATCATAGCCTCAATCTCTCAGTTAAGGGCAATTTTTGGACTCTACCCGCAAATTAGCGATTTTCTCAATTTTGGCCGAGTGTATCGTTCTCCTCAATTTCAGCCGCAGATTAGCAGTTTTGCCCCACCCCCTCCCATAGCCATGAATTTGCACATTTTCTCAACTTTAGCAGCAAAGTACCGTTTTTATCCCGTGAGCGATGTTTCTTAATTATCCACGACTTTTCGCGTTTTCCTCGCGAATTTGCGGTTTCTTCACCTATTGCCACAAACAGGCGCTTTTTTTCAATTTCAGCCTGAAAAGTTGCCTTCAGAATCCGCAAATTGGCGTGTATTCAGTTTTGGTGCAAATAAGAATTTTTCTCAATTTCAACCGCGAATTAGCCTTTTTTTAAAATTGTAGCGGCGACGCATCGTACCGTTTCAAACCTGTGAATTAGCAAATTTTCTCAATTTCATCAGTCACAAATTGGCGTCTGGCGCAATTTCAGCTGTAAATTGGCGATTTTTTCCATTTTTAGCCTCGAATTAGCAATTTTCTTAATTTTTAGGCTTAAAATTAACCTTTCTCTTAATTTTGACCAGACTGATTATATTTATTTTCTAAGGCCCGGTTCACAAGCTCTACGTTTACGTTCTGTGGAGTCTATGCAGCCAAACAAATTTACTCCCTCGAAAAATGAATCATTTTTATAGGTTGAATAGACACCACACAACACGAACATAGAGCTTGTGAACAGGGCCTAAATATTACCCGCAAATTAGCGGCTTTTCACATTTTACCACCGCATTAACAATTTTGTATAACTTTTATATGTACAGATTATTGCTTCTTTTCAGTTCTAGCCGTGAATTAGCGTATTTTTTAACATTGTACTATAGCCATGCATGAGTTTGCCATTTTTCTGAATTTTAGCCACAAAAATGCCTTCAGGAAGGTGCGAATTTAAATTATAAATGTATTTTTTTTCAAACCAAAAAATTTACTTCTATCCATCCATTTCTGTCAAAAAATCATCATTTTTAAATTATAAATTTCACGACTTATTCCAGAATTAGTGATGTTTCTCAATTTTAGCTGCGAATTATCGCTTTTTCTACATTTTAGCTGCGTGGTAGCGTCTCCAACCCGAGTTTTGTCAATTTTTGCCAAGAATTGGCGTTTGACTCAAATTAACCTGCAAATTAGCAATTTTTTCAATTTATAACTGAGAATTAGCACTTTTCCCCAATTTGAACTGAAAATTAACGTTTTTCTTAATTTTAGCAGCGCTAATTGGTGATTTTTTCAATTTTTGCCGCGAATTAGTGATTTTCTTCATTTTTTATCCACGAATAAACGTTCTCATAACTTTATATCTGCAAATTGCAAATTAGCGATTTTTCCCTATTTCAGCTGTGAAATAGCGTTTTGTGCTAATTTTGCGGCCATTCAGCATCCTATTCCCTTTTTCATTTGCGAATGGGCGATTTTACGCCATTTCAGTTGTGAATTTGCCATTTGTGTCCAATTTTAACCTGAAAGCGTCTTTTGTTTGTCAGTATCATAGCGTCTTTTCTCAACTTTAACCGCGGGGTTTGCCCAAATACAACACTTTTGCGTTGATTTTCACAATTTATTCGAAGAATGGCCTCTATGTACCGCGAATCAGCGATTTTGTCCTTAATTTTAGTCTGTAAGTTGCATCGCGAGACTACGAATCAGAGCTTTTTAGCCGCTATAGCCACAAATATTACCGATTTTTGTCTGATAGAGGGTTTCCCCGTACCTGGGTATACTACTGCGTTTGGTCCGAAGTCCAAGGATAAAGCTGGACGTACTCGGACCTTTTCGGACTGCTTCAAGTCCAGAAAACTTGCTAAATTCAACTTCGTGAAACGCTCATGGTGATTTTATGGGGCTCTTCGTTATGGTACTAGTGCTCCTACGTTCGTATACTTGTGGCTCTGGCGGGGGGGGGGGATCTATCCCCTATATCCGGGATTCCCTGTGACAGTTCGCAGGCCGGGATGTGGGGCAAAATTTGCAAATTTGACCCCGGACATTTCGCAACCCTACTCATGCGACGCGCTTGGCATCTAGGGGCTATGCTGTTCCTGCTTCCTTTCTCAGAGTTTCAGTTGGACTTACAGACGCTGAAGATGGCGAGCAGCCGAAACCGGTTCGTTTCTAACGCACCTCAACGAGGGAAGACAGACAACGTAGGCTCCTATGGCTACAGTTTCTTGCATGCATTATCTAGGGGCTATGCTGTTCCTGCTTCCTTTCTCAAAGATCTGTTCTGACGTTCGATTGTTTGCTGGACGCACTAAAAAAATGACAGTGAACAAGAGCAAGACTCTTGCGTGTTCCACAAATCCAGCTCTTGGGTAATTGGTAATTGAAGAAGTGATTCAATTACAGTAATGGTAATTTGTAATTATTCGTGGAAGTGAAAATTAATTGGTAATTTGTAATTAATCCTCTTTTTTGGAAGTGATTTGTAATTTGTAATTAATTACCCAAAAAGCTGTAATTTGCCCACCCCTGCCCCTAGAAATAAAATATTAATCAAGTTGTAGGACTCAACAACTAATAATATTAACAATCTTTGTAGGTGATCAACCAATTTCATGGGGTGCCGTGATTAAAAGAGGCCAATTTCGCAAATTTTGAGCACATCTTTGCAGGTCTGACTCACAAAAAAAATTCTCTGATTTCACCCTACAAGAACCACTTCTCGATTTTTTGTCGCTAAAAACCCATTTTCGTTGTTCTGGCTCACTGAAACCCAAATTTCGTGATGACGTTTGTCTACGGAAAACTAATTTTTCGGGGTTGGCTAATTTAAACCCCAATGTTGTGTATTTTTCTTACAAAAAAAAACATTTTCACATGTCTGGCTCACTAAAAAAATGAAAGATTTCGGATTTTCACTCGCTATAACCCCAACATTTCGCGGAAATTGTATGAAATCCCAATTTCGCGGGGATATAACTCGCATTCAAAACCTCAATTACGTGGTTTTAGCACACTAATGAAAATATCTTCACGATTCTGTCTCATTGAAACGCAAATCTCGTGGGATTTGCTCGCTATAAAACCAATTTTGGGGGGCCCTAGATCACAAAAACACTAATTTCGCGGTGTCATCTCTCTGAAGAACTGAAACCCCAATTTCGTAAGGGTTTTGGGCATGCGGAAAACCAAATTTCGTGGGGTTACCTCATCGAAATGATTCATTTCACATACATATTTGGCCCACTAAAAAACTATTTATTTAATTAAATAAGCATGCAGTAGGCATTGGAATGCATCTGAATTGTTCTCAGGTGAAGATGCCCACCCCTTGGTCAAAGCTGGACACGCCACTGCCAAGAATTAGCGTTTTTTCTTTCTCAAATTTATTCGCGAATTGGCTTTTTCTAGTTTTTAGCTGTCATGTTAATAAGTGTTTGTTCTCAATTAGCGTTTTTCACGCATTTTAGTCGACGATATGAGTTCAGCTCGATTTTATAGCCACCAGTTTCTTCCGGTTTAGCCATGAATTAGCACTTAATTTCACTCCAAGTTGCCGTTGGAATAAACCGTGAATTTTCACAATTTTGGCTGTGAATGAGCGCTTTCTTTATCTCGTTTTTAGCCGCGAAGTTGCCCCCGAAAACAGTGAATTTACTATTTTTCCACTTTACAGCTATGATTGAGCGTTATTCCTTAATTTTATCCGCGAATTAGCGTTTTTTCAATTTATCCACGAATTCATATGGCTGAATTTTAGCCCCAAATCAGCGTAATTTTATGCAGAAGGGCCCATATTCTCAATTTCCACGACGCAAACCATCATTTTAGCCATTTTTAGGGCGTGATTTGCCAATCAAGCAATTTATAGTTTCAAATCAAAAAGTTTATACAGTCCTGTAGTTAACGCATGTAGCTAACACTTATCGATGAGGGGACTCGGTGCGCAATCGCAAGTATGGTCAGTTTATCGCTTGAACGGCGCAAATAGCCCTGTTTGGCCATTTTTTTGGGTGCAGATAGCCAGTTTGAAGGCGCGAGTTTAGCCTCTGTAGAGCACAAACGATCAGTTGGGCCATTTTTAGACCATGAATTGCTGGTACGAGTTGTGTGTGCCATTTACAGGGCGTAAAATAGCCAGTTTTTAAGGCCAGGATCGCCAGTTTAGACATTTTCAAGGCGTAAAGGCTCAGTATAGCTATTTCTGACGCGCGAATGGCCAATTTTGCCATTTTCAGTACATAAATCATCTGCTTAGAAATTTTCAAAGTCCGAATTGTTCAGTTTAACCATTCATCGCAGGCCGCATAGAGTCAATTTTACCAATTTTATAGGCGTGAATAGCCAGCATGGCAATTTTAACGCTGCCAGTGTGGCCATTTCTAGGGCATGAATCCGTCATTTTAATCAATTGTATGTTACGAACTCAGTTTTGACATTTTCATAGCGTGAATTAATATTTTAACCATTTAGAGAACGCAAACAGTCAGTTCTGACCATTTTTTAAGGTGGGAATAGTCCGTCACGCTATTTATGAGGTACAAATATGGTCAGCTTGCCATTTCTTGGGCGCAAATTGTCAGTAGAGTCATTTATAGAGAGTGAATAGCCAGTGTGATTTTTTCAGAGCATGAATTGTCAGTTTTCCCATTTTATAATTTATAATTTATTATAATTAACGCGAATAGTCAGTTTTGCATTTTTAAGGGCGCAATTAGTCCCGTCAAGCCAATGCCAGAATGTTCAGTTAGGGCATTATTGGCGCTCAAATGGTTAATTTTGGAAATATTCAGGACAGGAATTGTCTGTTTAGGGATTTGCAGAGCGTGAATTGTTAGTTTGCCCATTCTTAGAGCGCGTTACGTCAGCTTGGCCACTTTTAAAGCGGGAATCGCTAAGCTAGTTGTAGCTCGTGAATGAAATATTTAGCCAGTTTCATGGCGGGATTCATGACCTTTTCATGCATTTTCAGGGCTGCACTAACCATCAGTCTAGCCACTTTTAGACCGCGTGAAGTCCGTTGGGCTTTTTTTTTGGAGCGGTAATTGCCAGTTTGGCAATTTTTAAGGCGTTTTAAGGTGGGAATAGGCAGTGAGTTGATAGCAAGCCATTTTTATTAGAGCGAAGGACACAGTTTCATAAGCCTCTCCCTTGAAAATCTTGGATCCGCGTCTGGACCCTGCGATATTTTGTTTTTTAAAAAACAGCCAGCGAGCCATGAAATGTCTCTTTAAAATGAGCCAGTACGCTTATTTATCCTTTAAAAAGGTGTGAAATCCCGTTAAATTGGCTCGTCTTAAGGGAGCCAGCCCTACGAAATTAGTTTCTGACCTACGAAATCCGACAAATTTTGTCTCAAAAAGTGCCAAACCGGCAAATTTTGTTATTGAAGTAGCCAAATTCACGAAATTGGGTTTTGCGTTGTGTTCAATCGGTGATATTTGGACATCAAAAGTGTCTAATGGAGAGTGCCTAATTTACTGACCCAGGGTTTTCGCTACTGACCATGCAGACACTTAAAATGCTCGGGTCGAGCTGAAACTTGGCATACAATTTACGCATTGTCCTCAACTTTCCGACGACTTGTCCTCAAATTTCCCCCACATTTGACCCACGCGTAAATCGTTTGCCAATAGAATCCTATTTTGTGACTCCAAAATTTGTAGTGTGTGTTTAGCTCCTGCTTTGCTCTATTTAGCGGGAGTTGCATCGGGTTGGGATTGTCTTTATCGGCTTTATCGGGCACGCTGTTTTATACAAAACAAACGTACTTGAAAAGTCGTTGTAAAGAACTTAATATTTTTTAGTGACAATAAATGGAAGACCCTGGAGGATTGGACCCATTTCTAGTTGGATATAAGCAAATTATCGAGGTAAGCCCCACCGGAAAAGCAGCCGTCAATACCAAGTTGTTTGTAACTGCGTTTCGTGTTCATTTAGGACCTTCTCAGAAACAAGAATACGACCAATTTTTGGGAGTTAAAAAAGAAATCTCACGAAGAGCTTCGCTCCAATATGAAAACGTACACGAGTAAACTGCGCGTTCCCGTGCAAATCCCAGTGGGGAAAAAATGTCTCATGAAGGGTCACGTGTATCACACGAACGAGTTCACCGTGTCCATCGGTCCCGGTTGGTTCGTCAAAGTGTCGGCACAGTCGGCCGACGAGATGTGTCAACGAAGAATAAACGGTAAAATTTGAGATGTTTGGTAGGGCGCGGATCATGAGAAGGGCTCGAGTCTCATTGTATGGGGTAGCACTCTTGATGGGTTTGAGTCGGGGCCTCACGTTGGCTCTAGATGTTTAGCTTCATAACAGGGGGCTTATTCTCTAACTCTGAAGCAATAGCTTTTTCGAAGTCATATGTTTATTTCATTGATTTTCTTCTAACAAATTAATGAAATAGACACATGACTGGCGAAAAAAATATTGCTTGTTGTTAGAGAATAGGCCCCCTGTCAATTGACCCCTTGAATTGAGTTCCCTAGCTCGAAACTTACACTGTGGAGTTTTTTCAGAACCAGAATTCGAACACTTGAGTCAATTTTCGCCTCAATTTGCACCGGATATTCGTCTGCATGAGTGGCATTTTTCCTAGGGAACAGGGCGTGACTCTGAAAATTCACCCAGAAACCGGCAATTTGGCTTATAACTGACATTGTTGGCTCATTTACCTCCATCCACAACTATGGAGTAGAGACCTATTTGGCTCATGTTTGTCGTTCACGAAGATTGCCTTGGAAATGACGCTTCCAGACGAAGCAATTAATTCGTGTAATCACGTTGAAAACGGTGATTTTAAGGATGGATTACCCTGCTCAGGGGCGTAGCCAGTCCCTTGATCCAGGGGTGGGCAGACGATGTCGGATGTTCTAGACACACCAGCAAAAGAACAGTAGTTCATTAAATCGTCAAATTCTTCCCCCCGAAACTGAGTTTTTGCAAAAAGGGCCGTAACTCATCAAAAAAGAACATTTCCGTTCGGAATTTATCAGTTTTAGCCTTATTTTTCTATTTTTCTGTCCAAAAATTGGCATTTTTCCCCCCAGAAATCGATAATTTGTAGGCAAGGCTCGGCTCTCAAACACTGGGTAGCCGACTTTTCATCAACGCCTTGTCTGAGAAACGTGAAAATCGAGCATCTTCTAACTCAAAACTGGCGTTTTTAACCAAAAACTGAAGATTTTGCTCTGTACCTCAATATTTTACTTCAAAGCTGACGATTTTGCGCGAAATCCGATGTGTTACCTCGAAACTAATTCACAGCACAACTGGAGATTTTAAAACCCAGGCTTTACCCCAAAATTGTGAATTTCATCCCAAAATTGATGAAAAACGAATGATCTTACCAAAATAGACCACTGTGCATTAAAAACTACCGATTTATCCATCTAGTGGCGATCTTACTCAAAAAACGTACGATTTCTAGCCAAAGCTGACGTGTTACCCCCCCCCCCCTCCATACTAAAGATTTCACTTCAAAACTGGCGATTTTAACCTAAAACTTTTCTGTTTCATTAAAAAAAAATGAATGTTTTACACCCGAAACGACGATTTCCCCCAAAATTGGATATTTTACTTCAAAACTACAGTTTTCCACAAAACGGATGATTTTAGGCGAAAAAGGACGACTCTGCCTTGAAAACCGGCGATTTCACCTCAAAACTGACGAATTCATGCCAAATGTGACGATTTTATCCCGAAACATACGATTTCACGCAACAGCTGATTTGTTGCCTCATAACTCAAGACGTCAGTACAAAACTGGCGATTTTATCCCAAAACCAAAGTATACGTTTTAACCTCAATGAAATGTATATTTTACCCCAAAATGAGTTATTTTACCACAAAACTAAAGATACTTCAAACCTGAAGGGTTATACTGAATATTTTTCTACAAAAACTGACAATTTTACCCCAAAACTGACTGTTTTAATCCCAAAACTTACGATTTATCCCCAAAACCTTCCTAAACTGATTATTTTACCCTAAAACCAGCGGTTACTCCCAAAAAACTTTACCATAACTGACAGCAAAACTGGTGTTTTTCCGTAAACGGATGATTTTACGCCAAACCTTACGACTCTGCCTTGAAAAATGACGATTTCAAGACGGAACTGAAGATTTCACTACAATACTGGTGATTTTACCGTACCGATTTTGCCAGTTTTCCCTCAAAAATAAAATTTTACCCTGAAACTGGAGGTTTAACCTCAAAACCCGTAATTTTATCACAAAACTGACGAGTTTTATCCAAAAATTGAAGATTTTACCCTAAAACTGTCAACTGAAACTGATGTTTTCACTGCAAAACTGGCAGCACAGAATTGGAGGTTTTAGTAGGTTCTAAAATTGTGATTTTGGCCAAAAACTGGCAATTTTACCGCTAAGCTGGGGGATTTCAGGTGTTTTTGTGTTCAGAGAAGCAAAATTGGCTTTTTAGTTGTGTCACATCTGCGAAAACGGTATTTTAGGGCGCAAAAAACCGCGAAATTGGTCTTTGAATTATGTCACCCTGGCGAAATTCGTTCTGTGAGCAACAGAAATCCTCGAAATTCGAAATTGATTTTTTTTTTTTTTTAATGTGAGTGCCTACGAAACAAAATTTGGTTATCCTGAATGATTTATACTTTCTGAACTATCTAGGGGTGGGCAGCTGCCTACCCCCCCCCCCTCTGGCTATGCCCATGTCTTGGCCTGAAAACCATGAATGCGTTCCAAAACTCATGTTTAGGACTTCAATAAGTTGTCCGGAAGTAGCTTTTTAGCTTCATAAGTCGATTGTTGACCACCGCGTTGCCTATTTTCCAACATGAACTCTCTATTTAGTCTGGAATTATGAGTTGGCGCCTGTTGAATTAGGATACATTCTATAATTCTGTAATTCATTCTACATTCTATAATTCTGCTATTCTGTAACTCACAACGCGTGCGTTACCAAAATTTCTCATCTGATTCGCCTTGTTAATTTCGGTAACACGTGCGTTAAGTGTTACAGAATAGGGGGGGGGGGCTAGGGTTACTAGACGTCCTACTTTCTTGTGCGTCCGGGAACGTTCGGGCTCTTTTTTCAGCTATCCGTTGAGACGTCAAATTTGTACTACTTTTTCTGTCCCTACTTTGGTTCATTCAAAGACCATAATTTAATTGGTTTGGCTCTGTCAAACCTTAGTTTCGTGTCTGGTATTTCTAACTCACAACATCTCTCAAGTTATCATCTTCAAAAAAAGCTGCGGCGCTTATCCGCCACGCTGCCCTCATAAGCCTTCCGGTGAGCCGGCTCCCTAACTCGATTTTACCAGGTCAGGTCGAGCGCCAGGGCCAGAGAGATCGTAGCGCAAAGACCACACTTGGAGAACTGTACAGTGATTTTTCCCACTGAGTCTCTTCCACACACCGTCATGCCTCCATTTCACTCAAAACTCTAAAATTCAGCCCACAACCTGAACTAACTTTGAATGATACTTTGAACCGACTAACCGGAAAATAAGACTCACAGTCTGATTTAAAAACCAGTCATGTGCGTTTGGCACTTTCGAAAATAAAATTTCGTCATTTTGACTCTTCCAAACGTCAATTTCGCGAATTTTCGCTCATTCAAAATTAAATTTTGTGGATTCCTGTCGTTCTAATCCCAATTTCGGTGTTTTGGTCCTTCAAAAACCAAAGTTCGTGGAATTTGTTTAATCAAAAACCAAATTTCGTGGGTTTTACTCTTTTCTAAAACCAATTTTACGGACATTCACTCTTTCTGAACACAATTTAGTGGACTTGGCTCCTTTAAAACCCAATTCCGGGGATTCCCCCCATTCAAAAACCAAATTTCTAGGCTTTTGCTTTTTACATGCTCAGTTTCGCAGGTTTGGTTTGTTAAAAAACTAATTTCGCAAAAAAAAAAAAAAAAAAAACCATTTCGTAATTTTGGCTTAATCAATTGATATTTTGGCTGGTACTATATTGAAACAAACGTTTCAAATTTGGCACCTTAAAAACCAAATTTCCCTAATTTTTGTTATTTCCTACACAAATTTCGCTGATTTTTTCGCTTTTAAATCCCAAATTACGTGGGGTATGCTCTTTAAACAACCAATTTTACCAACTTTCGCTGTTTCAAAGCCCAATTTCGTGGACTTTGCTCCTCTAAACCCCGGTTTGAGGGAATTTCGCATGATGAAAAGCCGAATTTCGTGGCTTTGTCTCTTTGTAAAATATGTTTCGCGCGGGTTCGGTTAAGTCAACAACCAAAATTGGTGAAAAAATAATGACGAAAAAACAAAATTCGTGGTTTTGGCTTTTTCAATACACAATTTTGCTATTGATTTGTCATGACTAATGCCCGTATTTATGAACGTTCCTTGACGTTAAGGAACCCTTGAAATTATTCAGAACAGATGATTTTATTGTGATAAAAACTGATCTCAATGGTTCCTTGACTCAAGGAAGCTTCAAGTAACGTTCATAAATACGGGCCTAAATGTTTCAACATTTTTTCCCGTATTTATGAACGTTCCTTGACATTTATTAGAACAGATGTTTTTATTGTGATATAACTGTTCTCAACGGTTCCTTGACTCGAGGAAGCTTCAAGGAACGTTCATGAATACGGTCCTTAAATGTTTCAAATTAAAAACTAAATTTTCACTAATTTTTGTTATTTAGTACCCCAATTTTTCTGATTTTCGCGCGTTTAAAATCAAAATTTAGTGGTTTTAGATCATACTGAAATCAGTTTTGCAGGTTTTGCTTATTCAGAAAACGAATTTGGCTCTTTTAAAATCCAAATTCCCGATTTTTGATTATTCGAAACCTTATTTTCGTCACTTTCGGTCTTATAAATTCCAAATTTTACGAATTTATTTTCATTCAAAACCTAATTTTGTGGATTTGGCTCATTTCAACCACAATTTCACAGGTGTTGGTTATTCTACTCACCAAATTTCGTGAGTTTGGCTCTTTCTGGAGACTACAGTCGCACGGCTTTGACAAGTTCGAAAAGCTAACGTCGAAAACACAAATTTCGTGATTTTGGCAGCTTGAACCCAAATTTTACTGAGGATTTCTGGTCTTTCATAACCAATATCGCGGATTTTGCTTCTTCAAAACCTAATTTCTCGAGGCCTTGCTATTTCAACCCCTAATTTCGAGTATTTTTATTCTTTCAAAAAACAAATTCCGTATCCTTAGTTTTTTTCTAAAATCAGTTTCGCTAGTTCAAAAAACAAATGTATGTTCATGGATTGGGCTCGATCAAACACAAAATTTTGTCATTTTTTGGCTCTCACAAATCCAAGTTTCGCGGGTTTTCGCTCTTTCTAATCCTAATTTGCCGATTTGGTTCATTCAAAGACCATAATTTAATTGGTTTGGCTCTGTCAAACCTTAGTTTCGTGGTTTTCGTCCTTTCAAAACCTATTTCCAACCTGAACCTGAAACGAGGACCTCCTTCGACATCAAACTGACGAACGATTAGTCATTATTAACTTGTATTTAGGTGTCCTACTTTTGTGACCTACTTTCTTTCGAAGGCGTCCTACTATTGTCCTACTTTTCGTACCAGGCGTCCTCGGAAACGACTTTTAACATCTGGTCACCCTAGAGGGGGGGGGGGAGAACTTAATATTATGTCAGAGGCCTCAATTTTTTGAGTCGATTTGTTGCCAAATTTTCCTTTTTTTTGGCCAAGTATTCGGTAGAAAAAATTTGAAGCGAAGCGAAAGTGAAAAATTAAAACTTTCAGAAGTTTGGAACGTGTTAAAAGTTTGAAAAGTGCCTGTGTTGAATATCATGTTTATGATTTCAAATGGATCGCTTTCAAACATCGCTCCATATCCCTGGGGTTTAATCACCAGTCTTGGTTTTTATGATGAACCCAAGCTGGGGACTTCGTAGCCAAGTCGTGGGTAGCTGTAGTGAATTTGACATTTTTATATAATCGTGAAACGAATTGGGAAAATTTACAGTTTTCTTTGGTGAACCGTCCGTTTCTGACATGAATTTTGAAGTTCTTGAAATTGTTCAAGGAAAAGGGAATCCTTTCCGTCGTTTAATTCAAGTTTTCTAGGCAAAATTAACAGTTTTTAGGGCCAAACAATCTGAGGAGGGTTAACTGTGACTGAAAAGTTCAAGTTTTGAGTGCCCAATCAATCCGTTACGAAATTTGGTCTTGGAAGTGTCAAATTCGAAAAAATTTGGGCTTCGAAAGTGCTCAGCCGACGGATTTGCTCGTTCGAAGGCTCCAAAACCGTTAAATTTATTGTTTGCATGGGTTAAATCGGAAAAATTCGGTTTTATTCCGTCGAACTGGGTTCAGTGAGTGGCGATTAATCTGCAAAAATTGAGGCCCTTTTCCCAGGCACGAATTGTTCAGATAGAAATTTTTATGACTTGAATAGTCAGTTTGGCCAATTTTATGACGCAAACGGTCATTTTAGACGTTTTGGAGGGCAAATATTAAGTTCAAGTTTATTTCAGATTTTTAGTTCGGTTCAGGTCGGTTTTGCCCCCATTTTCGAGGCATGAATCGTCAGTATAGTCAATTTTAGGATGTGAACGATCAGTTTAGCCGTTTTCAAGGCGCATATCGTCAGTTTGACCTTTTTTTCAATGGATTGCAAATGGATAGTATTTTGCCAGTTTTGGGGCGCGAATTGATTGTCAAGCCTTTCATTTCGAGGGCAAGAATGGTCGGTTTGCATTTTTCAGCGAATCTTCAGGTTTGCCATAAATAGACGCAAAATGACCGGTTTCTTGTTATAAATTGCAGACGTTTTTATTAATTTGAGGCTAAAGGAGTCGTGAAACTGCAAGTTCCAATGATATGTTGACTTGAAATTCAAGTTTTGAGGGTAAGTAACAAAAAAATTGCTAGTTTCGGTGAGTAAACAGTCGCAAAATGGCAAGTATGGCGTATGAATGGCCGCGAAATTGGACAGGTGGGTTTTTTGAATGAGTCAGCCCTGCGAAATCGGATTTTTAGGGAGAGAATCCTGCGAAATTATGCTCTCGGAGTGGCCTACCAGTAATCCGCAAAATTTTGGATTTGAAAATCTCCGGACACACGAAAATGATGTTTTTAATCCGCCGCCAAATCCGCTAAATTGAGGTTTAAAGTGATGAAATCCAAATATTTTAGCCGTAGCCATAGTCATGAGCGTAAAGGAGAGGAAGGAGTCATCCGTTTCGTCTCCGTGGTAATAAATATTCACGCCTTCGTTGCGGCCGTGACTTTAAAAGGAGCGGGGGCGGCCACTCTGCTGAGCTTTGAGCTGGAAACGGCTGTATTCGTCGGTTGAGCATAGTCCGAAGGATTCATAAACAATTTTGTGGCTCAAACTGGTGACTTTTGAGGAAGTTGTTTAGCCTAAATAACTTATGCGTAAAACTGAGAACCAAAAGGCTACCCGGTGGTGAGCAGTATTTATGTGATCGAGGTCTATTAACGTTTAAAACTGTTATAATTTATTCGAAATTGATGTCCCTGGAAGTGAGGTCCCCCCCCCCCAATTTTTTCACGCCCCTCCTGGATCCGCGCACGCCAATTGGTGTCATATATAGCCTGATTTATTTCTTATAATTTGTGGCGAAGGTAGAGTGTACGGAAATGTTGCAAGCACTGGAAAAAGAGAGGACTCTGTTGGAGGCTCGATTGACCGTCAGAAGAGACGGAGTGTTCCCCAGTTCCGAGGAGAAAGAAATCGTCGAGAAATATGACGAAGAAGAGGAAAATAGATGGAGAGGTTCGTTCTACCTGTTGATTCGGTCTCGCCTTAAATGTTGATTCCAAACCTTTCGATTCTGAGCCGACAATCTGGCCGGATGTCGATATATCACCCGGTGGCCCGCAGACCCACAGGTCTGCACGGTGAACGCTATCAATCTGCCGATCCGAATTTTCCTCGCTATCCAAACCAAAGATCTTAAAAATTCGCAGATGTGGAAGTTTCCTGCTGAGTTTATTCGACTCAAAATCAATTTATGGTTTATGATATTGATTGTGAGTCCCTCGACTGAGGGAACTGCTGAAACTGATTAAACGGTAGAAATAGGTCAAATAAAGCTAATGATGCACATTCATTGAGTTAATGTCAGATAAACACACCAGGAGGCGAGAATCTGCGTCTTTTTTTGGGATCTTTGGATTTTGGGTTCAGTTTTCTCTAATTAGGACTACAATAGTAGCAAGGAAAGTGTAGATCTGCAGATTCATAGTGTTTACTCGTCCAACTAAGCGATTTTTTATTTTATTTTATGGATTTTAGACAGAAACCGTCGTCCGGGGGCTGCCGGCCAGCAAAGTTTTGGAATGGAACGTGTTTGGATCAACATTTTCGGAACTAATTCGAATGGAAACGTAAAACTTCGGTTAATTTACAGAAGGGCACCGCGCAAAAGTTCGAGCTCACAAACAAAAACTATCGGAGCTGAAGGAACAGAAAGCGAGTCAACCGAGTGAAACCGAGGAGGATCTCTTTAAACATTTGGACTATCTTGAAATGCAAGAGGAGCTCGAAGATGAAATCAACAGGCTACAGTTAGAGGCTGGCCTGGAGTCTTCTGACTCGGAAGAAGATGATGAGGAGGAGGAGGAAGAGGAAGAAGTAGAAGAGGATCCCGCAGAGGAACCAACACCAGCTGTTGTTGAGGCGGACAAAAAACCACCTCTAGAAAAGAAACGTGTGCGCTTCGCTCAGAAGGAAAGCGAGATTTTAGAAGAAGAACCAGAGGTTTGACAGTTAAAATGTCACAGACAGATGAACAGATTTTTCTGTACTTAAATTATTCTAAACTTTTTTTCAAGGATCCCTTAAGAGATAAAATAATCGAACGCCCAGCCACTGAAGTACACGAAAAGGCGACGAAAAGACCCGTGAGTCAATTTAAAAAGTCCCGGATGGCGGGGAAAGAGACCCACTGAACAGAGAGACACTCAACAATGCCGCAATGTAATAATTTTATATTTTGCTTGGCTGCTGTAAATATATTTTTAAGTAATATTCCCTAGGTTTGTAGGTCTCGTAATGAATTGCGAAGCGAAATTGGTATTCCGCAAGTGACAGACGTAACGAAGTTCGAACACAAAGTTCGAAGTACCAGTAAGTTCCCACAATCCGAGTTACAGTCAATAGGCCTGAGAATTAGCTCAAATTAAATCCATGAATGTCTTGACGAACGGAAAACCAACAAAATTTAGAAACTTTGTTTGTTTTTCGTGTCATATCTCGAAAACTGTGCGTTCCAGACCAAAATTCTCACTGAAAAAGCAGTGGCTTAGTGATGGTGGGAGGGGGCGGTCCTCCCAGTGGGTGTCAGTGCTTTGCGTCACCGCAGGTTTTGGGTCCGCTGAAATCAGTATTGCAGGAATCTCAAGTTGGAGGCGAACTTGTTCGTTCAAGAATCCCTTAAGAGATAAAATAATCGAACGCCCAGCCACTGAAGTACACGAAAAGGCGACGAAAAGACCCGTGAGTCAATTTAAAAAGTCCCGGATGGCGGGGAAAGAGACCCACTGAACAGAGAGACACTCAACAATGCCGCAATGTAATAATTTTATTACATCCCGTCACCCCGACTCATATTGAGCTGAGAGCAAGCGAAATTTTTTTAGCCAGTCCATATGGACTGCTGACGACTTAAAAGTGTCTAAAGAGACGGAGGAATCACAAGAAGAAGAAGAAGAAGAAAAAAAAAGGATTGAAAGTAAAGGACCACCTGCTGGGATCGGCATGAAAGGATACGTTGGGCCGTAGAGGGTTAAGACGAGGGTGCAAGCCACCTGTTGTCAAGTTAGCGGGGGGTCCCCACTAGAATGATCCAATCTTTCTCGCTGGTGGTACCTCTTGGAGGAGAAAAAAAAAAAAAAAAAAATGGGGGAAGAAGAACATCTTTGAAAGAGAAGAGATCCCCAGGACGGAGCCTTGAAGCAGTAGAAACCCCCCACAGTGTGGTGGAGGTCCAAAAGAGAGGTGGAGGTGGATCTACCGGAAAAAAATAAATAACACGGTGAGAAGGGAGGGGGAGAACACGCCGCTCCTGAGGGCCTTTTTTCCAAAGCCGCCCCTTCGGCTTTTCGTCGTTTAAAAAAAAAAAAAAAAAAAAGCTGACAGAGATGGAGAGAAATTATGTAGGGGGGGGGAGGGTATTCCGTATCTTTTTTCGAGATTTTAGTTCAGTCAGTCTCGTCCAACTAGTTCGACCGTTTTAGTCGGAGAACAACCTAAATCTGTTTTCCGCGCTCGAGCGGCTTAATTAAGTCGTATGTGTGGTGTCCTCGAACGTAAGTTTAAATTGTAATTATCGACTCGGCCATAATTACCACTTTTGTTTTGAAATTGTTTTATCGATATTGATATTGTTTTCAAGTGCTCAGTGGAGTGAGGCAACACCACTCCTCGAATTAATTCAATACTGTCGAAAGACGATCAATGAAATTGACTCATCACGCAATTATTTTTTATAAATAGGAACGTCCATTTCCATGATTTTCAACCAATTTTTGCTCAACATTATAAATTGATACCGTTTAGGATTTTTTTAAAATTCAAGTTGAAGCGTTTTTTAACTCCTGCGTTATTAATGCTTGGGGGGGCGTTCACCAACTTGTCAATTGGTTCGAAAAGACCAGACCTCCCTGAGCGTAAATCGAGAAGCCTATTGGGTTCTATTTTAAATACGTACACGCCCTCCCAAAAACTTTCAAGAACTTACATTCCCCCCTCCCCGCAACACTGCCCATTCAAACAGGGAAAAATCAGTTGTAGAAAAAACAGAGATCCGCCACAAAAATGAAAAAATAATAATAACAATAATAATTACGACATTTTTCGCGCGCTTATAAAGGCCCTCAAAGGGTTTCCTCACGAGGCAGAACCCTCCCCTCCCCCCTCCATAGCCATAATAGAAACACGTGGGGATGGATGACTCACGACGAGATTTATTAAGCGACTCTACTGGAGATTCCAAAATTGAAACACAGGAACGTTATTTTTTTTTTCTTTTATTTCTTCAGTATTTGTCAACTTCAACCATATTTCTAGTAGCAGGGAGAAACGTCGGGGGCCCTCCTGCCGATTTTCATTTTTTTTTTTTTTTTTTCACATCAACCCCTCTACCCTCCACCCCATTTCCACGGATATCACCCACGAACAATTGTCGTCAACGTCATTCGCGCTCGGGGGTAACCGTGCGAGTTTTGACAAAAGAAGAAGAAGAAAAAAAAACGCGAAAGAAAGACGCGGGCATGATGAGCTGTCTCATGAAAATCTTGATGGCTCTACCCTAGACTGACCATAGCGATGATGGAGTTGATGTGGAGGAGGGGAGAGAGAGAGAGAGAGAGTGCATTACGACAATATTGTCAAGATTTGTCTTGCATCTTCGTGTAGCTTTGTATGAGGAGGATCTTACTGTCCCCTTGAACACGTTTCTATACAGTTATGAGAAGGAGGGGTGGGGAACTGCAACAAAGCGGTGCACGCACGACGACGGTTCTAAAGAACGTTTACGCGGTTTAAAACTCACGTAGAAAGAAGAGGGGTTTTTGGGCGGAATTGGAGCCTTTTCCTTAGGAATAACAGACTGTCTACCTTGGGGTTAATTTTTTCCCAACAACCAACGTAGACACGTGTCACACGTTACTGCAATTAACTGACTTTAGCTCCGTTCGTTTGTCAGTCCATGGACTACTCCGAGCAACACGAGATTTTGTAAACTCACGGGTTATCGTGTGGAATAACAGGGAAAAACTGATAAAAGTGTTATTAGTACTTTCGGTGCTGCTAGTACACCTCCGAACGGAGCTATTGAAGAAAGCAACAGAGCGCGAATTTGATACCTTTTCTACAGTTATCGGGCAAGTGTTTTCAGTAGAGAAGAGTTGGCGATAGTACGCCCACCAACTCTCCCCGTATAGAGAACAGGTTTAGACGTTTAAACATTAGGATATTTCTGCTATGGTCGAAGATGGGATAGCCAGAACGTGCTTGAACGGGCCATATAAGGAACTGCGGCTGTGGTTCCAAGCACTTCTCGAAGGAAATCCAAATTTGCTCTCAGTGGAATGTTGTCCCCTATAGAGCGTTCTGTTGTTGGAGTCTCTTGTGGTTAGAGCGTTTTGAGGTTATAGCGACATGTGATTCGACCATTTTTTGTAGTGATGTGGTCTTGCGGCGGTCTTGGTCTTGGTCTTGCGTAGGAAAGGGCGGTCTTGGTCTTGCAGTGAAATCCTGGTCTTGGTCTTGCATAAATGTACGCAATGAATGCATCGCGATTAAAATCGAGTGTTAATGCACGTAATATCATGAATTAGAGTATAGAATAATTAACTTTCGGATTTAATGATTTATTGAGGGGTTTAAGTTTTAATTATGGGGGGGGGAAGGTCCTACTGGATCCCGTGTGTTTTAAAGTGAGAAAAATGCATGTGGATATTCACGTTAAAAGTAGCCATATTGGCTTTGTACTTTTCTCATATAAAAAGAAAAATATCGATAAATGACTTGGTTGGTAGAGGGGAGGGGGTGTAATGCTGATGCTGTTCGCAAACTTTACTACAAAAAAAGGCAATGTCGGAAAGAAACAAGCAAGATAGGTGATAAAATGCGAGAATAACGAAATTATTTCATGGTTCAGGGTCAAAGGAACGATTTTTCTTGGGTCTCAACCGGGTAAAACAGATTTTTGGTGGTCTCGCAAGACGAAGACTACCATGGTCTTGGTCTTGGTCTTGCATGCCAAACGCAAGACCGAGGTCAATGGTCAAGACCAAGACCAGTCTTGCGAGACCGGCCTGGTCTTGCTCATCACTAATTTTTTGGTTCGAGGTTCTCGCGTTTTCTCGTTCGGGCCCCTTGTGGTTTGGGTTTCAGGGATTAGAGCGTTTTGTGGTTCGGACCTCTTGTTGTCGGAGTGTTTTGGGGTTCGGACCTCTTGTGGTTAGAGCGTTTTGTGGTTCGGTCCTCTTGTGGTTAGAGTGTTTTGTGGTTCGGGCCTCAGTGTGGTTAGGTCTTTTTGAGGTTAGCGTTAAAGCGTTTGGTGGTTAGGACCTCAGAGCGTTTTGTGGTTTGAACCTCTTGTGGTCCCAGCGTTTTGTGGTTTGGACCTCTTGTGGTCAGAGCGGTTTGTGGTTTGGACCTCTCGTGGTCAAAGCGTTTTGTGGTTTGGACCTCTTGTGGTCAGAGCGTTTTGTGATTTGGACCTCTCGTGGTCAGAGCATTATGTGGTAAGAGCGTTTTGTGGATCGGGCCTCGTGTGGTTAGGTCTTTTTGAGATTAGCGTTAAAGCGTTTTGTGGTTCGGACCTTTTGTGGCCAGAGCGTTTTTTGGTTCGGCTCTTTTGTGGTAAGAGCGTTTTGTGGTTAGCGTTAAAGCCAACGGAGCGACGATCCGTCCTGCTCCATCACAATGGAGCGGGGAAATCCGCTCTTCTCAGAACGCCATCCGACTGCCTACTTGCACCTCTGTAAAACGCCCACCTTCACGGGGTCCACGTTGAGTGTTGTCAGAGTGGCCTTCGGTGGGGCGGTCGAGAACCCGTTCTTGCACGTGTCGGGCCGACCCACGTCGAACGGCAATTATCGCCTTCTTACAATGGGAAATGGTCACATTAATGACCTAACCCACATTAGTCCCAGGGACGGGGGGGGGGGGTTCGGTCCTTTTTTGGTCATAGCGTTTTGTGGTTCGGGCCTAGTGTGGTTATAGGTCATTTTGAGGTTAGCGTTAGAGCATCCGCGATCGCGCCAACCCCTAAAAATTGGTCTTTCGAAGAGCCAAAACAGGGAAATTATCAATTTCGAAGAGTCGATCCTGCGAAATGGCTTTTTAAGTGAGCCAAACCTGCGAAATTGATTTTTTGAAAGAGCAGCCAGGCCCGCGAAAATTGGTTTCTTGAAGGTAGAAACCCCACAAAATTGATTTCAGACGCCCCAGGCCCATTCTATCAGCGGGGCTCGATGTAACAGAGGGCGGAAAATCTTGGATGAGACCCAATTCGCATCATCACAGTTGTGGATGGTAGGGGGGGGAGAGACTTTATCATCTGAGGGAAAATTCGAGACCGCAGTGAAAACAACGCATAAAAGTTTCTGATTGAAAAAGATGTGGCCTTTTAGACGGAGAAACCCGAGTACGCTGTTTCGTCGGATTTAAAATGTTCGGAGTCATTTTCCTCAAAGTTGTCTTTGAGAAGTAGGGTCACGGTTTAAATGGGTCCCTCGGACGACGCCCAATTTTGTTGAGAAATAGTTAGGGTCTCCACCAAAATAGCCAAAAATCGCAGCATTTTACGATTTCGTTGGGTTTTTAATCGAGTCTCGCGTCTCCAGAGCGACCAATCTTAGGACCCCGCATAGTTCGGGCCTCTACCCACCATGGCGCGGGCGCCTGTTGTGCCAGTCCAAAGTGCCACTGTTATACCACCAGCGAAGAATTTCCCAGTTTTATACGGTGTTTGAGCGGGTAATTACCCCGAGAATCATAGGATTTTGCCCAGTGGGTAAGTCTCGGATGATTTCTGTTTCAGGCGAGTAGCCCAATACTGTGATTTAATATTGGAATTTCCCTGAAGTAATCTAACAGAATTAGCCCAAAACTCGGTCTGTAGCCCTTTCTGTCAACTTTGCTCGCAATTTCCCCTTGGTGGGGGAGATGGGGCGTCTCGTCAAAGAGGCGGACTGCGTCAGGTGTGGAGATGCAGAAAGCCGCCAAGCGTTTTAACACGCCGTGTTCTAGTGTGGTAAGGTACATGCGCCAATAGATTGTCAAAGTTTTGTTTTCCTCAAGTTCCTCGAGGAAAAGAACAGGCCCCACTTCTTTCCCAGTCCTTGGTGGGCAGAAATATTTTCGGTGGGATTCACAAAACCTTCCAAGCCCTCAGAAAGAACAAAAATTCACGCGCTCTTGCAGTGCAGAGCCTTGTGAGTTTACTAATGCGAGTAACGCCACATTTTGTTGTGGTTTTCCAGATATGTGCATTTCTTAGGCTAGTTGCCTGAATGTCTAACTAAATTATTAGCCAGTTAGCAAAGGCAAATAAAGAAACCACCACCCAGCTGAAAAAGATTTATTCAAGGAATTATAAGCAATGTGAGCGATATATTTTTGAAAAGGCAATTCGCTACGCTTTCAGCAGAATAAATTGAGTGTGTGTATAGGCATTACAGAGGACCTTTCGCATGTTATGAAGAATTACACTGATACGCAAGAGAATGAGTCCGCGGAGAGAACCCTGGCATATTTCCATTGCTTCCTCAAACCAATAAAAAGCATCCCCCCCCCCCGCCCATTCACAAGACGGGTCCGCCACGAGTCATCAATCTTGTCTGTCAAGTCTCTTTCTAATTAATTTTTTGATTAATTGTATTAAATGCCTTTTTATTTTATTATTACTTGCCGCGTGTAAACACGATTTCAAAGCGTCAATGCAATCAGATTCGGTGTTTAAATTTTGTGTCTCTCGTTCCGAGCATTTTTTTACTATTATTATTATTATTATTGTAGGAACACGATAAAAAACGCAATGTAAGACCACCAGCTGACCAATATAGAAGATTTTCAGACTGGATTTAACCAGTTCTACGGGGCCCCCGAGTGAGCAGAGGCCAGAGGTCTTCACCTTTTTTTGTCGATTAGAAATTTATTATCGTGAAATGACGGGGGAATGGGTTAATTTTGTTTTTCTCTCGATTCTCTTTTAATACCAAAAAATATGCTGCACAAATCGGAGGCGAATCTAAACGTTGGACAAAGTCGTAAATCGATTTGTAAAGCTCAATTTCGCTTAAAGGTGAAGATTGGAAAAGCGTTAACGGGTGAAAGTCCTGGTGGTGGGGGAGGGGGGTCTTTGGAGGAAAATAATTCATTGTGATGATTTTTGTACGTCTAGGGGGGGGGGGGATATAGTAGCCGCCGGCGGATTCGATGGACCACCCACGGTTTGTCCAAAGACCTCCTCTTCTCTTCCTCTCGTATACCCATCCGTCTCGTACGGTTCCACAGGGGTCTCCCCGAGCGAAGAAAATAAGGTGTCGGTTCCTTCGAAAAATTCTTCTTTTTTTTTTCCTATACCGACTTCTGAGGGGCGAAAGGAGTGTAAGAACGGAACCCGCCCCCCTCACCCCCCCACTGACTCTGACGAGGGGAACTATTTTTCTCATTCACGGGGTGAAGTGGGAAGAGACTGACGTCGGCCCACGCTAAGAAGAAGAAGAAGATGGACTTGGACCACACCACCTCTCTTTTCAAAGGATGAAGAGCCCACTATCACTTCTCCCACTTGCTTATTTCCGTCCTTAACTGGCCGTTATATCCTCGTATGTGTTGGGAAGGGGGAGGATGGTAAAGAAAGGATGACAAAAAAAGTCCCTCGAACTCTATATGAGACAGAATGAAAATAAGAGAGGGACCCATTTTCTCAGCGGGGGAGTTTTTCGAAGTAGGTGGTTTATCTCCCCCCCCTCCCTTTTTTTCTTTTTTGTGTTGTTGTCTCCTCGGGTTCCAGATATTCATCCAATAAAAGAATATTAGTAGGAGGTCCTCGCTTTTTTGAGCATAATAATTTAAAATTAAACTCGTTTTGAAAAAACGTAGCGCACAAAACATTGAAGAAAGTAAAAACTAAAAAACTCTTCTCTTAACGAGTCGGATAAAGGTCGGGGGAGGGGTAAGTTAAAGAAAGTCAAAAGTGACGCCAATTTAAGCCTTGGTTCTTATTATATATATATACGATTCTTCGCCCACTTTAAAACAGAGGGGCACAGCACAGCTTGGAGGAAAGGCGTTCCGTATTTTAAATGCACCCAATCTGTGCAAGTTTAAAAATAAATACTTCGGTTTAGTCCGTATTGTTTTTATACCTCGTTTAGCGCTCGACCATATTTTGGCAAGTCTTAACTTATTTCAGGGAGTTTTTTTTTTTGTGATCGTATTTTTAGGCGTAAAAATCTATAACAACGAAATTCTTGTTGCAGGCAATGTCAGAATCAGATGTATCCGACTCACCACCGAACTCGCCCTCACACAGCGTAAGTTTACCCCCTTTAATTACCTTAATTTACATCTTTTTTAGGGGGAAAAAAATGTGGGGGGTTATTATGTTGTCGCGGTGTGGGAAGGGGGGGGGGCGCTGTGAAATGATGAGGGTCAGGGTGCGGGGAGTGGCAGGGGAGGGAGGCTGGCGCCGATCACTTTGTTTGATGAAGAGGAAAAATGTTAAGGGCTTTTAACGGGTGGGCCTTGTTTTTTACGTAAGAGGTTCATAAGGGTGTTTGGAGGAGGAATAAGGTCTTTTAAGTTTAGCCGCCATTATTTATTTTATTCGTGAGCCCCCTCCCCCCACCACCGCCGTAACAAAATTAAGTTTCCGAGACGGAAATCCGACTAGCGTTGAATAAATTGTCACAATAAATGAACGTTCTCAGATTTTACCACGACGCTTAATTGCACAAGTCTTGGATTTGCTTTGTTGAGAGGTAACAAAAAAAAAAGTTTGGAACATCGTTATCCTTTTGGAGTGCTTATTAAACCTTCACAAGGAGAACCAATCGAAGGGGGAAACATTTCTTCGATTGTTTCCCCCAACATGACCTGAGTTCCCAATCAAGTGCCGAAAGTGAGAAAATTAGTGAAAGATAATGGAAGAACGAGAAAGGAAAGGCGGTTCCTTTTGCCCTTTCAAAACAATTTATTACGTTCAAGAGGAGTTTTGAAAAATATGAAGAACAAGGGGGAGGGAAATTTGATGAACGATGAAAACTCACGATCGACAGAACCTACTATTGCGCTTGCGAGCCTTGTAAAGGCCAAATTACACGTACCGAGTGCTCGGCCGAGTCAGTGCACTCGGTCGAATAAAACCCATGTGTACTAACCAGTAATCACCAAAGACAGTACTCGGCCGAGTGACGAACATGCGGAACAGGTGATTTTGCCTCTGCCCGGTCTCGCATCAGCCACTCGGCCGAGCTATTCGGTTGGTATTCTACGCAGTGCCTGCCTTAAGACAATATGCGCCCCCCCCCCCCGGGTGAATCTTTCACCGCAGCGCCCCATGAAGTCACGCGTTCAGATTGAGCCGCGATTAGGCGTTTTTTTCAAAACGTCAGCGCTTCTTCTCAATTTCATCGGTGAATTGGATATTTTCACCCATTTTAGCCGCGTGACTAAGCGATTTCCTCCATTTTAGCTGCGAATTTGCCATTTTCTCATTTTTTTCCGCGAGTTAGCGATTTTTCTCAATTTTTGCCATAAATGGGGAACTTACACATTTTTCAAGCACATGGTTTTAAAGCAAATTTTTAAAAATTTTGAGTGGGGGTTTGATATACGTCAAAGGTTATTCAATGAAATTTATGGTGGGGGGAAGGAGTAAGAAGCATTTAAAGGGGAACAATTTTTCTTGTTACATATTTGTAAACAAAAAATGTTATAGTTTTCTCTGATGCTTCACAAATTACCATTAACGTCATTTCCCCCCTCGCACACCATCCATCCCTTCTTGAAGAACTTTGAAATTTATTTAAAAATCACCTAATGCATCAAGCTGCCACCGCCGTTGATATCCTTCTGTCCATGTGCCAATTCACCGGTTTACCTTTTCTCCCAAATCGGGCATTCATGCAAGTTCCCCATTAGCGTTTTTTTTTTTTTCTAATTGGCCACGAAAGTTGCCTCCGGAAACCTCGGCTTGCCATTTTCTCAATTAGGGTTTAGTATAAAAAAGACTTAACAACCAAATTATCGTTTTTTAGTTAAAGGTGCTTTTCTGTTAGCTTATATTGTGTTCTACGTGGTCAGTTTATTTACGGAGATAAGTTATGAAACTACAAATGCCACTTAGGTCTATTTTTTGTTTTTTTTAATGCCAAATTTCAAGTTAGAAATCTCCAACGACCCGCGTTGTAAATGTTATCAATTTTTGTTTTACAACGAAATTTTATGAACTTGAGGAGGTGTATAGTTGAATCAAGAAAAACTCGGGAAAAGGTCGGTTGAAAGTGTTGTTTACTTCATACTGAAAGATGGGAAATTTGTAGTTAAGTCTCTTTAATCCTAAACCCTCGTAATTTTCTGTGAATTAGCAAATTTTCTCAAATTAACCCCCAATTAGCCATTTATCTTGGATTTAACCGCACATAACGTTTTTCCTCATTTTAGCCGCTAAAATTATAAATTTCTCTACATTTCAGCCACAAGGTCGATTAAGAGTATTCGGACGTGACGTGGGAACACGCTGTCTCACGTTTGATACAAAATTCTAGAAAAGGCATTGTTTGTTTGTGTTCACATTGCTCTGACGTGACGTGGGAACACGTGGATGATGTTTGTCAGAGCAATGTGAACGTAAACAAATAAGCCTTTTCTGAAATTTTGTATCACACGTGGGAATGCGTGTTCCCACGTCACGTCCGAGTAGTCTGTATTGACCTTTAGAGTTTTACCCCAATTTTCGTCGTGTATTACCTAAAGCTTTTTCTGAATTTGGTCGTGGATTAGCGATTTTTTTTCACTTTTGGGAACAAAGTTACCTTCAGAAGCAGCAAATTTGACGTTTTCTCCACTAAAACCGCGGAATTAGCTTTTTCCCCTAACTTCAGCGCTTCTTCTCAATTTTTATCGGTGAATTAGCCATGAATTTTTCAGCATTTCCATTTTATCACCAGCGATTTTTCACCACTTTAGCCGTGAATTAGCGATTTCTCTGCATTTTTGCCGTGAATTCGTGTTTTTCCTTATTTTAGCCACTATGCGCGATTTTTCTCAATTTCATTCATGAATTAGCACTTTTTTCTTGATTTTAGCTTCGAATTAGCGCTTTTTCTCAGTTCGAGCCACGAGCTTGCCTTCAGAAGCCGAAAAAAATTGTCGTTTCCATACTTCTTGCCTTTAATTAGCTCTTTCCCAAAATGTGACAGAGATTTGATTCAAGTAAATACCTTGATAATTGGGTGCATCTAGTCTAGAAGAATGGCTAATTAGCTGCTAAAATTTGGGACAGACGCTAATCCACGGCAAAAAAGGAGAAAAATAGTTAATTCACTAATGAAATTAAAAAGCGCTACTTAGCGGCTAAACTTGAAACAATCCTATTTCGTGGACTCAACTGAAAATAATCGCTAATTAAATCGTGGTTAAAAATGTTAATAATCCGATAATTTGCGGGTAAAGTCTAGAAAAAATGTTAATTCGCGGATAATTGAGAAAAACTCTAATTCACGACTAAAATTTAGCAATAACGCTGACTCACGGCTAAAATTTAGGAAAGCGAATGCAACTTCGGGCCTAAAATTGAGAAAAACCGCTAGTCCATAGCTAAAAGTTAAAAAGATTCGTAAATGAGGCGCAAAAATAGTTCATATAGGTACCGCTAATTTGCGGTCAATATTGAAAAAAAAGTCACTAATTAGCGCGGCTGAAAGTAAAGAAAACTCTGTGCTTGCTGCTCAAAGTGAGAAAAAGTGCTAATTTACTGCTGAAAAGGTAAAAAATCAAACTTCAAATTCATGGCAAAAATTGAGAAAAATCGCTAACGTGGGATAAAAACGTTACTTCGAGGCTAAAATTGAGGAAACTCACCAATTCGCGGATAAAGTGTAGAGGAAAATCTCTGTAATTCACGGCTAAAATTTAAAAACTTTATTTTTCGGTCATTTTATACTTTTCAAATATTCATAAATATTATGCGCTTATTGGGTCATTTTTTTCTCGTTCACCTCTGTTCGCCCTCCTCATTTTGTTAGACGCGCCCCTTAGAACCCGGCGCCCTCCCCACCTTAAAGCCGGCACTGATTCTACGAACAGTAGTGCCCCCCCCCCGCCCCGTAGACTTCGATGGAATACAATTTTCAGGAAATTGTTGTAAAATTATTTCCGGTGTTGTCTTCATACTAATTGTATAATACAATGTGTAGCCGGCTTTCGGCACTTCATTTATACAGAGTTTCAAACGCTGAGGAACTTAGCACACGTCTAATAAGGCTTCAATTGAAACTCTTTATACTATTTCCATTACTTTGAGTAAAGGACGGAGTCGAACTCGAAAAATACCGACAAAAAAGAAAGGTTTTTCGGGGCTCCAGACATTGGCTGACCTACACCTATCCGGGCCTGGGGCGGAAATCTCCAAGAGGCCCTACATAACCAGAGGTCTCTGTAATAAACAAGAAATATAATTTTTACGTAGCGTTAAACTATGGCCTTCTCCTTATTTTAGCCGCGAAATATGCTCTATTTTCACACCTTATCCGCTAATTAGCGCTTATGCCCAGTTTAAGCCGCGATTTTCTCAATTTCAGTCGCGACTGAGTGCTTTTTGACAACTTTACCCGCACATTTAGCACTTTTCTCAGTTTTGACTGTAACGTGTTTCCCAATTTCAGCCACGGATTAGCTGTTTTTGCCCCCCCCCCTCCCAACAATAGCCATGAATTGGCGCTTTTTCTCAATTTAAGCAGCAAAGTAGCGTTTTTATCTTGTGAATCAGCTATTTTTCTTAATTTTCCACGAGTTGGCGTTTTCCTCAATTTTAGCTGCAAATTAGCAGAATTAGCAGGGCAATTTTAGCAGGGAATTATCACTTTTCTCAGTTTGAGCTGAAAATTATAGTTTTTCCTACGTGTTTTCCATTAGCCGCAAAATATCTGGTTTTCTACATTTTGGCGCAAATTAGCATTTTTTTGTTCACCATACGCTAATCCCAGTTTTAGCGCATTAACAAGGTTTCCACCTATAGCCATAAATTGGCGCTTTTTCTCAATTTTAGCCTCAAAGTTCCTTCAGAAACCGTGAATTAAAAATGTAATTAATTCTTGACCTAAATTGATTCTTTTCTCGTTTTTTAACCGCGAATTAGTGATTTCCTAAATTTTAGCCGCGAATTAGCACTTTTTCTCAATTTAAGGCTGAAATTTAGTATTTCTTTTAATTTTAGACAGGCTAATTATTGATTTTCTCAATACTGACCGCAAATTAGATTTTTGTTTTACATTTTAGTGTCGCATTAGCAATTTTGTTGTTTTGACTATAGATTAGCGCTTCTTCTCAGTTCTAGCCGCAGTTCTTTTTTTTACTCATACAACCATGAATTTGCCGTTTTTCTCAATTTTTCCCACAAAGTTGCTTACAGAATGCGTGAAGACGCGTATTTAAATGAGAAATTTTAACACACTTTATCCGCGATTTAGTGATTTTTCTCAATCTTATCCGCGAATTAGCGCTTTTTCTCAATTTTAGCTGCAAATTAGACACTTTTAGCAGAGAATTAACAGTTTTTCCCCAATATGAGCTGAAAATTAGCGATTTTTACTTCCATGTTCCCCCTTGGTTTTGAGAAAATATCATTTATGGGACATGTTCTTCCCGTACCGAAATGTCGTTTTTAGATGTAACTTTAAAACAAGTGATTTCAGAGTTTTTTAAATATTTTTTTCGGATTCCTCGTAAAATTTGCTTGCGAATTGACCCCAATATTGCCGAAAAAATGAAACTTTTTTTGTGGCCAAAATCGTCGTTTTTAGCGCAAAAGGACCAGTAGCTAAAAATGACGGTCGAAATTGCAAAAAAGGGCCACGAGCGCCCCTTTGTATCTTAATTGCAAATATTTGTACCCGAAAAAAACTCAGATTAAGAGAAAATTGTGGGAGGCGTAGGATTTGGCGTGGGGAAAATGAGAAAAGTGCTTGGTAGTTTATTACAGCAGTGCCAATTCGCTAGTAATATAGATGAAAAGCGCTAATTCGCAGCTGAAACTGAAAAATCGCTGATTCGCAGCTAAAATGGAGAAAAAGTGCTGACTCGTGGCACGGTTGGAAATAATTTCAGAAATGCTCTAATTCGCGGCTAAATTTGAGAAAAGCGATAGTTTGCGGGGTACCCTAACTTACAGCAAAAAATTAGAAAATTCACGGTCTCAACGGTCACTTCGGTGCTGAGATAAAAGTCCTTAGGCATGACTAGGTTAAGGAAAATAAATTGCTATGGCTAAGATCTGGAAAAACTCATGTTGTCGACTAATATTTGTGAAAAGCACTAAGAAAACGCTAAGCACGGGTAAAAACGGGGAAAAGAGCTAATTCGCGTCCAAAATTGAGAATTCTTGCGGAAAAGAGCCAGCCTTTGATCTAGGGGTGGGCAGCTTCACATGAGAACAAGCCATCACATGCATCCCAATTCCTGTTGCAGGCTTATATTCGGAGATGAGTCCCCAGAAAGAGAACTCGGTAGCTCATTAATTATAACGCGAGAAATCGTCAATTCGACCCCACAAATTGAATTAGCACGGTTAAATGGTCGTGAACCGTCAAAACCTAACCATCTCTGCAGTGAAACTATTTTGCATTCTATTTCGGAATTTCGGTCGAATAACTGGCGATTTTTTCCCCCAGGAAGCGATATTTTTTAAATTAAGCTTGAGATTTCCGTCTCCTGGGAGGCCCTGGGATGGTAACTGCGGTGGTCCAGTCCCCTGAACTGGACTCTTCCGTCTTAGAGACGAATGGTTTTTCAGCAATTGAACAACCGCGATTGGGTTTTCTGTAAGCCAGAAGCGCGAAAATGCGATTTTAGCGAGAAAAATCCGCAAAATGGTTTTTATAGTGCGAAATCAGCGAACGTATTTTTTTAAGTGATTCAGCAAACATTGGTTTTTAGAGCGCAAAACCCCGTGAAATTAGTATAATCATAATTATACAAAATTTATTTTAGTGAGCGAAATTCGGTGAAAGAGGGGGCCCACCGTTATGCCGGGCCCGGAGCCCCAACTTTAATAAAGGTGGCCCTGGGTGAAGTGCAGGGTGGTGGGGTGGGGTTTTGCCCGGATTTTACGTCAATAATTGTTAAACGATCTTTTGTGAATAAACTTCTTTTGATGCTGTACACGCCAGGCATTTTTTGCACACCAAGAAGTGTGCCTTGCCCGGCCCGTCTGATTGGGAGTAGGAATATGCTCGCAGTTGATTCGTTGATTGATTCGATTGAGGGACTTCGTGTGTGAAAAGATTCAATCGTGATGGAGTAGACAAAGACTATGACGTGTCTATTAATTGAATTGTACCAAATCATTGGGTCCTGGGGTGACAAGTTCGCGGACAGCATGACTCCCTTCCACACGCTGGAAGACATTCTACGACTACTACGTTTTTGCAACTTGTTACAGAATAGTTTGATCACAGTGTGAACAGTTTTGTAACTAGTTGTTTAACAAAGTTACACCTAACAAATCTACGTAACTAGTTAGTTATACAGGGTGGAAGGGGATAAGAGTGAAAAACAAATTTGGTTGAAAGTAGACCTCATTTGCGACCGAAATCACCATATACTCCATGATCCGAAAATCAAAATCCTTCAAGATATGATTTTTCGAACGATTTTTAAGGCTTACATCATTTTTTTTAAACTAACGGCGAGAAACTCGCATTCAGTTTGAATTTTTGCAACTTTTGGTGATGGATTCGGAAAGAGCACACTATTTTCTGCCAGGATTAGCCATTTCCGATAGACGTTAACTATTTTATGTGCCCTTAAATGCGGCTCAAAGTCGTGCAAATCGGGGATTTTATTTTTTTCAAAAAAAGTCAGTCCCCTTCATCTTCAAAGTGTCCTTAACAAAAATAGCCATAAGCGTTTTCTTAGTTGTTTGGTGATTTTTCGTCAGAAATGACGATTTCTTAGAAAAAATAATGATTTTTCTCTTCAAAATTGCTTGTTTTGACCTGAAAATTTTGAGTTTGTGATTTTAGAGTTATAAAAAGCACTAAAACCTTATCCAAAGCTGGACGTTGAATCGAACTGATTATGCACGCCTACCAAAGTAACAAAAAATGTCGCTCCGGCAGCTGGGGTGTCGGATAGAGTACATTTCACGAAATACGAATTTCGTTAATTTAACTTAATAGCGATTATTCATCAAGAATGACCATAAATATGTAGAGTAACAAAGTGAAATGTTAATTAATGCCGAATAATAGCTAATTAACTAAAAACGGTAGTTTAATGCACTTAACCCAACAGCCAGCTGCCGGAGCGACATTTTTTGATACTTTGGTACGCGCACACATTGAATTCCACTCCAAGGATAGCTTTGGATGTGGTATTATACCTTTTCAGCGTGTTAAAATCACTTGGATTGATCGAATTTTTCAGGTCAAACAGGGGCGTAGCCAGCCCGTGATCAAGGAGTGGGCAGCCAGCTAGGCACGGATCCACAGTGGTGGGGGGGGGGTGCGCACGTCTAGAGAAAAAGTTTTCGTTCGCGGATGAAATCTAGAAAAGGACATTTTGCGGCTAAGACAGAGGAAAAACACCCATTCACGGCTAAAATTGAGAAATAGCGCTGGTTCACGTTAAACTTGAGAAATAAATCTCGTTATTCGCGGTTGAAATGGAGAAAACACGCCAATTTGCGATTTCGCGATGCAAAGTCCGGGGCGGAATTAAGAAAATGCGCTAATTCACGGTTTATAGAACTCTTTTCACTACTAAAATTGACAAAATGATTTGCTCGTTCAATGTAGAATGAGGAAGTAACATAAAAAATAAAAATCGCTGGAAACATTTTTTTTCGAAAGAAAATGACTAAATATGACCAATAGAATATTAGTGCTTAAATGATTGATTTCGATTTATAGCGAAATAACAAAACTTGCCAATTTTTTTTGGTTGCCTTAAACGGCCGGTCTGTGACTCGTGACGTATTTAAGGGGTTGTGACCCCTCCTAACCCTCGGCATCAAGGCTGTTATCATGTCTTGCCCCTTCTTGTCCACCCAATTCTCTTAAGTCCTATTGTTTGATTTGTGGGAAGCTATTGTGAAGGTCACGCGAATGCTGTTATTACGTCATCAGTCTATCTAGCCTATTTCAAATGGGTCCCGCAACCCAATAGTTTTAAAAATTAATAAAAAATATATAGGGCCTGATTTTATTTGAACGGATCGTGTTTTCATGAGTTTTGGTACCCAAGCTATCACGACAGCATGATTTTGGAAAATGTGTTACTTCCTCATTGAGAAAAATCACTCATTTGCGGCTGGAATCGAGGAAAAGCGCCAATTCACGGCTAAAATTGAGAAATTGAGCTCATTCACCCAGGTAAAATTTAGAGAAGGCGCCAGTTCGTGGTTTCTCAAACATCGGTAAACATTGCCAGAAAGAGCTAATTGACCGTTTTTATACATATATATGGCAAGTTTGCGGGTGAAATTAAGAAATAGCGTGACTTAGAGCATACATTTTTGAAAAAAGTGCTTATTCACGGCTAAAATTACGGAAAATTGTTCGTTAGCCCGTGAAATTGAGGGGTCAAAATTAATGAAATTCGCTCTCACGCGGATTATGTGAACCTTTTCACTGCTAAAATTTTGAAGGGAGAAAAAATTGCTCAAGGCAGAATTAGGAAATAGCACTAATTTGCGGCTAGAATTCGGGGAAAACGAATTGGCGAAATTGTCACCGTTTGTTGTTGATTGGTGGAATTTTCGTGGCTAAAATTGAGAAATAGCGTTTTTTTTGCGGCTGAAACTGACAGAACGCACCAATTTGCAGTTAGGCGATGCCCGGTGCTGACCGTAATTGAAATATTATATCAAAAATGCGTTATTTCACGGTTTTTTTGGGACCTGTTCACGGCTAAAATGAAGAAAATGGGCTAGTTCGAGTTAGAATTGAGAAAAAGCACTCAGTTTCAGCTAAAATTAAGGAAAGCGTCAATTCGAGGCTAAAAACCGTACTCATTCACGAGTAAAATCGGGGGAAAAAAACTCTGTGCAACTACTCTTGAGAAATACTGGATCCTTCTCTGGAACTTCTCTCTCCCCCCCCCCCCGGAAAGTGATACTTTCGGAGCTAAACTTTGAATCTTAGATCTGAGACGGTAAACAGAGCTGGCATTTCCTCTCCCACCACAAGTCTGGATGGCACAGCGGGGTAAACACGATTTGAGCTAGCCAAAAACACACGAAAATTGCGCGTCGAACCTGCGAAAATGGGATTTTAGTGTGAAAAATCGGCTTCCAAGTTAAGCCGACCCTCGAAATCGGTTTGTCAGCAACAAACATCGGCGAATTTTTGATTTTTGGTGAAACTGATAAGCGAAAATGTGTTGTTTTTTTTTTAGTAAGAAAAATCCGCAAAATTGGTTTTATGGAGAGGAATACAAGAAAGCCAGATCAGGGATTTTTGGAGGGGTAGGCAGCTGCTTCACGAAATCTGCGTTTTTGATTCTAGGGGAGGGCAACTGCCCCCGCTGGCTACGCCCATGGGTCAAAACAAGCGATTTTGAAGAGAAAAAACATTATTTTTTCTAAAAAATTGTCATTTCTGACGAAAAATCGCCAATCAACTAAGAAAACAACGCTCATGACTATTTTTGTAAAGGACACTTTGAAGATGTTTTTCTGAATCACGGGTTGTCCGTGCACTCAGATTTAGTGTGGGCAAACGGAGACTGACTTTTTTAAAAAAAAAAATAAAATTCCCGATTTGCACGACGTTGAGCCGCATTTAAGGGCACATAAAATAGTTAACATCTATCTAAAATGGCTAATCCTGGCAGAAAATAGTGTGCTCTTTCCGAATACATCTCCAAAAGTTGCAAAAATTCCAGTTGAATGCGAGTTTATCGCCGTTAGTTAAATAAAAAAGATGTAAGCCTTACAAATCGTTAGAAAAATCATATCTCGAAGGGTTTTGATTTTCGGACCATGGTGTATATGGTGATTTCGGTCGCAAATGAGGCTTGCTATCACCCACAAATTTTTCTCACACTTATCCCCTTCACCCTACCGTATTTTGTTACTAGTGTGGACGCAGCTTAAAAAGACAAGATGTGGAACGAATTTTTTGAGGTAATCGTTAAGGACCTAGTCCCTTGAAATGTTTCTAACTCGTCCATTTTCACACTGAGGTATACATATAGTTGATGGTGCGTGTGCACTAACGCAACTGCGACTTTTTATAATCGTGCGGCCGAAAATCGCAAGTGCTTGAGAGCCCTAAGTGGACAGACTGTAGCAAGCTTACTTGCCGAACATTCGGTACTTGGCAAGTAGCGCATGTGTGTGCCCAGCTTAAGTGAGGGGCAAGTAGTGTCTCCAAACATATTTTAGATGGAAATTCCCGCCATCTTTCCAACACTTCAAGTGCACAACACCTTGTTCAAAATACCAAAATTTGGGATTTCCCCAAGGAAATCGTTTAAAAAGAAACAAAAAAAAATAAGATTAACTCGACAATTAATTAAACGATGATGAAATTTATAAGTGCAAAAATGTCTGTCTTTTTTAGTGTCGTAGGGTGGGGAATCAACAAGGGGGTAATTCTGAGGACAAATACGAGATTACAAAAAATAGCAATCATCCCTCGTTTGCGGGTAATCAACTCAAATTTTAGATTGTCTGATGTTTAACTTTTATCGTTACGATGGCAATATTATGAAATTCACTTCTTTAAATCCTTCCTATATTTCTCTGATTATGGAACGTGAATGCCCCCTCCCTCCCATTCTTCAATTTTTTTTTATCTAGATGTTCCCCCACTCGTGAGTGCGTTCAACAATCGCTCAATATAAATCAAAGCTGTACATAAATCCACATTAGTTAAGGTTTAGACTTTTTCAATATAGTAATTTCACTATGGTTGTTTTTTATGCAAGATCATCGGTAAAAACATTTTTATTTGTGTGTGTGTGTGTGTTTTTTTTAATTAATGAATCGAAAACCAGAAAACTAAGAGAAAAAAAACAACGTGATTTTGTCCAACAGAGTGAGAGTGAAGGGAGCGTCTGTAGCGGTGGTGGACCAGAAGACGGTCAAAGAGCTCCGGTCAGATGTCAATGGGAAGGCTGTTCAGGATGGTTTAGTCAGTTGGAGGAATTGGCGACACACGTGTCGAGCGCGCACGCTTTACCAGGGTCGTCGGGCCTATTCTACTGCGGATGGCGGGGGTGCTCGCGAGGTGAACGAGGATTCAATGCGAGGTAAGAAGCGAGACCGATGGAGGATCTGTTTTCCACCCAACCTAGTGGTTCAAACGCTTAATTATTGAAAATATTTTTTAATTGCCCAGGTATAAAATGTTGGTTCATGTGAGGACACACACGAACGAAAAACCTCATCACTGTTTTCAGTGCGATAAAAGTTTCAGTCGAGCTGAAAATTTGAAAATTCACGCCAGATCTCATACAGGTATTTTTTTTTTGTACTTCATTTGTTTGAATTTCATTTTTTTAAAGACTGTTAATTAATTTTGGGCAGGCGAGCGCCCTTACGTATGCCCTGTAGCAGGCTGTGGAAAGGCCTATTCAAATTCTTCGGATCGTTTCAAACACACACGAACTCACTCAGTCGATAAACCGTACGTGTGTAAAGTGGCCGGATGTCCTAAACGCTACACCGACCCCAGTTCACTGAGGAAACACGTCAAAACATACCGACACTACCCTCCTTCGCCAACAGCGGACAAATCCTTCAAAAACGACCCACCAACGATGACTATGGAATGGAAATCATCGTCACCACCGTCTCCAACTTTGAGCCGAGTCACTCATCTAGACTATACTCCCGCGTCCAACACCGCCGCCCCACTCGTCATTTTAAAACCGCCAACACCCCACCAGCCGCCCTGCTTCAAGACTGATGAATTGTCAACACCGTCGCCGCCCTTGTCGCCCGATGTCGTCAAACCGTCTTGGCCCTCGTCAACAACCACGGGATTCATTCGCTGGTGGAGCCCACTACCACCCCCCTCCCACGATTCAGTTTACTACCCGTGCTTCGCGGAACAGGATACTCCCCTTGATCTCACCTGTCCAATAAAACTTCAGCACTGATCTCAAAATGAAGAAGAAGAAGAAAAAAAAAGGCTGTGTGATAGTTCAAAATGTGTGCCTTGAAAAGCTAGAAACAAAACAAAAGACTCCTCTTTCTATCGTTTGCAGTATTAACGCTGTTTTTTTTACGCTTACTGCTCAACTCATGTTTGCTGCCAAAGATGTTCGTACGTAAGAATTATTTTTAGATAGTTAAAGAAGATTGAAACAGAAAAAAAAAACGGACCTAAATTAGAGTTTTTAGTTTGTTAGTGCAATGCAAATTAATAAGATTTAAGGAACGAAAGCCTTGATTAATTTTACGTTTTACACCCATTTCGCAGGTAATCTAGAGAGGGATATTCCTAACAATCTGTTCTCTCCCTATCCATCTGAAGTACCGGAACATCGTAGGTTATATGGACCACTCTATTCACCGGAAAATCTACTGAGACCGCCCTGAACGAACTGGTGGGTAAGGTTGAAAAATCTCTGGAGGCGAAAGAAACTGCGCTGGGCTGCTTCCTGGACATAGGTGGTGCCTATGACTCTGTGGAGGCTGCAGTAAGGAGCAGAGGTGTAGATCCATCTTCAGTGAAATGGATCAAGGGGATGCTCCAATGCCGCGTCGTGACTTCGGAGCTGGGAGGGGAGCAGTGGCGTCTATCAGGAGGGGGTTGGAGGCGACTTGCCTCCAATTGTTGAGCCAGGGGGGGAAAAGATGATTTTTGTTAACATCCAGGGGGGGATTTGCTCCTCTCTTACTGTGCGAGGGCTTTGGCATATGTATATTTAATATACATTAAATAGGCCTTAGGCATTTGGCGCCGCCAGATGAATCTTTCATCAGTACCCCCATGAAAGTAGCCTTCAGGAGCCGCGATTTGGCTTTGTCTGCATTTTAACCGCGAATTATGTTTTTTTCCACACTTGAACGCTTCTTCTTAATTTTATCAGTGAATTAGCGGTTTGTCTCCTTTTTATACGGGAATTAGCGATTTTTCTCTATTTTTGCCGTGAATTTTGTGTTTTTCCTTATTTTAGCCGCTAATGAGAGATTTTCCCCAATTTTCACCGCGAATTACCGTTTTTCCCCCATTTTGTCACGGATTAGCGATTTTGTTAGCTTTCTGCAGCCACGGAGCTATCTTCAGAAGCCGCGAATTGGCGTTTACTCAACTTTAACCGCGGATCATCGTATTGTCCACACGTCAGTGCTTCTTCTCACTTTGATCGGTTAATTATAGCAATCTTTCCCGATTTTAGCGGCAAATTATAGTTGAACCACATTTTAAAGGAACCTAAAAATCATGCATTTCGCTTGACCTCTGAATAAAGTGGTTATTTGTACAAAGGCAATATCATTCTTTTGACGAAAGAAACACTTCTTAGCACACAATCTTAGCGGGGTATTTCCTAACATCACGTCACAGAGTGAAACGAAAATACATTTCCGTTACTGCTAGGACAGCTTTAGTGCGAAACTCGCGGGTAAAGTGGCGCTTTCCTCACTCACACTGAATACCATTTGCATAATATGAAATTCAGCCCCGGAGCCGTTCGTTTCCACTCGTCTTTTTTATTGTGATCAATACTGTTTTGAAAGGTTCCTTCACTCAAGGAAGATTCAAGGAACGTTCATAAATACAGGTCCTAGGTCCATATTTTATGAATATTCTTGAAGTTTCCTTGATTCAAGGAACCTTTCAAAACAGTTTTGATCACAATAAAAAAGACGAGTGGAAACGAACGGCTCCCGGGCTGAATTTCATATTATGCAAATGGTATTCAGTGTCAGTTCAAGAAGAGTCTATGAATTCGCCCCAACAATGTTTTTCCCCGTCGCATTCAACGCACCGTACTTTGTATAAACTCTAATTAGATCCTCTGTGTGTGGGATGCTGTGATGGATATCATCAATTCTGACTGGGGGGGGGGGGTAAGCTCTTTTCAGGGGGGGAGTGCCTTCAGCTTTCAGGGGGGGATAGACGCCACTGGCAGGGGAGATTGTTTCCGTGTTGCCCTCAAGAGAATGTCCTCAGGGGGGTGTGCTCTCTCCTTTGCTCTGGTTGCTCGGGGTAGACGAGCTTCTCGCTATCCTTAAGGAGCAGGGTTATGGTTACGCGGATGACCTTGCGATTTTAGTTAGGGGCAAATTTGATGATACCATATTCAATAGGATGCAGGGTGCCCTTAACATAGTGCAGCGATGGTGCAGCAGACATGATCTCAGGGTTAACCCTGTGAAGACCACCCTTGTTGCGTTTACCAGGCGGAGGAAGCTGGCATTAAAGGTAGTTCGACTAAATGGAGAAGTGTTGAAAGTAGGAAAAAAAGTCGAGTACCTTGGAGTTACCCTGGATCAGGGGCTCAAATGGACCTCGCATATCAAGAGGGTGATTAACAAGGCCACCTATACGAAGCCTTGACTAAAGCCCTGTACACACGGAGACTTTTCTGTCCTGTCACGAAATTTTTAAGATTTTTAGGAATGTTCGTTTGTCGTGATGTCAAAAAGTCTAAAAACCATATGTTTCTATGAAAAAACCAAGAAAAAACGGAGAAATTCTGGAAAAATCTCTCCTTTCTCCCTACCACGGAAACACAGCTTAGAAATACCGCGTCTACATTAGCCCTGTGAGCAAAGGACAGGACATAAATAATAATAATAATAATAATAATAATAAAATGGAGTTTAGTGTGAATACGTTTTTTGGCTGGCAAGTGGCAGCTGCGCTTGAGTTTCGAGACCCCAATACCCTCCACCCAGCACCACCAACACTAGGCGGCGCTGTGAGACCCATTTTACCACTTCTGCCGAATTGGACCCTATACTCCTGTAAAACGTATTCACGTTAAAATGGGAGTAACTTTTGGGGCTTGAAAATAAACAATTTCTGTCGGAATAATGTAGGTACACACGGTAACAGGGACGGATTTAGAGATTTCCGTCTGGGGGGGGGGGGATTCTTAAGCACTTTTACATCGGAGTTAGGATAATATCGAGCACAAATCCTGATCATGGAGGATAGAGTGTCACCTATCGTCGCAGCAAGCGTTCTTTATTTGTAGCCATTTCCCTTAGGCCGGTCGTCCACTGGAAGCGTTTTCGAGAGGCGCTAAAATAACGCGCTACAACGAGCGTACATTCCAAAGCCTTGAATTGAATGTGACAAACAGGAAAAAGAGCCGGGGAAGCATTATTTTTCATAAATCGTCAAAAGAAACTCAAATCGAGAGTTTAAAACAATGTTTGAAGAAACTATAGGTATTGTTGAACTCACAACCTATTGATACCAAGGAGCCTCGCTCCTCGCATTACTCAGCGGATCCTCAGACTGATAATGTTGAAGATTTCTTTGAATCACAGTATTCGTACCATTTATCATACGAATCTTGGGGGCATGAAGGAGAGATTCAGTCTTAGAGTCACTAGTTCGAACTCCTCGTGCTCATTCCGCATAACATAATAAAATTCGACTTGACGGAACTGGAACATCTGCTTCTATGCGTGTAGTTTATTGAGTCAAGTTCAATATACTTAATTACTGAACAATGAAGACTCTTTCAACGACTGATCAAGTTGAGGGTCCGGAAGTCCAGACCCTCAACCTTGTGGCCATCAGATGGCGCAGGATTTGCCCATCATGACAGCAAACACAGCCCTGTACCCTGCTGTGGATATCCTTAAGATGTGGCCAGTACCTTGGCCGTTGCCGGCCCTTACCTGGCCTGTACCCCTTCTTTGGCCCAGACTCCCCAGCAGAGTCGGTCCCATCACTCAGCTCGGCTCGTTAGCCGTAACTGGTGGCCAGCCACCCGCGCCAAGAGTCGTCCTTGCCAATCTAGGCCTTCATTTTTTGCCCATTATTCTGTGCGGGAGGCACACGACGCACTTTTTTACTGTTTGACCCTTTTAAGAAATCTAATGTCCCCACGCACATTAATGGCCACATTTTAATTAATTAGGTAATTTAAAAAATACAGAATTAAGAAGAAAAAAGAAGACGAGGAAGGATAGGACGGGGGTCGAGGTATCATCTGTTCAGTTTCGCAAACCTCTAGAAGGTAGAATGCTGCCAGAAAAAAAGGTCTTGAAACAAATCTGGGAAAAAGTCGGACATTTCTTGCGCAAGTACTTGTCTGCCCATATGGCAATATATTTCAGTGTTTAAACTTGGTTCAAACCATGTTAAAACGAAGCAGTTTGGTTTTTTGTTTCACTTCAGCAGAGGGTTTAAGAGAGGGGGTAATAAAAATGTTTCAAATATGTGCGAATAATTTCATAGTAAGCCCCTCCATGGGCTTCAAAATGGGGATAATAAAAAAGAAATAATTCAATTTCTTGAACTATCATTCAACCAAACAAACCTAAAACTTCACTTTTAATGTTTTTTACTACTTAAAACACCAGCTACAATAGAAGACAGGACAGAAAAGTCTCCGAGTGTACACGGCTTAAAGGAGTTGAAAAATGTGATGGTTTATAAGAATATGTCATCTGTTTTGAAGCGCTTAAAGGAGATGTAAAGGTTAAGGTTGGTTTATGAATACGGACCTAAGTCTGTGATCAAAGTGCTGTGATACCCTTCTTTTAAATTCTAATAATGTGGTCCTGATGTAGCCAGTCATATGATTGTTGTTTCAATGAGTTTTTAAAATATAAGTTTTGTTCCGACAGCAGCCTGTCGGGGAAAGTGCATTTCATTCATGCGACAATCGAGTCAAACCTCATAAATTAGAACGATATCATTCAGTTATGAATGACATGTAGGCCGTGGTATAGAAAGTCAAAATCATAAAATCGAGTTTCTTTTTACCGCAGGCCCCTTTTTTGGCACCGACTGAGGGGGAACAAAATGATAAAAATGAAACAGAGTCGCTTTAGTTGCCTATACGATATGGGAAGAGGGACACTTGTTATTGGAGTTATTTGCAATTAAAATCTTAATCCCGTCCTAACTTATGAGGTTTGACTCGATTGTCGCATGAATGAAATGCACTTTTCCCGACAGGCTGCTGTCGGAACAAAACTTTTTTCAGAATACGTTAATTTTCACGTCAGTTACATTAGGTTAAATGGTAAGTCACAATTTCACCATTGAGAAATGCGGAGTGCCTGGGTTCAAATCCGAAACTTTTTTTTTTTTTTTTTTTGTATACCTCCCTTTTTGGCCCACCTCAGGATATTTTACTCAAGAATTATTAAGCTGTAGGCAAATCAAATAAAAGAAACGGCGCAAAATACAATGTCAATGAAATTTTTTGGTAATTGGGTGGTCCAGTAAGGCATAGCGATAATTTAATAGCTCCCCTCCGTCGAGAACTCCCCTGCCATATCAACGGATTTGGTTCACAGCGCGTTCATTTCTCACTACTCGAGTCAATTTTGGGGGCAATTGCAGCAACAGCCGTGCGCGGTAGCGAATTTTGAACTAATTCAAACCCCTCTTTCACACCGTTCCCGTGGACCGATTCATCTGGATCACGAACTCGTCCGAGATATTCACGCTATTGATTTTTGACCAAATTTGGTTGCCCTAAGTAAAAAATTGCGACCGTGATCGTGCTAACAAGCGAGGGGCCATTACTATACAGGGTGTACAAAAAGGGACTGGACAGAGAAAAACCAGTGAAGGGGCATCTCATTTCTGATCGAAATGACTATTTGCACTTTTCCAAAATTCCGCTTTGCTTCCGAGATATCCGCCATTTTCTGATTTTTTTTTAGAAACAGCTTGTTGCACACGCAATAATTGTTGCAATGGCAAAAATGACGAGCCCATTGGAAAGAGCACTAAATTTTCTATTTAAAGAGCCTATTTTTATCCAGATCAGACGACGTCTACTACGTTTTGAATCAGCTTATTAGCGAGGAAACTTAATTCCGGAAGTATTGGTAATATGGTGATGTAGTCAGAAAATTACGTTTTTTCGCCAATAAGCTGATTCAAAACGTAGTAGATTCGTCTGATCTGGATTGAAAAAGGTTTTTTAAATATAAAATTTTGTGCTCTTTCCAATGGGCTCATCATTTTTGCCATTGCAACAATTACTGCGTGTGCAACAAGCTGTTTCTGAAATAATAATTCTGAAACAAAGCGGAATTTCGGAAAAGTGCAAATTGTCATTTTGATCAGAAATGAGTTGCCTCTTCACTGGTTTTTCTCTATCCAGTCGCTTTTTGTACACCCTATATACAGGGTGGATCAGTATAAGTGTGACAAAAATTTGGAGGTAAAACTACGTTGAAACTGGAGTAAAATGGTACCTTCGGAAGTGTCCTACGTCGATCCGTTCCGGAGTTATGGTTTTTTTGTGTGTTTAAAAAAGTAACTAATGCTTGTTTCAAAAAATCCGCAATTTCTCGGCTTATATCGCACCAAATCCAAAACGTGATGCCATTTTATTAATTGAGAACAGGATATCTTACCATGGAGAAGGCAAGAGGCATTCGATTTGACCTCTTCCCCCATCAGTGATTCATTAAATTGTCGCCATTCAGGGGTGGGGGGTATAATTGAGTGCCGTTCGCCTACGATATCTTCTCCTTCCTAAAATATCCTGTCCTCCCTTTCTAAGATATCAGCTGTTCTCACTTATTGCCGATCTCCCTGCACCCTTCACGAATACCGTAGACAATGGCCCATGTTCCGTAAAAACATGTTTTTTTTTTTGCATTCTCAGGACGTTTTCGTGAGAAACGTCAGTGGTAACATGAAATATGAACACGCCAAAAGGAAGCTTAGAAGACGGGGAAGTTTTTGTGATACATCGAAAATCTGTTAGGAAACCTGTTTGGGTACAGCGACTTTTCGTAAAACGGACAAATCTTTTGAGGTCACGTAAGTTTATGGAAAAAATGCCAAATTTCTGGGTGTTGACGATTATTTCAAGCAATAAAATGGCCTCTATCCTAAAGGAAATGTTCCGTAGTTTCTGAAAATGGCATCACTTTTTGGATTTGGTGCGATATAAGCCGAGAAATTAAAAATTACTTTTTTACTTACTTTACTTACTTACTTTCAATTACTTAAGTCACGAAAACGTCACAAGAATGCAGAAAAACCATGTTTTTACGGAACATGGGCCATTGTCTACGGTATTCGTGAAGGGTGCAGCGAGATTGGCAATAAGTGAGAACAGGATAGGTAACCGCGACCTTTGGGATAAGGGTTTGCCGAGGTTTAAGCCCGGCGCGCAACTATGGTATACTGTTGGATCTGTGAAAGATGGGGGTGCTGGTATTGGGGTATTTGGCCCCAGGCTTCAGCATTGGGAGTCCCTTGGGGGGACCGCCACCATCTTTCAGGCGGATATCTATACTATAGAGGCCTGTGCACGGAAGATTAGTGAGAGGGGTCTTCGGAAAGCGAGGATCTTCATCCTGTCTGACAGCCAGGCGGCTCTTAAAGCCCAAGGCTCAAGTGTCGTGAATTCGCAACTAGTTTAGGGATGTTTTGAAGCCCTCAGGCCTGTGGCAACGGTAAACTGCCTTACTTTGATGTGGGTGCCGGGTCACAAGGGGTTTGAGGGGAATGAAATGGCTGATCAACTCGCGTAGAGAGAATCTGAGATGCCTTACATGGGCCCGGAGCCAAGTCTCGGGGTCACGAAGTCCTTCACGAAGAGGCAGGTGCAGGCGTGGTTGGACGAGAGGCATCGTGAACAAGGGGTTAGACAACCAGGTCTCAGGCAGGCCAAGCTCTTTGTCACTCCAAAGGGACGATCGGAGAAGGGCCTGATCTCTCTGAGCCGAGAAGACCTTATAGGATCTTGGTGGGACTGCTAACGGGACATTGTGCCCTTCGATATATATATAATGGAGAAGTCTGACACGGACATTTGCAGATTTTGAGACTTGGCCGTGGAAACAGCAGCTGAGCACGTACTGTGTGAGTGCGAGACTCTGGGGCGGTTACGCTTTCACCATCTTGGAAATGATGTGCTTCAACCGGAAGACATCTCTAGGATGGCTACGGGGACTATCCTCAACTTCGTTAAGGAGTGGTGGTGGAGGACGCTTGGAAACTAGCGTCTTCCTTGGCTGGGCAACCTGATGGGACACCACAATAGATCTTATAGGTCGAGTTTGGTAGGAGATAGTTTCTTCTAGGCTTCCCTCCCCGTTTAAAAAAAAAAAATCACTGAAAAGTTGTTTTTTTTTTAATAATAAAAAAACATATGTTAACGTTAACGAAAGAATAAGGGCAGAGTCATGAAGGCCGAATGGCTGGTCGCCTTAATTCTCCCCTATCTTGGTATCGTCACGGGGCGTCTAATACTTAGCGCCGACGACGTGCCGCCATATTTAATGCTTTTAACTCGGAACACCAGTATTTTAGGAATGGGCACTTTACTGACCCCAATCACGGTGGTAACAACTTGTCGCGTGCTCCTCAAACCGCGAGGCAAGAACCCATCGAACATTCTGACAGGGAGCGACATGAAGGCGAGAATGGCGCCGGCTCACCTTGAAACTTTGGACAAAGAACGCCCGGACTTTCTCTCTCTGTGGGTGGACTACGTCATAGTGACAGGTTCGCCTCCTCCGGAAGAAATAGTCGCGGTTTGCGTTCATAAAGAATGCTCCATCAATCGTGACGGCTCCAGCGGGCCATTTGACATAGGCGTTGCAATTCTTCGATTTCCTTACGATTTTCCTGTGATGCGCGTTGTGCCGCTATTCACATTCTCCCCGTCAAAAATGAAATTGTTTCTCCAAGAAACATACGAAACAAATACGACCTGCAAGCTTCAAGTTTATGGATTTGACTTCAAACGAAAAAACCTCACGAATATCGGCCAACTACTCACTTACGATCAACTTCTATACTTCAACGACGACGCTAAAGACATCACCTGTAGTAATAATTCAAGCTTGAAGCTTTGCAACGGTTCTTTCGCCGATTATTTCGATCCAAAAACAGAAATGTACACATTCTCGGTGACACCCACCCAAGGTCGGTGCCCTCGCGGTCTTGGCTCACCGCTCATGTGCCTTCATCCTGGCTCATTTGACGGTGCCAAAGACGCCTTCTATTTCCCTATCGGTATGCTTCAGGAGAGTCTGACATGTGACACAGGCGTTCAAAATTCGACCAACGCGTTGGACGGTCCGTTCCGGTACGTGAGATTCGATAGATTCAATAACTTTTTGATGGTTTTTCACCCCAATATGATCGTCTTCGAAGAAGGCTATGCACCTGAATTCATTTTTAAACCCTCCGTGTTCTCACGGGCTGAAATTAAATGCCTGCCCGTAATTGTTATACAATCCATTTCCATATTTTTATATCTTCTAATGAGGGAATAAATGCCATAAATATTAATGAAAGATTCCTATGAGCAGTGACGAAGAGTTAGTGATTAGTGGCGGGGGGGGGGGGGTTACTTGGGCGAGGGATTCTCAGTTAACTGTGAATTTGGTTTCTGCGGCTAAATGCGGCAAGTTACTGGGCCTAACAATCAACTTTTCTGAAGAATTCGGTTTCAGGTTATAATTTCTGAGGCTTTATTGCAGGAGCGTAACCAGAAATCATTCCGGGAGGGGTGAATTCTGGCGGGAAGAGGAGGGGGTGTTTCAAACGGGGGGGATAGTGAAACCCCACAACTATATCTAAGTATAACCAGGGCCGTCGACAGGGGGGTAGGGGTGGGAGAATTCCTCCCGGGCCCGGGCTTTTTAGGGGGGCCCGGTATAATAAAAAGTAAAAATAAATAAATTGGTAGGTAGGTATGCCATTTTTCACCACAAAATAATAACAACAGACAAAAAACTAAAAAAAAACTCGATTAAGGAACTATTTATTAGGAACACAGAAAGGCCAGGGACGACGACCAAGGGGTAGTGACTGACAAGCCTCAATAGACCGTTTGAACGCATTACCCCAGTGTCAACCTTTCTGCGGACCATGCTACGCCTCCCCTGGACCATGAAAACTTGTTGCGCCACCTTCCCCACCCCATTTTATTGTGTCATGATTTCTTAAAATCAGACGCGTGTGTGCCTGCCTTAAGCCATTTTGCGCCCCCGGGCGAGTCTTTCAGCAGGCTCCAGGTCCATTAACTTGTTCTGCGACGATGAGATATTTTCAAGAACGAAAAAGATTCGGTTGGGACTTTGCTTGTACCGCCACCGGAACCGTTTGGAACGCAATATTTATCTGGTTTTCCGACATTTAAATTGCGCAGCACAATTTAATGGAAAATTTTGCAGGGTCGTAAAATTTCCTGAAACACCATAATTCATGACTAATGGACTTTGTACCCCATTGTACCGTCAAAACATCATTTTGGAACACCCGGGAACTGCCCAAAAAAGGGGGAAGGAGCGCAGTACAACTTAATGAAATTTTGGCATGTCAGGTACAAAGTGCAAGTGCCAAAATAGTACCATTCAATAATTGAGCTTAGATGACCCTATCTACGGACATTTAAGGGATTACTCCCCTCCTCACCGCACCACCATAGTCACAACTGTGTATTCGAGGGAGTGGGGAGGTTGAAAATAAAGAACTTGATCTTTAAATTAAATACTTACTCTTCTCAACTTGTTTTGAGATCCGAGAAAAAATTGCTCCCGAGGCGGGCTTCGAATCCACGACCTCCTAGTTTCGCGCCAGGTGCTCTCCCATCTGAGCTATCCCGGGAGTCCACGCAAAGAGCGAATCCACCTCCAAGAAAAAATGACTCGGCATGCCCCTATGTTATGGGAGGGGAGGGGGGTGAACGTCCCCGCATATTTTATTTAGAGCCCGCCCCTCACGATATTGGTTTGAAATGAGCAAATCCCTAGAAATTGGCTTGCCGAATGTGCCACACCCGCGAAATCGTTTATTCTTTCTTCTGGTCAGCCAATGCCAATCCCATGAAATTTGTTTTGAATAGGCCAGCCCTGCGATATTTGGATCTCCCAATAGTCAAACAATGTGAGTGAAAACGAGTGTGTGAGTTGCGGGGGGGGGGACCATGTGGTCCTCCACCATCAGACAACGTCCAACTACGTTACGCAGAGGCGTAGAGTTACAGGGGGGGGGGAGATGGGCCATCGCCCATCTCGCGGATATTCAAGATACATTTTCGGCCCCCCCCAATATTTTCACCTGATTTTCAACAAATCGTCCAACAAAGGGTAATGTACACTATGGTATAGCGATGAGTAATAGTATTTTCTTAATTTAAACCGCGAATTAGCGCTTTTTCTGCATTTTATCCGCGAAGAAGCGATTTTTCACAATTTGAGCAGGCCTTTAAGGTGAGCCTTTTTCAATGTTTTAGCCGCGAATTCGCTCTTTTTCCCAGTTTCATCGAGCGAATTGGTGGCGACTTCTCCAAAAACTTTCTCTATTTTACTGCCGCAAAATAGCAAGAAGGAATGAATTTACTGGAGATGCTCCCACCCCCCGCCAGTCCATCCATATGTGAGGGAGTCAAAAATTACCCCTAGTAGACGTGGCCAGAAAATTAAAATATACAGTCATAAATGAAATTCAGCACGATTCCTGCTTTAATAAAAAAGAAAACAAATCAGATTTGAATCCTTCCGACCAATAGCATTCAGGTGGTGTTTGTAAGCCCCGCCCACTAGTGGATTTTTGGCTTGCCTGGAAGTTCTTTGAGCCTCTCCATATGTTTCCTTCCTCCATGCAAAATTGGCGCTAGAAGCCGACGAATTGTCATGTTTTCAATTTTAGCCGCCAGCCAGTGTTTTCCTCCATTTAAGTAGTGAATTTGTGCATATTCCCGTTTAGCGATTTTTGTCTTTTTTAAGCCGCAATTTTGCATTTTTCCTCTATTTTAGACGCAAAATTGGCTTTAAGAAGCCGCGAATTGGCATTTTATTTTATTGGCATTCAATTTAATAGCGGCGAATGAGCGCGAAACGAAGATCAACAATTGGCGAATGAGCGCTTTTCCCATACATTACCCGTAAATTAGCTGTTTTTCTCAATTTCATTGGTGGATTACTAATTTTTCTCCATTTTAGCTTTTCATCAGCGATTTTTCTCAATTTCATAAGTCCATTAGTGTATTTTCTCAGTGTTTAGATACGAAGTACAGTGTTTTTATCCCGTGAATTAGAGACTTTTCCTATTAAGATTTTTTTCAGTTTTATCTGTGAAATAATAATAAATAACGCTTTTCCTCAAAAGCCGCAAAGTGCCGTTTTTGCGCATATGTCTTTTAATTTTCCGAGAATTAGCGCTTTTTCTCAATTTTAGCAGCACTGTCGCGTTTTTACCCCTCAAATTATCGACTTTTTAAGTTTTACAATTCTAGCCGAGAATAGCGACTTTTCTCTTCTCTATTTTAGTCACAAACTTGTCTTCAGACGCCGGCCGTGAATTGGCTTTGAATTTCTTCAATTTCAGACATGAATCAGTGTTTTTGTAAATTTGAGCTTTGAATTAGCACATTTTCGCGATTTTATCCGTGCGTTAGCGACTTTTTTTTTCAATTTTAGCCGTGATTTAGCTCTTTTTATCTCGTGAATTAGGGACTTTTCTTAATTTCAGCCATGAATTATCACTTTTCCTCAATTTTACCCACGAATTGGCGTTTTATCCCACGAAATAGTGATGTAATTTAGCGGTTTTCATAATTTTAGGTGCTGGCTAATTATACCCATAGTGTAGCATTTTTATTACGCAAATTAGCCGCTTTTCTCCATTTTCGCCCCGAATTAGTCTTTTTCTCAATGTTAGCCGCACGAGTTTGCGTTTTTTCTCAATTCGAACCGTTAAATGGCTTCTATACATCACGAATCAGTTATTTTTTTCCTCAATTTTGGACTGAAAGTTGCATCGAGAAACCGATAATTATCGCTTTTGTTTACTTTTCATCACAAAAATGTATCGCTTTTTCCAAACATTTTGCCATGGTATTGGCCCCAAGAACAACATATGAGTGCGCCTTCTCAGAGAAGCGATTTCTTGGGCAGAATGAATCTATATGCCCTGCTGTTAGTGGTGTTCGAGGTAGGGGAGAGGGAGTCAGACCGACGAGGTCTGCTAGGGCGTGTAAGAGGGGCTTAGAAAAGCATAAAAATGGAAAAATAAGGATTTGTATAATTTATATTATGTTATGGATCAAGCAAGGTACGTGAAAAAGAGTTCGAGCAGCTAATAGCACGAAAACGCCAATTCTCAGCTTGAGAATAAGGCAATTTCGTGGCTCACACTGACAAAAAAATGTTGATTCGTGTCTAAAGCCCTGTTCACACGATGCAATGTTTGAAGCTTAATTGCATGCTGGATTTTTAAAAACATCCGGTCACTACCAAGGAACATATGTTTTTAAAAAACCAGCATGCAATATAACTTCAAACATTGCATCGTGTGAACAGGGCTTAAAATTGAAAAAAATCGCTACCTAATTAGCGGCTAAAATTAAGAAAAGCGCTAATTCGTGGATAAAATTGCTCATTAGCGGCTAAAATCAGGAAAACCACGAAATCGCGACAAAAATTCAGAAAAATCGGTCCGATCCGGCCCTGGGAATGTGATAGGGTGTGAAGGGACTGAATGTTCCTGGATCGAACAAAATTAAATTCGAAGCCTCTGCAGTTGAACACTTTTATAAGAGCTGGAACGAAGTACCTGTGCTTGGTACCTAAAGCAAAATATGAGCAAATGCGCCGCACCCACTTTGGTTTCATGAGAGAGTCAAACGCACTAAACTGGCTTTTGAAACATCCAAACCACTGAAATAGTGACGTTTGGATCATTTTCTTGGTGATCGTTTTCTCAGTACAGCCAATCACGTGAAATAAAACTCATGTTTCAATCTGTCGCTGTCTGAATTTCGAGTTAAGAGGAGGGCAAACCATCACTTTAAAATGTGTGAAATCAGTCGAAGTGGTGCTTTTGAGAGTCAAACCCACGAAATTGGTTTTCGATAGATTGGAAACCATGGTTTCCAATAACGCACTTTTACACGCCTGAAAAGTCATAGTTGTCGTATGTCATCCACATGGATTTGATATTGTTTTGTTTTACGGGACGAAACATTTCATTTGAAATCGATAAAAAGGGGGAAAAAGAAACAGGCCACAGTGCCTCTGTCGCACTTCAAATAAAATAAAACAATAAGATACGAGATATTATTAATTAGTCTTGCGTTTTGATGCAGCGGAGATCTCAGAAAATCCGGTTATAAGTGGATCATTTGAGCAAAGATCGCGACCCTTTGTACTATTTTATCGCCTTTTTTTCATTACAGAAAAATACAGATTATAGCATGTTTGTAACAGGCTCCCGGCTGAATGAAAATAGTCTTCCCGTCGTGATTATTTCCTCTTTCTATTAAATAGCTAAGGCTTTTATAGCGCCCGTGTAGACAAAACCAAAATGTTAGGTAACTTATTTTCACGCGAAAAACTGTCGTCATGTTCTAAATTTTAGACTATTATGCCAAAATGTCGAACTTGCAAATTTTGAGAGAAAAACTGAGAGATCTGCGGCCCACAACTCAGCTTTTTAAAGCTCGCATGTGAAGGCGGCTTAACGAAAAAAAGTTCTTAACCAAAATAAGCTTCAACTACAAAAACATTGAAGCCAAACATTGGGGGCCCCGTTGCCAGGATGGGCCGGCCTCACCCCAGAAAAATCGGGGAACATAATATTCGTGCACCTTCGATTGCATTGAATAATGAGTGAACATTAGGATTGTGAATCCGTATTAGAAAAAATTAAACGAAAACAACAATGTATTTCTCGAATGAAATGCACCAAATAGGTTTTCTAATTGTCATTCCACTAACATCTCCCTTCACCATGGGCGTAGCCAGAGGGGGACAGGCGGTAGTCAGCCGCCCTCCCCTAGACTCGAAAGCGCAGATTTAGTCGGGCAGCTGCCCACCCCTAGATACATCCTGAAAGTACAAATCCTGCAGGATAACCACTCATGTATTATTGTTTCGTTGGCGCTCACTTCCTAAAGATTAAAACTAGACTATGAAATCGAATATTGGTGCAGAAAAGGAGCCAAAATTTATTAGCGAAGTTTAGGGGAGGGGTGACTGGGAACGGGGGTAGAGGAAACCCGGCTTGAGGATAAACTGAACTTTGAACCCACTGGTCGACCCGGGCCTGAATCGCGATTTTCGCGATCAGATCGTTTGGCTCTGTGATATTGTTAGTTTTGAAGTAAAATATCCATTTTTGAGGCAAAATTATCTATTTTGGGGGATCCGCCAGTTTTTGGGAAAAATCGTCAGATTAGGAAAATTTTTGGGGATGAAATCATAAGTTTTGGGATTAAAACAGTCACTTTTGTGGTAAAATGACCAAATTCAGGATAAAATATTCATTTTTGTGGTTTTAAACCATCAAATTTGGTTTTGGGGTAAAATCGCCAGTTATGTAGTGACGCTCATCAGTTTGGCGTGAAATCGTCTGTTTTGGTTTTTGGTATAAAATCGTCACAATTGGGATGGATTCGTCAGTTTTTTTTGTGGTGAAACCGCCGGTTTTCAAGTCAGAGTCGTCCTTGTTGGCCTAAAATCGTCCGTCTTCGGAAAAACTTCAGTTAGTGTGACTTGTCATTTTGGAGTGAAATCGTAGTTTCGGGTACAATATACTCATTTTTGATATGGAACAGAAACATGTAGTTGTAGGTTAAAAGCTCCAGTTTTGTAGTGACATCTTCAGTTGGGGGGGGGGGGGGTAACAATTCAGCTTTAGCGAGAAATCGTACGTTTTCGGAGTGAAATCGCTGAGGGATAAATGGGCATTTTCTAATGCAAATGATCTGTTTTGGAAAGATCAGTCTTTTTCATAGGTTTGAGTTAAACCCGCCAGTTTTAGAGTGAAATCGTCCGTTTTGGGAAAAGCCTTGTTTTAAAATCACCAGTTTGTGCTGTGAAATCTTTAGTATAGGGGTATCACTTCGGCTTTGGCGTAAAATCGCCAATTTTGAATAAAATATTTAGTAATAGAGTGCAATCTTCAATTATAGGTTTAAAAACGTGAGTTTTGAGTTAAAAATCGTTAGTTTTGGTTTTAAAAAGGCTGGATTGTCACGTCTCCCAGACAGGAATAGAAGGCTAAAACCGATCCCCAACGGAGATAGTATTAGTTTTTGATGGATTACGACCCTTTTTGTGAAATCTCAGTTTCCGGGGAAGAATTTGACGATTTAATGAACAACAGCTCATTTGCTGGGGTCTCTAAAACATCCGAAATCAACTGCCCACCCCTGGAACAGGGGCTGGCTACGCCCCTTCTGTGGAGGGCCTCCACAGAAATTTACAGTAGTTCATCTACCGCACCGCTTTTTTGTTTGGTGCTATGCTCAACGTTCTGCTGCTCGGCCATAATTCTCGGGAGTTTATGCTTTGCCCGGGGACCTGCAACTCCCAACTGCAGACACGCTTAGTCGCTCTTTTTAGTTACGATGCATTAGTCGAGCAAGCGTCGCGTTTGGGTTGCACCGGTGGAGGAATGACCATTCAAATACAAAATCGCATTTTGAAGAAAGCTTTATGTTGACCCTTTCTTGAGTCGGGTTGCAGTTGCACGTTGCTCCGGTGGATGAAGGGCCCAACACACCACCAGGTAAATACCACGGGATTTGAACCCGCAACCTCTGGAATGCTAGTCCAATGCGCTGCCAATTGCGCCACTGTGACGCCCTTGGGAGACGCAGAGGGAGGAATGAACAAAGCCAAAGCCCACCCAGGGCTATTGTTTCTCGAAACTCTAGGTGTTTCTCCTGATCGGTAAACCACGCCGAATTTTATCTTATCTAAATTTGTAGAGAAATTAAAATACCGGCGACAGAATCCATCGTATCTGTCGAATAACATCTAGATAAGATAAAATTCGGCGTGGTTTACCGATCAGGAGAAACTCCTAGAGTTTCGAGAAAAAGGGGTCGTCGGCAATAGCCTATTGAGTCCCATGTGCGCAGTTCTTTTCTCTGAACAAGCTTATACAGGCAAGTCTACGTCTGAAATCGAGAAGCCACGCTCATTTTTCACTGTTCTGCAGGCTTACGCGGCTAAACGTTTTGAAACTCCTAGTATTCCCGGCTAAAATTGTCTCCTCACTCCACAAGGAGACAAGTTTCCCTGTGGTACCTGTCCATCAACAGGATTTTTTGGAAGTGTGTGTTCATTGACATGTCGTGACGGGGAAATTTGTTTTTCGAACTACGGATGCCTTGAAAATGGCGTGCACTTACCCCGAAACTAGTCGGCATATTTAAAAAATATAATAAAAGAATGTTATACTCAAATAATTAATCAATTACCTAAATAATTTAACATTCACGATATAATCGAAAATTATCACGAAATTGAAAGTTTTGGCGAAAAACCAGTGGCAAAATTGTGGGTTTCTAGTTGACTGCAGCTTTAGGGCCGAATTAATAGCCAGGAAATTGTACGTTTTGGCAAATAAACAGCTATCGAATTCGAATTTTCAATGTCAATGGATACAAATAGAAAATTGAAGTTTTAGGTCTAAATAACCACAGCGTTTCCGAGTCACGAAATTGAGAGTCAAGTGATCAATAACTTCTAAATCCCTCTTTACATCACTGTCCAAGTGTATTACACAGCTAGGCAGCTTTATGGTCTATTTTTTACGAAGCTGGTCAGAATTTCACTCCTTTGAACCAAATGCGTCTTTTAGAAGGCTGTCCGAGGCCCACAAAAAAAAAAAAAAAAAAAATGAGTGACGAGGGTTCAAGCATGTGCCTATATTGAGTTGATTGAAATTGGGAAATTGAAGTGTCACATTTTTCCCCGTTTTAAACAAGTTTGAGTCACGAGAAAATTATAAATCATTTTTATGAAGCACGAATCAAGACAGGCATATAACTTCGGGCAGAGTAATTCACAATCGGGAAATGAGGTTATTAGCTGCAAAAACACTGAATCTATCCAAGGAAAGGTCACTCGTTCAGTGGTTAAATTATTTTTTCAACAAGTAATGCCTAATATCTATCGACACCAAATTATTCAAAGGTTGAATTATTTATCCCCCCCCCCTCTTTAAGGGTTGATCACAATCGACTTAAACTCGTCGGTCCAGACAGAGCCTGCGCAGAATGGTTAATGCGCAACGGCGCTTTCATTCGATGGAGAAATTGCCCCAACTTTGTGGCTCACTACAATGATTTGCCATTGGACGAGAACCAGGCGTCAAATTTAGCGATCGAAGAGGTTAGGGCCGAAGAAGCTTCCATTACACATCACGGCTTCCTACATTTCAGTTCGTACTTTACTTTCCCTAAACGCCCCTAAAGTCGTGTGATAATGTGAGGAACTTTACAGGGGGCTGTTCTTGTATCAACAAAATGACTTTCAAAAAATGTCAATATTTCAATGACGCTTGCGTTTTTCATTTGAGTTACGCGGAAAACCTGAAAGATCTAACAATAACTGACTGCCCTGAGGTGACATGCCACGGCATCATGCAACTTTCGAATTTCCAGTAACGCTACCCTACTTTCAATTTGCCCCGTGCTGTTTCTCCTGATACAAATTAGGAATTTATATTTAGGAACCTTCAGTGTCTCACTCTGGGAAAGTCGAAACATTTCACCGGTCCAACTCACGCGGGTGTTATCAGTGCCCTTCAAGCCTCTTTGCCTCGCTGTAAAGTCATTCCTGATCCATGTGAACTCAAATAAAATTCAAATACAAGTATTTTCGAGTGTCCTCTTGGGGAAAACAGGGAAATGCCTGGTCTGGTTCGTACAAACAGTATTCAATGAACTGTATCTTTTAATTTTCCGTTGAATTGAACATTACAGTTCTCTCAATGTTGAAAGGGTGACGAAATTCATTTAAATTTGTTTGAAAAGAATTTGGGGGGAATAGAATTTTGAGGGAGGTTCCACAATGGCAGTTTTGTTTCTTAACAAACAATTGCATAAGACAGGAAAACTTGCGGGAAAGGTTGCTCTTTTGTACTCAAAAATTGATTCTATGTATATATATACATACTAATAATATTTCATAGTTTTAACTAGCTAAAATAAAAATTATAAAAATCAGAAAAAAGCGCGGGGGGAAGGAAAACAGTAAGAAAATGCACCTAATCTGCATCACTGCCCTACTGTTTGATTTTTTCTTTACAATAAAAAATTGGGTCCAACTGAATTCAACATTTTAAAAAACTAAAAAGAAAAACAAACGAATAACACTACTTCTAATAAATCAAATATTCGTCTTTCATCTATTAAAATTTTTAATAATAAAAAAAAATATTGAGTTTTAACGCTTAAAAAAAAATATACTTGCACACAACACAATTTTGCTTTTATAATTCATTTATTGGATGTTTAGCTGGGGAGGGGGGTATTTACAATAATTTTGTTCCCCCTGAGAATGAATGAAAAAAAAAAAAAAAAAACTGAAAGTCCCCGCCGTTCGTATTGCACGCGAGCACGACATAAGAATGCTCGTTTCATAGAATTTTCATGTATGTACACGGAACAAGCGAGGATAAAATAAATGAGGGGGGGGGATTGTAGAAGAGCAGGGAAGGGGGTAAAATTGAATTTTCCCTGCTTCTCAGTAAAATTTATGTACAATGGAAAATCAGCGTTTTTTTTAATGGTTCACGAACACGAGAAAAAACAACTGCTCTCCATCGAAAAATCACTAATAGACCAACCCATTTTAAAACTAATTTGGTAAAAAACAATGAGAAATAAAACACTTGAAAAATGATTTCACAACATCTAGCAAAAATCTTGATAACAATGTGTCCATACTTATACAAACAGATTTCAGTTTTACATTATGTGTTGTGTGTTTAATCTTAATTTGCTTATAAATGTTCAATTATAATAATCATATTGATATATTTACACTTTGTTTTTTTTCTTTCATTCTAAAACGTGTATCTCAAAAATTATCAATCAATTCGTACATCGTTTTGCTATTTTTTTTTTTATAAAGAAAAAACCTCGCCATTTTACACTTACGAACTAATGTACTCTTTGTGTTTTGCCTACAATTTCAAAAAAATTGTTTTTTATATCGTTGCTGTTCATCAGTTTTTGTTGTGTTTTTTTTTTAATCTTTAAAAATATTAACTGTCAGACATTTATTTGGCATTTCTCAACGCCCGACGCGTGACAGTTGACGCAGAACCTGCAGACGACCCACTACCGGAAGTTGCAGAGGCACTCGCTGTTGATGATGAGGTCGTGGAACTGCCGGTTGACGTTGCGTTGGCAGTTGTGCCGTGAGAGGTGATGGTTGTTGTGGAGGAGGGGTTGGACGAGGATGAGGCGGCGTTGCTCGCCTTTGCGGCTCCAACACCGCCACCGCTGCTGCTGGTGGCAGTGTTGTTGGCACTAGCTGCCCCCACTCCGCCTGTAAATAACAGTTAAAACTTTACACACGTCAGTCATGCATTGTCCACTATTTTCAGGAAACTTGAGAGCCCGTCACAGATATCTAGTTGTCCAGTGAAAACAAATAACACAAATGAATAACACAAACTAATTACTCAAATAAATAACACACATTTTGAAATGGATGAACCGAAAAAATCTGTCGATACATCATCTTGATATCCGTAGTGACTGAGATTTTCTTCATCGCGCGAAACAACTCGAGGATTTTCGTTTTCTATTTGAAGAGGTGGACCCGTAAGTAGTAGCCGGTCATTCCGAAGCGTACAAGACAACGCGGAAGGTGGCGAGTCACGCAGAATCGCGAAGTAACGAATCCGAATGTACTTTCGATTGTTTTAGTTAGATGCATGATGACGTTCAGAATTTCACTTTAATCAATTTGTAGCGATCGTGGGTAGTCATATCTTTATATTTCTTGCACCGATAAAAAGAATGTAGCCCGAAAACAACGTCACACAGAAACTTACTAGGAGGGGGCGGGGGGCTCTACCTTTTAATGGTGACTGCAATTTAGGACTATCCAAACAACAAAACAAAAACAAGTTCAACCCCTAAAAATAAATCATTAATTTTGGTAAGATAATTTATTTGCATTCGTCCATGAACCTGTGTTGCAGATGATGGAAAAAAATTGACGTTAATTTCTGAGAATTCTTTTATTTTACAGTGATATTCCACGAATCTCATGAACCGCTGAAAATTGGACAATTTCTCGGCGTCTCTCTTCACCGATCCTTCGAAAAGAAGGCAAAAATGGGCAGGCGTTGAGCCATAATGGAATCGCTCTGATTATTCACAATTCCAAGTTTAATAGGCTAGATAAGTTTTGCTAAAGGCGTCACGAAACGTTTGTAGCTCCTAAGGAGCATCTTTTTCTACCGGTCTAAATTCCACACTAACTCTGCCTTCCTTGTCATCAGAGGCGTTCAATTCCGTAAACGCGTTCGCTCATCTCAATACTTTGCGCTGCCGAAAAAACAACAATTGCAATTGTGCTAAGGCGTTTTCCCTGCTCTGGTAATATAATTTCTAATTTCATCCATTTCCATTTTAAAGTATAAAATTATTAACCTTGTTTTTCTAACCAAACAAAACAAAATAGATACCTTTACGTTCCTATTGAGGCTCGTTCCACGTATACGCGGTATTGCGCGGCTTCTATGCGGCACGGTTTTGTCTGCACCGTTTAAACCACGTACACGTATACGGTGTCACGCAGTACTAACGCGGATTGTACCCGGGAGCTGCGTATGTGCGAAACGAATCTGACGGTAGTTCCGTTAGACTACTACTTTTTCCACGGAACTATTTTGGGCTGAGGCCAGTTCTTATTGCAGGGAAAGAGGGGGAATTCTTCCATTCTATCTAAAGGGTTGATATGTACGTACTAATAATGTTTTAAGGAAAAGGCGCTACCGCCGTTGACACGACTTGTAAGGCTTCTAGACTTGCAGTCTAGAAGACTAGTAGTTTTGGTATGAACGTAATTTGTCAATTCTGTATCAATACTCACAACTAATTTTTTATAGAACAGTTTCCAACTCCATGCAGAACTGATCTTATAGGCTGTAGGGTAACTAAACAGTCAGCAGTTCCCATGCACAGAAAGAAAGCATGCACAAAAAAGACTTACTTCGTGTTTTTCCAGCAACGCGAGCTCGTTTTTCAGGAGCAGCCACTCCCGCCGACGCCGGCGCTTTCCTTTTGGTGGCAACCGATGACGACACCGTCGTTTTACTCGCTCCCACCGTGGCTGTCGACGTTGTAGTTTTCGACGCTGCCATTGCCGCCGCTCCCACTGCTCCACCGCTCCTCCTGGCAGACAATGTCGACGATGACTGCTGTGGTGCCGTAATACCGGCCGCCGCTCGTTTGCTAGCCGCCTCGGCGAAAGCTTTTCTCTTGGCGAGAGCGGCACCGCGGCGCGATGACGCCCGCGACGGAGCGGCCGTAGGTTTTCTGTCGGCGCCAGAAGACGAGGCGGCAGCTTTGGCTCCAGTCACCGTCGACGAGCTGGATGCTCCTACGCCTCGTTTCTTTATGACTCGAGCCAGAGCCGCCCTTTTCACGCTGCTCACTTCTGCGACAATTTTTTTCTTCGAGCCTTTCCTTTTTCCTTTCTTTCGTTTTTTTAGTTGGTCTTCATTACGGTAGAGCGAAAGATCAACTGTAAAGTATAAAAGGTAGAAACGGAAACGTTAGTGATATATCTAATAAGGCCAGGGGCGTCTACACAAGGGGGGGGACGGCTAGGAGGGGAAAGCTCAAAACTTCATCAGGCGGGGGGGGAATGGAAATTATTCGTGGTAGTGGGACAGCGTCCAAAGTGTCAAGGGGAGATGTGCTGTCTGATAGTTCTTGATTGGGGTGAGCACTAGGTGGACACCGGGAGGGAGAATAATCCAGGCCATGTAGAGCACACAATAAGGCTAGGAATTTCACCGAGGGGGGGGGTGCAAGGTATATTTGTCCACACTGGTAACGAGGAGGAAAGCTTTATATTACCGCCGCTAAGAAGGCGGGGACAATATAGTATTTCATTCAGTTCGTTCATCACTAACATCAATGTTGCATTGAATGCATTAGGCGACGTTTTCGAAGGCTCCTTCCCGTGACAAAACCTCTCAACGCCATGGGGGAGGGGCGCAGCCATGAATTACATGATGATTCGCGGTTATAAATGTGGAAAAATCACTATAATTTGCGGATGATATTGAGGAACAGTGTTCAAATTCGTGAATAAAATGTAGAAAAAGAGCTAATTCATTGTTAAAATTGAGAAAAGCGCTAATTCGCAGGTAAAATTCATAAAAAGGGCCCATTCATGGTCAAAATTGAGAAGAACGCTAATTCGCAACTAAAATTAAGTAAACGCCGATTCGCGACTCTTTGACGAAGGAATCTTCATGGCCAAAATTGAGAAAAGCCGCTAACTAATGGCTAATGCGCGGCAAATCTTAAGAAATGTACTCGCGGTTGAAATTGAGGAAAATCGCTAGTTCGAGGCTAAAATGGAGAAAAACGATAATTCATGACTATGAGCGTTTGAAATGAAAACGCTAATTTGCGGCTAAAATTGAGAAAAAGCTCAAACATCTTGTGTCTTATCTCTCGCTCTCTTTTGGCTTTTCGAGTGGGCAGAACTCGCAAAATTGTTTCTCGGGGGGAGATCCCACGAAATGGGTTTAGAATGAGCCGAAAATATGGAAATTATTGTTTTTGAAAAGAGCCAGCCTTTTTAAAGAATGATGCAACACACTGGAAATTTCAATTTGAAGGAATGAAATTGGTGACGTTGACTTTGTTAGGGAGCAATCGCTGCGAAAATTGAGTTTTTCGCGTACAGGATAAGCGAAACTTGGTTTTTGAAATAGTCAAACCGGCGGAATTGCTTTTCTGGGAAACATTACTACATACTGGGTGTACAAAAAGTGATTGGACAGAGAAAAACCAGTGACGGGGCACCTCACCGATCGAAATGACCATTTGCACTTTTCCGAAATTCGTGCCTTGGGAAAATATTCCCTTGACTCGATTCAAAACAGATGATTCACAAATTAGAATGACTGATTTGAAGTCCCTCAAGGGAATACTTTCCTCAAGGGACGACTATGATTTGACCCGTAATTTCTCATCGTCATGAGAAATGAGAGATGATGAGAAACTAAAACTCGAAAACATTCTTCCAAGCCATTATCAAAATAGTAGGTCTGTTCCAGCAAGGTGGTGTTTGGAACATGTTCGGAGCAAAGTTGGCACGGTACCAACCAATAAAATGCAATCAACTTAAATTTTATTGGCGGGTCCTATGGCAACTCTGCTCCGGACATGTTCGAAGCACCTTGCTGGAACAGACCTAGTGGAAAGGCCAATATTTTTATTTTTCCAATACTTTTAGTCAACTAAACACCACCAAGAAGCCCGCAATAAAGGAAACCAGACAAAGAAATGTTCGTTTCAAAAGAGCCTAACTCGTGATATTACTAATTGAGAGCTCAACCCTGTGAAATTAGCTTCTTACGAAGTAAATTCTGCGAAATTCGTGAGTTTTAGCGAAACCCACGAAATTGGGTTCTGTGAGTGCCAAATCATATAACGCGCTTTTGATTTTGTCGATTTTGAAAACAAATAATTTATCGAGGCCGACATACTTCTGGGCAAAAAAAAAACTGTTTTTTTGCTGACTAGAGAATTTCTGGAGCTCAAACTGCTCTTATTTAGTCAAACAAACAAAACACGGCCAACGTAGGGGCGTTACACTAGTTATTCAGCAACATTTTTAAATCACGGAGCTATAACAAGTTTTAGGTTGAGGAGGGCGTGGATTTTCGATTTTGTGAGCGGTAGGAAAGTTGCAGGGAAAAGTAAACGATTTTTGGCCATATTTGCATGACACGTTCCCCACTTCTCTCGGCAAAATCAACAATTTCATTAATTGTTCGGCAGGCGATTTTTACTTCTGGAACTTTCCAGATTTTCTAGTTAAAATTGACAATAGGGAAAGGGGAGGGGTTGATCGCCTTTACCTCAGGAAGCTGCAGTAAAAGAAGTTGCTTTATCGTTCCTTTTTCCAAGTAACTAAACCACCTACACATGCAAGCTTTAAAAAGCTGAGCTGTGGGCTTCAACCAATCAGAGTGCTCCGCGCTGTGTACTCGGAGCGCTCTGATTGGTTGAAGCCCACCGCTCAGCTTTTTAGTAACGGAGACCGAGAGTAACAAGTTTCTGGCTAGCTCAGTAAATATCCTTGTTCAAAGCTCAAAATGGGTTTCAAGTTATTTCAGGGGGGACGAAATTTGCGAAAGTCGCCATGAGTGCATTTCTTGGAATCACGTGGGGAATAAAACGAAGCCACTAACTCCAGAATCAGTGCATAAATACAAGAATATAGGAGGGGGTTTAAGAATCAATGGTTCAACATTCGTCAATGAGCTCATTGTGGACCTCACATCAGGCTCACAAGGCATTACTCAGGCTTGAGTTCACAGAGGTAAACCACTATTGACCTGCTAAGGCCCCGCGCACACTAGGAGAAAAAATACGCCGACGCGCGCGTCAGCGTCACCCTCGTGCAGTAAAAACACATAGAACTCTATGGGGCCTTTCACCTTGGACGCGTACGCGAGAGTCGTCTCTTCCTCGAGAACAAAGACGCCGACTCGAGCGTCAGCGTCTTTTTTCTCCTAGTGTGTGCGGGGCCTAATTCACCCGACTCGACTTATAAAATGTAGGAAACAAAAGTTAAAAGCAACTTACGCCCGTCGGGATGTTCTTCAGTCAGTGTGCCTCCATCAGACGGTGCTGCCGCACCACTCTCAACATCCATGGCCCGCTTCAATATACTTTGTGTCCTTTGCGATTCAACTTCCGGCAATCGAAACTTGTCCTTTCCAATACGCTCCAGGTTCAAATTGGTTAGAATGCAGTCGAATTCTGTTGTTTGGACAACGTTTAATTAAATCTGTATTTATAACTTTGTGTTGGGGGGGGGGGCAATGAACTTACCTGTATGGTCGTAAAAATCAGGGGTATAGTTCTGGGAGTTGGACTCCTGAGAAAGCCATCTGATTTTAATTCTTTGACTGGTCCTATAGATATTCTGCATAGCCTGGCAGATATAGAACCCTCCTTCGACGCTACGTACGGCTAAGAATTCGTTTCTGAAAAATTAAAAGGGTTGTTTAAAGAAAGATCACGTCTGAAGGGGAGGAAAGGAGTCGTGTCCAACCTGTAGAAAACTATGAGTTTTTCGTTTTGCGGCTGTGTTTTCGACACTTTTTCAATCGTTTTAGTGATTTGGGCGATGAGAGTCCGTTCAGAGTTCCAGCTTTGATAGGGCTCAGTTGGTCGGCGCATTCGTTTGGGTTTATCCTTGCCATTTTCATCGGTATCGGATTTGTCGTCAGTTGACGTCGAAGGCTCTTCAATAGGCTCGGCTTTCTTCTTCTTTTCAGCAGGTGGCTGCGTGGGGAGAAAGATAGTTTAAGCCGAGGAGCGGTTTAAGTTACTCACGGTGGGGGGGAGGTGTACCTTTGGTTGTCGTTTAGCTCGTGTTTGAGACGCAGATTTGGGAGGTGTCTCTGATTTGGGCTGCTCAACGGAAGGTGTTGAAATCTCAGTTTCTGATTTCGGGTCAACTTCTGGGTCTTTACTTCCTGGCTGTGGCTCTGCCTCTTTCTTTTCAGGCTCAGGCGCTTCTGCGGGTTTTTCACTCGAGTCTGAACGGTCAGACTGAGGAACTTCGTCTTTAGATGGCTCTTGAGGTGTCACTGATTTTTCGGGTTGACTTTCAGTCGGTTGTTTCGATTCTGACGCCGATGTCACCGAATTAACAATTGCCGGCTTATCCTGAGGCTCTGCCTGAGGAGGCGGGGCGGCGAAGTGTTTCGGCGATTGCGGGTTCTCCGCGGGAATTTGGACAGGAATTGGCTGTTCTTGCGGGCTGGGCTCAGGGATGGCCGGTTGATGATTTGGTGCCGCTTCAGTCGCAGCTGAGACGGGAGGTTGTTGCGAGAAGTCCGACGCGGGCGCCTCGGCGGACTCACTCATTTCACCGCTATTGTTCTCCTGGTTGGGAGTTGGTGGGACGTCGTTTGTTCTATCCTGTTCACCTTTGCTGCCACACGGTAGATTGGGCAAGTGAGCCGGCGGGGGTGGAAGCAAAGTTGGAGTCGTTTCCATAGCCGCCGTTTGATGTTGTGGCACTTCGGTTGACGGAAACGAGACGGGAGGTTGAGTCAGTTCCATACCGTTGGCCACGGCCACTGGCAGACACGGTTTGACTGATTCAACTGCGGGCGGTTGTACGGAAGGTGCCGGCTGCGAAGAGAGAGGTGACACCTGTGCTGGTTGCTGAGGCTGAACGAGCAAATTAGAAGCGGGCGTCTGTTGCGATACTGCCATTTTTTCAGGGGTACGAGGCAGTGACTGTACAGTCGGTGGGACGCTAGATTTGTGTTCGGTGATAAGACTGAGACCTCTCAGCCCGGCAGGCGGCGACGAAGCACTCATTGCGCTCATAGCTGTGCACAAAACACAAACTTATTAGCAGAAGAAATACCATAAAAAAGGGCTAACATGAAGGCACACTATGTCGACTATTTGTTAATTTTCAATATGTAACTCCCCCTCATCAAATTTGAAAAATTATAGTCATCCTTCATAAACTTTCTTTCTCACGGGACCAAAATAATGTTGAAATACCCCTGATAGGCCTCCACAGTAAATAAAGAAACGCGGACTTACATCACCAAATCTCGTACAAGAGTCACAAGAGGTTATGCCCTCAACTGTTTCCTCATTCACAATTAAATACCCCCCAGTAATCAAAACTATGTGGTTCAATCAAATTCCCCGGAGGATTAAACCCGTACCAAAGAACGGACCTGTTTGAACCTTCATGAAGTACAGTATTTCCTGGTTTATGAGGTAATTAACAGTGTGACCTTCCATCGAAGAGTACTCCTCACGCTAATGATACACCAATCTGAGAAAACTCATATCTCCGGGGGAAGTAAAAAATAAAAATTGTCAAGCAAACAGAAACGGGATTGTAAAGTGCATAAAATTAATGAAAACCTAGCTACCATTAGCACTCCCTCTTCAATAACCCCTCCCCCTCCACACACTTTCTCCTAGGTATAAGGATAAACAAAATACATTCACCTAGCAAAGCACGCCTTTCAGGAACCACCGACTACAAAATTTAGTGGAATCAACCTCGTTAATTCCATGTTTAACCACATTGGAGTGCATTACCGGACTAAATGATACGTAAATCACCCGTGTAAATAATAAAAGTTACCTCGGGCTCCAGCTTTATACACAAATCCAACGGGCGCGCCGATCACTTTCGCCCAACTTTAGAAGATAGGAAAAAAATAGCCAGGAAGCGCTCCGCAAGATGAAATTCCAAACATAAAAACAACTCGCTTTATTGCCTGTCAAACGCGCACTTTAAAATAGTTTTATTTGAATAAAACTCCTCGCTATCCTCGGAGCAGGTTCACACCCGGACAAAACCCTCCCCCTACAATAAAAACACTCACAAAACTGAAGGAAAAACTATAAAATGCGAGAAAACAGTCGTATTTTCTCGTTTAACCAAACGTTTTCGCCTCCTAAGTTATACACCTTCACACGGAACACTCAAGTCTCACTTTAGAACATAATAAGCCGTACTGCTTAAAAAAACCCCAGATCCGCCATTGTGCCTAGATGGCGTCCCCTGTTCCTTGCACTCTTGTTTTTGTGTGTGGTTGGATCGGTTTGTTGAGCGAGGGGTTGGAGCGCGCACTCGGATGTTGTCACGAGGATGACGTCACTGAATTGTGAGTAGGCTTGACCGCCAAAAATAAGTTACTGTCGCTGGAGACGGGGGGATCCAAGGTTGATCAGCGAACGAGTACCCAAGGCAGTGGCGTAGGTAGGAATGTGTCCTGGGAGGGGGGGAACAGATTGAAATCTCGAAGGGTGAGGGGAGAGTAATTTCACGTTTTAGTCATCATTCCACCCAGCCAGCACACTCTTGAATCTGGACATCTTGCTGGCCTCATCATAGCCTCAATCTCTCAGTTAGGGGTGATTTTTGGACTCTACCCGCAAATTAGCGCTTTTCTCAATTTTTGCCGAGTGTATCGTTCATCTCAATTTCAGCCGCAGAGTAGCGGTTTTGTCCCACCCCCTCCCATAGGCGTGAATTTGCGCATTTTCTCAACTTGAGCAGCAAAGTATCGTTTTTATCCCGTTAGCGATGTTTCTCAATTATCCAAGAGTTTTGGCGCCTACCAATTTTTTAATTTTTTTACCGGGGGATTAGCACTTTTCTGAATTATAGCTGGAAATTAACGATTTCCTAAGTGTTTTCATCAGTATTAGCCGCAATATAGGGGGACTTATCACGAATTATTATTTTTCTGGTTCACCATACGCAATGCATGAGCGATTTTTCTCAGTTTACTCGCGAATTAGCGGTTTCTTCGCCTATTGCCATAAATTGTCGCTTTTTTTCAATTTCAGTCTGAAGAGGTGCCTTCAGAATCCGCAAATTATCGTGCATTCAGTTTTTGGCGAAAATTAGAATTTTTCTCAATTTCAACCACGAATTGGTCTCGTCGTGATGGTGGCAAACATGGGTCATGTCATGTTTTTTTCACGTTTCAGAACCTCTAGAACACGAATTCAGTGGTCTCCAGGATTCATATACTATATATGTATACTATATAAAATATTATGACCGTTTTCTTGTTAGCACGATAACTCTCGAAGAAATCAATTTAGTGGAACGCGCTTTGGCACAAAAATCAGTTGTCATAAGACACCGGTCGGTATTGCATTTGGGCCAAATCGGTCAAGGTGGAGGGGGGGAAATTAGGGGTTGAAATGGTCAAAAAATCACTATAAATCACCAGTTGATTCTAGAAGCATCATATTCGGTACGTATACTCCATGTTAGAGTAGCCTTTGATTCCCATTTTAATTTTTTGAAACAGTCGAAGGGGAGGGGGTGGTCCTTCCGGTGTGGAAGTGTAAAAATAGCGTTGAACTTCACTAGTTCATCTTAGCGCTCTAAAATTCGACTCAATAATTTAATGCAACCTAAGCCCTGGGTTCCATTGAGATTTATCGAAAACTTTGATGGGAGCGGGGGTGAAATTTCAAAAAAATCGCTTAAATTCACACGTTTAGGTATTATAAAATAAGGCAAAAAAATTAAATATAACAAAGCCCTTGGAAAACTACCGATACTTTTCAACATTTTTGAAGAGAGAGGGGTGAAAATAGAGGAAGAAGTTCGGCTTAATGAAACAAATTATGGTATCAAAATTTATACTTCTGGGACGGCTTAGGGTATCCGTATACGGAATGAAATGCACTCTTTCCGACCGCCAGCTGCCGGAGCGATTTTTTTTAGAGTAGATAAAAGATTATTTTATTTAATCTTTTAAAATCTTGTCAGCCAGACGACGGCTTTCTTTTACCTATTGAACTCCAAGACTCACGACACCGCCTCTTCTTAACGTTTCCGTAACTGGAGTTAGGTATATATGGTGAGGAGGGCGCCAGACGGTAGCGTACCACAGTCCACAGTAGGGTGAGGGGGGCGGCCCGCCTCGGGCCTCCTATCAGACGGGGCCCCCGAAAAGCTTAAATACGGAAAAATGAGAATTTATAGGTTCTGTATTCATGGATGTAGGTAAGTGAAAAGGTTGGACGGTTGGACAGCGATTTGGCACCTTTCTACGAATTTCAATCTCTCCTAACCCAGGATACCAGCAAAAAGTGAGGGCTGAATATTAGGGATAGTTTTGGTGGCTCAAATTTTAGAAGATTCGCGCCTTCTTGACGAAAATTCGTGGCTAACATGGGGAAAATACCCGTTCCCTGTTTCCTTTGGCCCTTTAGCGCACTAATGTGCTGATCGTAAAATGCAACTTGCGCTAACGCGGCAACAACTTTGGAAAAAGCGCTAGAATTCGTGGCTATAACTGCGAGAAAGCAAAGATTCGTAGTCTCACGATCCAATTCCCGGGCAAAAATTGTAGAAAATCGCTGATTCGCGGTCTATGGAGGCGGCATTCCACAATGTAGAAATCAACGCAAAAGTGTTTTTTTTTTGGGCCGAGCCCGTGGCTAAAATTGAGAAAACACGCTACTGATTCAAGGCGCAAAATCGCTGCTAATGTTGACAAAAGCAACGCTAATTAGGATTACGATTAGGAAAATGGCAAATTCACAACTGAAATTGCATATAAAAACTACTCGCATACTTATATCGCACAATTCACATACATGCATGGTGTTTCAGAATAACTTCAAAAAAATTTTTTTGGGTTAACCCAAACTCAAAAGTAGACCCGATTTGCAATCGAAAAGACGAAATACACCATGGTCCGGAACGCAATATTTTTCCAGCTATGATTGTTTAAACGTCTTTAAAGGCATGAGTCACTTTTTGCAATAAAATGAGATTTTGTCATTTTCAAGCGACATTTTGACAAATTCTGGAGCAATTACATGGCTATTCGTCATGCGTAGTCATGGCCGGCTGGTCCAGGGTCCGTGCCTACTAAAAGGCCCAGAAAATTGCTATTTTGCGGAAAAGTATGGTCCAAGAACTTGCTATTTCGAAAATGCTTACAATTTAGCCCCAAAACTCAAATTTCGTGAAATAAAGAAAAGGAAATTTCGAGACACCAAAATTACAATTTCTGCCTGAAACTTCAATTCCCGAATATTCAGCCAGAAAACTTCCAATTTTGGAGATCTTTCTGGGGTTCCGACATCTTGAGGTTGAAGAAACGTAGGTATAGTTTCCTTCTAATATTTGTATAATCCATTCTCTTGTTACTTGCTTGGCAGCACAATTATTGGAGGAAATGGCAGTGAGGTGGGGGCAAAAGTAAATTATCCCCGGGGCGGCAAGAAAGCCAGATCCGGGCCTGATTACCGAGATTTTGGTTCGAGAAACCATGAAGTGTCACCTCTAGAGAACTCTATAAACCGTGAATTAGGGCATTTTCTTCATTTCGGCCAGGACTTTGCATCGCGAAATCGCAAATTGGCGTTTTCTTAATTTCAACAGCGATTAATTTCCCAAGTTTAACGTGAATCAGCGCTATTCCTCAGTCTTAGCCGCAAAATGTCCTTTTCTGGATTTCATCCGCGAACGGGCGCTTTTTCTCAAGACGTGCGCCTCCTCCCCAACTCTGGATCCGTACCTGGCTGCCCACCCCTTGATCACGGGCTGGCTACGCCCCTGCTTCGGGGTTTTCAATACGGATTTGATTTTTCTTTATTCCTTGAAATGATGTTGTGCGGTAGATGTGAGATTCCAAAGAAAAAGTCGAATTGAAAATTAATTGAATTTGCTCTACAATGCCATTCTAGGATGGGGGGGGGGGGCTGCTCACCCTCGTTTCTATCCCTGACAGTTTGAATACGCTGTCCCTTGACCTTGACCCCTTGAATGGTTGGCGAACGGTCTTGATAAGTTACCAACGGATGAAGGGACCAACGCGGCACTTCGTAATCGTAATTTTGTTGTTCTTTACTCTTATCAAGTCCTCGTGCCTTGTCTTAATAATGACGGATAGCTTTATCACCTGGAACGATTGTTTTCTAACCGAAATTGGAAATGGTTGGGATATCGTCGGCTGGACGCAACAAGGTAAACTTTCTCTGTTTTTCAAGATCACCCAACTCGCTACCTACACTCTGCCAACAACTTCCATGGTTCCATGTTATTTTCGCTGATTTATCAAATAAGGGAAGTTGAGCACGAACCACTTTATTGTATTGTGCCAGCTATTGAAGAGCGACTGAAACTGAAATTGAGAAGGGTGAACTCTAGGTGACAATAAAACTCTTCTTCGAGGATAGATCTGAATGACCCTAGCTAGCACGACCGAGTATCATCGAGAACTCCAACTCCAGAAGCAATTAAATTCACTGTGATTTGTCGAAAAAACAAAACGTATTTAAAATTCACTTGGAGTCGCATTTCCCTCTTTAAATGACCCAAACTTTGTGTTAGTACCTATAGTCATCAATTTCATTCTCCAGCCCGTTCAACCATCCCCTCCCCGACCTTCACACTGCCGGAATTGAAGTCCTCAATATTCTTATTCAAGGCAAATTAAAGTACTTGATGGAAAAATGTAGGCGATGCGTAATAAATTGCAACAATATACACAAATTCTTATTTCTTACCTTTTACGAGACGGCCGCTCGTTTCATCTGGCCACCATTCTTGCGCTGCAGCAAGGGAACATGGTTTTGGAGAATCTACATCTTACCTCGCGCGAGTGGGAAAAATAGGACACGTCCGCGATTTTACCGGAACACAAATATGATTTTAATGTTTATTTTCATTCGAAACACACTGTATGAATTCACTTTGGAACGTCATTTTTCAGGATTAAAAGAGGTGACGACAGATGACAGGAACTCCTCAGTCATCACTTCAGCCAGGCTGTGTGACGTGACAGGAGAACTGCGAGAAGACAGGTGGCAGCCTGTCTCTTGACGAGTCGTTGTTTCTGTTGGTTGGTAGTCCACGGGGTTTAATTTTATTTTAGCGAGAATACTTTAAAAGTAATATTTGAATTTAAAAAAATGTATTTTTATTTATGTTTATTAAATAGAAAACCAGCGTATTCAGAAAAATTAATTTATGCTAATGTAGATTATGGATTCTCGCGCCTGCGCCGCTCGTATGACACCTGGAGCCCGTCTTCTACTTCAAGGTCGTTGTGAAATCTCAGGCCTTTCCTCTCGCTCTCGGCCTCTCGGTGGTCGGCTGGTCGCCATTACGGCGTCGTTATTCAAGCAATTCAACAAGTCGAGTGCTCTTTATTTTTTCGTGCGTGAATACTGTTTGGAGATTGGACGATGGGAACTTGACATCTGTTTAAATCGTGAGTACAAATTTTTTTATATTTGCACGCGTAAACTGTGCCCCAAATTGTCCGCTAAACGATTGGAACTTGCCAATTCCAACTTCTCAACGCTCAAACCAGCTCCACATCGCGGTCGGGCAAGGAGGGGGTCCTCTTTTTTGTTAAATTCATAGCGACGTCACTTCCAGCTGCTGTCCGTATTTTCTGGCCGGGCCGTACAAATAGAAGTTTATTTTTTCGAATAATTCTGCCTAAATTATCCGAAAAATCTGAAATCGAGTTTATTTGAGAGGGCCTCGCGCCAATTTACGCCTCTTCACTCAGGCCGAGCCCGTACGACGTTTAGAACAATCTATCAATCTCACCGCCCTCCTACCACCCATCACCCATTTCACAGTTCCATTGGCATGATCAAACTAATAATTGCTGGGGGGGGGGGGCAAGTTGCACTTGAAAAACAAAAAACTTTTCGCTCTCTCATCTAGTTTGTTTGGATTTTAGGATTGCAGAAATTACCTACAGCTTCCTGGATTTGGAGTTGAGTACTAGTTGAACTGTTGGAAAAGTGGACTTTCTTTTGGACATGGTTGGTCTAAAAGCTACGTGTACACTTGAGAGATAATCTCGAAACATGTCTCCGACAGGGGCGTAGGTAGGAATTTGCCCTGGGGGGGGGGGTCAGATTGAAATCTCGGCACGTTGGGGGGGGGGGGAATTTCACATTTTAGCCATCATTCCAGGATAGTACCTTCTTCCACACACAGGGTACACTCTTGAATACATATACCTACTGGACATCTTCCTGGTCTGCGTCTATCGTAGACTTGTCCGAGGACAAAATTGCTATTAATTCGAGAATTTATTCCTTTTCGATGAATTCTCCCCCGTTATGGAATGAGTAGAGGCTTGCCCGCTAGTCTCAAGAAGTCCTCCTCGATGCAGATCGACAAAATCGATGATATAATCCAAAACGCCCACTTTTAACCAACTTAAGACGCTGGTGGCCATTCAGTGAAGTTGAGGGGAACCGGCTATTATACATTGGTCAAATGAGAATTCTCCACGGGACTCACGTGACCGGCTCACACTCACACCGAAATACTCAGAGGAACCTTAAAAATCATTCAGATAAGGGGCGATTTTGGAGGAAATGACCAAAATTTAGAAATGGACGAATCCGCGCATCGTGGGGTTTCTGCAGACACAGAACCAGAAAATTCAGCGTATTTTCAATCAGAAGAGTCGATGATGATAATTAAATGAATTTTTGGAGTAAAAACATTCATTTTATTGCACTTTTGCCTGCTAGTTTCGGGGTACGCATTCCATTATCAAGGTATCCTGGATTCCTGGCAGAGACAAATCTCTCTGCCACATGTCAACACAAAATTCCCAAAAATCTTGAGGATGGACGTATGTACATGGAAACTTGTTTCTCAACATCGAGAAGAGTTGAGGTACATGTTTCCATGCGCGTCCGACCTCAGGATTTTTGAAAATTGTGTCTTGACATATATTGTATAGTTGGCAAACGTGCAATAAAATGAATGCTTTTACTTAAAAAAAAAAAACATGTATAATTACCTAAAGTTTACTTCAACGTTCACTAAATAATAAAAATTAGCCGTTGAAGATACTGACACAGTTGCAGTGTTACAGGCCACATTCGCCCGCTTACAGAAGCTGAACCAATTTTCCGCACATGATAATCACGGAATCCACAGGCCAGAAGTCCAAGGAAGCGGCTCGGTACACCCGGACTTCGCCGGGACATTTGGAGTCGAGAAAATCTGCTTAACTGCAACGCGAAACGCTCATTTTTGGACATTTGTATACGAGTTGATTCTTGCCTAATACTGAGTTGGAATTCTTTGAACATTTCCACGTTTGAACGTTTCCACCTTCAGCAAATATTCTGTCAAACGGCGCGGCGTCAGCAGCAGTAACTGTGTGTGGTTTGAGCGTCCTCCAATTTTTTTACCTATCGTTTCCGCAAATGACTCCTCGGGGAGAAGTGACTAGTACTTTTCGATAACTCGAGATAACTGTCAGCAATATTCTTTAGATCAGTGCGAGTGATAACTGTTTGCATTTTCAGCGTGCTCGGGTAATTTTTTATGCCGATTCCGCAAGCATTGCGGGTTTTCCGCAAATTAGATCCTCCCTAGTCTGACGGTTGGAGAGTGGAAAGGAAATGCATTTGAGCGCTGACTCTTTTGGAACACTTTACAAATAAACGCACCCACACACTGATACACTTTAGTGGGGCAAGAAAAATGAGGAAAATTAAAACTTGTAGCTCTGGGGGGGGGGGATATATTTCCCATATATCCCCCCGTACATTCGCCCATGGTCTCCGGACCGTTTACACACACATAAGACTATTGTTCATCTCTGACACCTCTGAGACTAAAGTCTCGAGACCACTGTCAGGATCTGTTTATACTTGAGACAACCAGTGAATAGTAAAATAATGAATGATGAAGACGATAGGGGTAGAACCCACCGAACAATCGAGAAAAAATTGCACCGAGGGTGCGGTCGAGTCTCCGTTTCGACCTCAGACCTTCAGCTACCTGAGTTACTCGGTCCTGGTCTCATCAGACCGGCAATTGAGCCGAGCACTGACTTACTGAGCCGATGAACCGACCCTCGCCGGGGGCGGAGGTGCCACTGCACTGCGATCGCCGCCCCCCCCCCCGGCGCTCAACCCAACCCGGCAAAACCGAGTCAGGGAGGAACCGGCTCATCAGGACTGATGAGGACCGTGAGGGCGGAACGACGGGGACTGGGGATGTTGTAGCTAGGCGTCACGGTTGAGTTCAATAATGAACGATGAAGACGTTGGTGGTAAGAACCACCAAACCAGTGCCGGCCTTGGACATTTGGCGCCCCCGGGCGAATTTTTCACCAGGGCCCCTATAAAGTCACGGCCGTTCAGAATAAGCCGCGATTTGGCGTTTTTTTCCATTTTAACCGCGAATTAGATTTTTTTCTACACTTCAGCGCTTCTTTTCAATTTCATCAGGTAAGTAGGTATTTGTCTCCATTTCAGCGGTGAATAAGCGATTTTTCTTAATTTTTGCCGTATATTATAGCGCTTTTTCGAAATTAGCCATCAAATTGCCTCCGGAAACCGCGGCTTGACATTTTCTGTCAATGAGCAAATTTCCTCAAATTAACCCACAAAACCCACAAAATTTAGCCGCGAATTGGAGTTTTTCCTTTTTTCTCATTTTAGCCGCTAATTATAGATTTTTCTACATTTCAGGCACGAATTGGAGTTTTTTCCTAATTTTCGCCGCAAATTGCCCAACGTTTTTCTGAATTTGGCCGCGGATTATCAGTTTTTTTTTATACTTTCTAGCCCGAGGTTGTACCATCAGAATCTGCGAATTTGACGTTTTCTCAATTAAACCGCGAATTAGCGTGTTCTCCTCACTTCAGCGCTTCTTCTCAATTTTATTTGATTAGCGAATTAGCGATTTTGCTCCATTTTAGCCGCGGAGTAGGGATCATTTCTCATATTAGCTGTAAATTAGCGATTTTTCTGAATTTTTGTAGCGAATTAGCATTTTCTCGCTTTTAACTATACATTAGTGCTTTTTCTCATTTTGAGTCACGAACTTGCCTTATTCTATCGTCTAGCCTCTAAAGCGCTCTTTCTACACGTTACCCACGGAAGCTTCAAGAAACTTTAGCCTCGAAGTATTTTTCTTAATTTTAGCCGTAATTTAGCGCCTTTTCTCGCTTCTTTCCGTGAATCAGTAGCGTGGGAGCGATGGGGGTGGACCAGTTTGGGCCCTCTTCCAGAGGGTGCCAAGGAAAAGCTTAAAGGTAGAAAAATTAGGATTTTTAGGTGAAAAGGAGTTTTGGTACGCGGTTGGACATAACGATATTGGCTCCTTTTGACAATGAGGAAGTAACATAAAAAATAAAAATCGCTGGAGACATTTTTTTTCTAAAGAAAATGACTAAATAAGACCAGAAATTGAATATTAGTGCGTAAATGATTGATTTCGATTTATAGCAAAATAATAAAACTCGCCAATTTTTTTTGTTACCTTAAACGGCCGGTCTGTGACTCGTGACGTAGCTAAGGGGTCGTGACCCCTCCCAACCCTCCGCATCATGGCTGTTATCATGTGTTGCCCCTTCTTGTCCCTCCCCTTTCACTAAAGTCCTATTGTTTGATTTGGGGGAAGCTATTGTGAAGATCATGCGAATGCTGTTATTACGTCATCACTCATCAGTCTATCTAGCCTATTTCAAATGGGTCCCGCAACCCAATAGTTTTAAAAATTAATAAAAAAATATAGGGCCCGATTTTATTTGGACGGATCGTGTTTTCATGAGTTTTCGTAACCAAGCTATCACGACGGCATGATTTTGGAAAATGTGTTACTTCCTCATTTTCAGTCCAAATGTGACTGAGGTCGGATTGGGTGTTGCTGAATAGTATATTTAGCCCACAAAAGTGCTACTCTGATGCCTCAAATTGAGAGAAATAGCGCTTTTTTCGGGGTAACTTCACGGCTAAAATAGAGAGAATACGCCGATCCCCAGTTTTTTTAGGTTCTTAAGCGGATGTACTAGATGAGAAAAAGCACTAATATGCTGTTATTGGGGCAAGTTTGCAGCAAACATTTTGTGGCTAAAACTGTGAAAAGGCGTTCATTCAAGGTATATCTCGATCAAACTTTCAGACTAAAAATGAGAAAAAAATTGCTGATTCGCGGTGTGTAGATATGCCACTCAAAGGTTAAAATGAAGAGAAAAACGCTAATTAACGACTGAAATTTGGAAGATTGTCCATTTAGCAGCTAAAATTGGGGCAACCGCTAATCCACGGGGAAAATTGAGAAAATCGCTAATGAAATGAATTTGACCCTTACTAAGGTGCGCCCCATGTGAAAGGCTAACGCTCATCTTGTTACGCCCCTAGACTGATCTTAGCCTTCGGCCAGATCGCGGAACGAAACCAAGCGAGTTGGAAAGCGCGATTGAGAGTGAGAAGTGGGCGACGTAACACTCTCGCCCTTGATCCTTGCTCCTCGATTACTAGATCGTAAAACGAAGAAGAAATTGAGATTTATAGCTCCTAGTCCTAGCTCGAAGCGCGTGATGCTGAAGAAGCTGTTCCCGTAGGGTGACCAGACGTGAAATTGTTTTCCGAGACGCCTGGCACCAAAAACTCGGGCGCTTGCGAGACTGAAAGTAGGACACAGCAGTAGGATGCCTGAAAACCAGTTTTACAAGCCAAGGCCAATCATTGGGCACCTCTATAGTTCATACTCAGTGGTATCCGGACTCGGAGGAGCTAGCACGCCTCCTGAAACCCTTGTTCCCTAGACACTCCAGCACTCGGACCCCCTGAGGTCGATATTACAATTCTTGCTGCGAGGAGTCTATCGCATTCGCAAGCGAAATGTCTCGTAGTATTCTCCTGCAGACCGCACCTCTCACACGTTTGGTCCCCAACTACCCAAAATGACGTTTTTAATATGATGCTACAGCTTAACAGTTGACTCTCCTGTACTGCGGTCTCAAACTGGTGTCCCGCTGCCACATCTGGAATGGGCCGCGGGACCTGGTTTTAATAATATTGATTAAAAAAATTGGATCAAAATAGAATAAAATTGAAACTTGTTAAAACAGGTTTAATTTATAGTGATTAAGTTACAAAGACTCCAAGGGGGGGGGGGAATGATCGCTTTGCGATGTCATTGGTATCGGCTTACTTTTTCAACCATGCGAGGTACGCCTTCAAAGAGACAAGGGTCTTCCTTGCACGCCAGAGGCTTGGATTGAATAGAAAGCGTCCACGGGAAAGTTCGTGCGAGGGGTTCATAGTGGCGAATGATATCGAAATCGCAGTGCAACCCCAGCAAGGCTTGTCTGATCCCGAAAATCTGATTAAATTTTCGGATCCATTGTGCATTGAAAACCTATGATACGCAGTCCTGGTTCTTAGGCAAATTTTTTGTTGCGAAAATCACCAATGGTCGATTCTACGATTTAGGCCAATTTTTTCTGTGTGATTCACATAAAAGCCCTATAGTCGAAATGAGCCACAGAAGGAATTAAGGGGGCCTGTTCTATGAACTGTCACTATCACTGTCTCTTTCCACCCGTCCTCCCCTTCAACAAGTGATTTAATTCGGGGCGGACGGGTGGAAAAGGATATTCCTAGGAACACTAAAATCTTACAGAACAGGCCCCAAGGAGTCAGAGGTCGCCAGGTGGTAGGTAAGTCTGAGCAGGAAAGTGGCGAATCCCAACAGTCTTAGCCATAGCATGGCACTATGGACTCCCCTATTTTCACCATATTTTCCTACCTCTTCTGTCACTGTGAAGCGTTGGTTTAAGATTTCATTTATTTTTCAGGTTCAACCTCCAGATGGTTAGCGCGGCAGGTCTTTATGAATGCGAAAGTGAGACGGCCACGTCCACGTTGTGGAATCGAGAATCTCCTATATTGTAGTGAGTATTTCATTACTTATTGTATGCTATTAGTCAATTATAGGCTCGGCAATTTCGCCAATTATTGCCCTGTAGCAGGTAATATACGCCATTGCCTATTGCAGAGAGCAGATCTAATTCTTGCTTAGCCTGGGAATTTCTGGTGGACAATTCCGGCTCGAAAAACGCTTCGTCGCCAAAGAACAGTGTTCGTTTTTACTAATTTGTGCTTTCTTTTTGTTTCAGGAGGAGGTTGTCGTCTAGAAAGGTAGGTGGATAGCACGGTTAAGAAATGACCAATTGACCATAATAAGGTAGCACCGTCGCTTTTCGAAAAGTAGCTCTCATTGTGTCATAATATCCAAGACTTTGTAGTTCTTATGCGCGGTGCTATCTTTAACCGACCACGGTTTCTAGCATTTTGAATGTTTTGTTCAGTTTTGCGTACGATTTTTCGGATTCGAACTGCTCGTGGAACCCTCCTGGGAACCCTCTGTAACCCCTGAATTTCCAGGTTTATAGATGGTCTGTACTAGGCCGTAGAAAAGTTGCGCAACATGCTTCTTCTTTGCTGGTCACAAGTGAAATTAGGCAGGAGAAAACACGCGTTATTAAAGCTGACAATCAGGCAACACACTTAAAAGTGGGCCAAATCGGCCGTTGGTAAAGCCATGAGCAGGGAAACCGAAAAATTCGTAATTCCAGGTCTTAGGTTTGTTCGTTTGTCATTCAGAGCTGGGACACACTCAAATTACTCAATTTGATGAGTTTGAGGTTGATATCTTCTTTACGAAATCCAATGTTTGAGATTACCGAAATAAGCGTTATGGGCAGCTCGGGACAGTTTGGGATGACAAACGAATGGACCTACTGTGTCCTCTCTTCAACTGGATCGTCTCAACAGTTCGAACTTCTACACACACACACACACACACACCTGCACATACTTCTTTCTATTTACTTTGGAAAGTAGGGCATCGGTGCGGCAGTACACTCTCACCGAGCTATTCATTTTCATAAGAGTACAGTACACACGCACCGCAGTGCGGTCCAGTTTCACGCATCGGCCTCTGTCCTTCAGCGCGACTATTCAGCCGAGCTGGTGTGCCGGAGTTCTGAGGTCAAAATGGAGACTGGTCCGCACTCGAATTACAGGAATTACAAGTTCATTTTCGATTTCACTACCTATAGATCGACAAGTTTCTTATAGACCCAAAGAAGTAGTAAATTTAGTTAACTTTCTAAACACATGTTCCTAGAACCATCTGGAAATTTGGGCCCTCAGGGTTCATTATAAACTTGTCAAGTTATACTAGCCCTTCTGAAGAGATCGAGTAGTTGGTTTTTTCGTCTCGTCGCGAGTGTACTCCCGGCATTATGACCCTGTCGCGATTTTACGACTTCAAAATCCCTTCAAACTCATTTTCCTATTTCATTTTGGGGATTTTTAAATTACACTTCTCAAAAATTAATTTGTATTATTAGGCCAGTCAGGTTAGAAAAAAAAAAGGTCCGAATTTCGTTAAGGATCAAATTCCAGAAGTCTCAAAAAGCCAGAGTTGGTGCAACGGACGCTGTTTTGGTAAAGTTTTTATGTATAAAGTGCCTTAACAGATCGTCATTTTCTTCGTTCACGCATTGTTTTGTTTTGGCGCCAAACAAAACAAAGGGCGTGAAGGAAGAAAATTGGTGGTTTGTTGCATCACTCAGCCCCAACATAAACGTGGTATAGCATAGCTGTTATTTTCAGGTAGACCGTCCGCACTTAAACTCGGTTTTTTTTTTAGACTTGAAGGATTTGGGGGATTATCTCTAGAGTTATGAGTGTGACCACACTACCAGAGTCTATTGAACCTTCAAAACCAATAAAATTAGTTTGTTTTCTTGACCAATTGGTTCAAGAATATTTGTAGGGGGATCCTGCGAGATCACCCCCCCCCCTCCTTCTACACCGTAATTAATCTGGATAGAGTCACATTTACGAACTCCATTGATTTAAAGTTCTTGAATTTAAGTAATTGCTTTATAGAGTGCGTAATTTTCTTGGGGTTCTCTCGAATTAACTAAACTTGACCGTTAAGAAAAGGGGATAAAATGGTGAGGTGGAATTTCATGTTCAATTAATTTCGAACCATCTAATTTTCCAACAAAGGGCACACGGGTATGGTTTACAGGTTGAACTTCGAAAGGTAAGAGAAGGGAGGACGCTCTGTATCTAGGGGTATGCATAAACCGTGGTTAAATGGTCGTGCAACGCATGCGTAATTTTACGAGCCGACTTTTTCACTTATCATACTTTTGATTGAAGGGCTTCTTTGATTGAGTTTGTGCCGATTATTGAATTATTCCGATTAACTTTTCCATGACATTTTATCGAATTCAGCCGACAAGTTCTGAAAAACGAGTTAAGAGCCAATTGCGTGAGAGGAGAATGTTCAGTTGGCAAATCAAAATCTGTGTTTTCTGCCCTAAAACAGACAGTTTAGCTGCGGGTTCTGATTATTCGTACATTTAAAGTCCTCTAAAACTATCTCCCAACCTAAGGTGCCGCAGATTTCCCCCTGACCATCGAACGGGAGGGGTGAAGACTGACGTCACCAGCAGTCCTTTACTCCCGATTGCTCACCCTAGAGCAGCAGAGCAAGTTACTTTTGAAATTGAAGTTTATAAATTCTCAAAAATCACAGCCAAATAACAATTAATAATGTACTGGGTCCAGCGCAAAGGCGGTTGGGACTGCTTGTGACGTAGGCACCTATAGAAAGTTTAATCACCTTGCCATAAGATATTGGGTGCCTTTCCGGCGATTAATACACGCTATGTCAACCGAAGACAACTTTTAATTTTCAAAGCAAATAACTGAACCGGCTACTTAACATTAACATTTTTCAACGTCAAGGATACAATGTTACCTTTTCCCGGCACTTCCCACCTGACTCCCTTGTAAGTCGCACAAAGACCGTCGTCAGTCTTCAAGTCTGGCGCGACCGTTTCGAATATTTTCTTTTTAGGGTTCATAACCGAGTCGGGCGTTCTCGAATAGCCGGGGACTAGAACGCGTTCGCCGGGTACCGCGGTCGACGGTGGTCGCATCACTTCAACCTTGTCGGGTGATGAGGCGCACATGACCATCCCTTCGGAGGTGATCCCCCGCATTTTAGCGGGTTTCAGATTAGTCAGTATGACTACGAGGCTGTTGTTGAGCTCGTCAATTGGTACGTGCTTGACAAGGCCGCTAACCTTTAAAAAAAAAAAAGACAGCAATCATCAATTACTACATTGGTGCAGGTTTAGGTCGATTACTTACAACCGTTAAAGGTTTTTCTCCCCCGATGTCCACTTCTTCCACGTACAAACTATCAGCATCGGGATGTTTTTTCACGCTGAGAATTTTCCCCACCCTCATATCCAACCGACCCACGTCAATTTCACCGTCCTCTTCGGGCGCTTTCTGTGCCGGCGAGGCGGTGGCCGTCTTCTTTTTCGGCTCTTTTTTCGGTTTACCAGCTTCAGGCTCTTTCACTCCACCAGCTGCAGCTGCAGTTGTTGCTGTTTTCGTAGGGACAACGGGTACGACAGGGTCCGAAGATTTAGTCAAAGCTACTCGGCTACCGTTCAGGCTTTCGAGCCGGTTCAACTCGTCGACGAGCTTTTGTATCTCATTTTTAAGTTGGTCGTTTTCGACTTTGTAGCGTTCAACCGTGGACTGACTGGGACTGGATAACAAATATGCGACCTAATGATTCCACGCGTCACATTACTGTTCAATTATAGGATTATGAGCAGATGGCACCTTACCTTTTGTCGTATGACGTTCTGCATCGCAGTAATCTTCACTTGATTTTCGAGGACCACACTTCGGAGGGACTCAACTAACGGTTCTGGCTGGGCCATATTACTACACAGTGTTTGAAATTCAGTAATTTTTAATCAATTATGAGAAATTATGGGGAAATACCCGCAAGTTCCAGAGATCCTCAGGCAGAAAAACCGGAATAATGGGCTACGAGGCAATCTGAATGCCACCAGCATTTGCCTTCCTCTTCTTGCTCAGTTATCACATCTCTTATCAGGATCGGGCTCTTGGCTTTCGGGACTCAGTTGCTCCCAAAATCTAGTGACTTTGCCTCATTCATGGGCTCCAGCGCTTAGCCCCTAAATTGCAAATTTCTGTGAATAATTAACCGTGAAAAAAACAGTAATGTTAAGTTATTCCATAGATTGCTATATCAGTCCATGAGCTATACTGTGATTAATGAACCCTTCCAAAGGAACACAATTTAGCGTTTTTGGCTCTTTCAAAAGCCATAATTGGATTATTCATTAACAGGAATTAGTTTTGACCTTGTCTGAAATTAGTTTCGCAGGCTTGACTGATTAGAAAAACTAATTTTCGAATTAGTTTTTTGGCACATTCAGAAACAAAATTTACGGATTTGGTGGTTTTTTCAAAACGTGAAATTCGTGATTTTGGATCTTTCATCCCGAACTTATCAGACTTTCGATCGTTTAAATCTGGATCTTTCAAAACACAATTTCACGGATTTTGGGTCATTTCGTGGGGTTAGGGCGCTTTCGACTTTGAATGAATGAAAATTGGCTAAAACGGTGAAAGAGGCAAAATCACGAAATTTGGATTCCAAAACCAGCGAGCTTTGGGTTTGAAAGGGGTACCCCCCTTTGAAGGGGGTAAGACCGTTTTCAGACTTGAGATTCCGGTATCCGGATTCCCGAATCGAGGGCACTAAGAATCAGTAGCGCTGACACTATATGTCCAAATGATGCAGCAGCCGCTATATGTACCTCTCTAAGGGCTGGGTGAGTCCGTGATCGAGGAGGTGGTAAATATATAAATTTTAGTCACGCGAGCCTGTCTGTAAGAACCGCGAATTGGCGCTTTCTCAATTTTAGCCGGGAGTTCGTGGTTTATTAATTATTACAGTTTACCTACGTACAATTAGCGTTTTTCTCAATTTCTGTCGCCAATCAGGAGTTTTCCTCGATTTTTGCCACGTAACAGGGCTTTTATAATTTCAGCCGCGAATCATTTCGTAATTTTAACCTCGAATAATTTCTTAATTTTAGCCGTGAATTACAGCTTTTACTCCATTTTAGTCGTGAATTACCTTTTTTAAAAAAGTTGTTCCGAAAATAGACGTTTTACACAATTTTAAGCTGATAATGAGTACCTACTACCTACCTTTTGTCAACTTGTTCTCTATTTTGGCTGCATATTCGCGTATTCTCTCTTCTTGATCGTTGAAATAGCGTTTTTCTCCATTTCATCTGTGAGGGAGTGTTTTGTGTCAAGTTTAGCCGGGAATTGGCGGTTATCTGTTGAATTGCTCCGCGAATTGCCGTTCTTGTTGTTGTTATTATTGTTGTTTTTGTTTTTTTTTATTTCATTGTATTTTATTTTTTCATTTTAATCGCGAATGAGCGCCTTTTGTCAACCTTACCGGGGTTTTTCGAATGTATCCGCGTATTATAATATTTTCTAAATTTCAGCCGTGAATTAGCGCCTTTCCTCAAATTTCTTAGCTATTTGAGCTCATTTAGCGATTTTTTTTTCTTATTTATCGCATGCGAATTAACGTTTTTTCTAAATTTTAGTCACGAAGTTGCCTTGAAAAACCACGATTGGGTGTTTTTTCAATATTAGCTGAACCGCTTTCTTTTTTTTCGCATGCGAATTAACGTTTTTTCGCCTCGAGGCCCCCAAAAATCTCCATGAGCGTTTCACGTTGAAATTAGGTTTAGCAGATTTTCTGGAATTAAAGCAGCCCGAAAAGGTTCGAGTACGTTCAGCTTTTTCCTTGGACTTCAGACCCAACGCAGTAGTGTACCGTGGTACGGGGGGGGGGGGGGGTTCGCCCCGGACCCTCTATGAATAAGAAAATAGTAGTATGAAAAAGGGAATAGGATGCCGAATGGCCGCAAAATTAGCACAAAACGCTATTTCACAGCTGAAATTGGGAAAAGTCGCTAATTTGCAATTTGCAGATATAGAGTTGTGAAAAAACGTTAATTCGCGTTTACAAAATGAAGAAAATCACTAATTCGCGGCAAAAATTGAAAAAATCACCAATCAGCGCAGCCAAAATTAAGAAAAACGTTAATTTTCAGTTCAAATCGGAGAAAAAGGCTAATTCTCAGATAAATAGAGAAAAAATTGCTAATTTGCAGCTTAAATTGAGTCAAACGCCAATTCTTGGCAAAAATTGACAAAACTCGGTAGGTAATGCACGGGTTGGAAACGCTACTACGCTGCTAAAATTTAGAAAAAGCGAAAAATCGCTGCTAAAATTGAGAAACATTACTAATTCTCGAGTTAAGTGTCGTGAAATTTATAATTTAAAAATGATGATTTTTTGACAGAAATGGATAAATAGATGTAAATTTGTTGGTTTGAAAAAGGTTTGAACAAAATAATTTACATTTATAATTTAAATTCGCACCTTCTGAAGGCATTTTTGTGACTAAAATTCAGAAAAATGGCAAATTCATGCATGGCTCTAGTATAATGTTAAAAAAATTCGCTAATTCACGGCTAGAACTGCCGCGAAGCAATAATCTATACGTTTAAAAGTTATACAAAATTGCTAATGCGGTGGTAAAATGTGAAAACCCGCTAATTTGCGGGTAATATTTAGAAAATAAAATAATCAGCAGGTCAAAATTAAGAGAAAGGTTTATTTTAAGCCTAAAAATTGAGAAAAATTGCTAATTCGCGGCTAAAAATAGAAAAAATCGCCAATTTACAGCTACAATTGCGCCAAACGCCAATTTGTGACTGAAATTGAGAAAATTCACTAATTAACAGGTTTGAAACGCTACGACGCGTCGACGCTACAATTTAAAAAAGAGCTCTAATTCGCGGTTGAAATTGAGTAAAAATATAATTTGCGCCAAAAACTGAATATAAGCCAATTTACGGATTCTGAAGGCAACTTTTCAGGCTGAAATTGTAAAAAGCGCCAATTTATGGCAATAGGTGAAGAAACCGCTAATTCGCGAGTAAACTGAGAAAAATCGCTCGTGCATTGCGTATGGTTAATTTCCAGCTAAAACTGAGAAAAGTGCTAATTCCCTGGTAAAGAAATTTTTAAAAATCGGTAATATGCTGCTAAATTGAGGAAAACGCCAAAACTCGTGGATAAATAAGAAACATCGTTCACGGGATAAAAACAATACCTAGCTGTTAAAGTTGAGAAAACGCGCAAATTCATGGCTATGGGAGGGGTTGGGTTCGAAACCACTAAGCTGCGGTTGAAATTGAGAAGAACGATACACTCGGCCAAAATTGAGAAAAGCGGTAATTTGCGGGTAGAGTCCAAAAATCGCCCTTAACTAAGAGATTGAGGCTATGATGAGACCAGCAAGATGTCCAGATTCAAGAGTGTGGTGGCTGGGTGGAATGATAACTAAAATGTGAAATTACCCCCTCTCCCCCTCACCCGTACGAGATTTCAATCTGATCCCCCCCCCCCAGGACAAATTCCTACCTACGCCACTGATTGTCGGTCGATTTTACTGACTCCTGAGCGCTCCATTGTACTCTGCTAACGATATTGACGGAGTGTACTCGCCCTGCTCAGCATTCTTATCGGTGTGGGGTGGCTTTCAATAAATGACACAGTATGTTTCAAATTTTAGAAAAAAATCCCATGTCTTAAGTCGTGTCATTTAACGTTAACAGTTCAAAAATATTAAATTAGATATACAGTCATATAACTCATTCTATGTGATAAGTTTAATTCACATTACAAAACAATAATTAAATAATAAGTAACGAAACATAAAACTAAATTGGCACAAGAGGAAGTCGAGAAAAAATATTTGGATCTCAATTTTTTAAATTATTTCTTTGAATTTAAACTTTGCCGGCGTATGAGGGGATAGAAGAAATTCGAAGTCCAATTCGAGTTCGCCGTCAAAATTAATTTCGAATCGTCTGATCAACTGTTAACACAATATAGCAAAAAAATAGCTTTGAGGGCCCAATGAGAAGAGGAAAGACTTTGAAGAGACTTACGTGGGCCAACGTCACTGAGAGTTCAAGTTCGACGAATCGCTTACCGGGACACATTCGTCGTCCTATACCGAATGGAGCGACAAGAAACCTTTGATTGACTCCGGTATTGTGCAGCCATCGCTCGGGTTGAAATTTTGTGGCTTGGGTGAAATTGCTGTCTTCCATGCAGGCGCGCCATGTGTGGCAAAGGACCACTGACTGTAACGGGGGAAGATTAGACGGACGTTGAAGTTTGATGTTTGATGGAGATGAATGGTTCAGTAATATTTTTTGCGTACATACTATTTTTCGTAAATAAATGAGTGAAATGCGACAAATTCTCGAAAATCGAGTCTTCGTCGCTAGGAAAAGAGAACCCCCCCCCCCCCACACACACAGATCGCTTCGTACCGTACTGCGACGCGTGGACTGGTTCGCTCGCGAAAAAACCATGGCAACGGATATACCTCGTCCGCGTTGTCATGGTTTTTCGCGCTCGTCAGTTTGCGTTCTGTGTGGTGTGGTAGGGGATCTTGAGTCTGAGGGAATAAGAAGAAGAGACTTCGTTTGTCATAAAAATGCGAAGTGTCTTGAAACGAAAACAGCTGATTTATGCCTCGTTCGAGATTCAAAACATCGCAAAGTTTACAGTTTTGGTTCTCTAGTTTTACTCGCGAAAAAACCGGAAAAAGTTGAGATAAAATGTGGTCAAACAAGTCTAACCCTTTTGGAAAGAGCAAATTCCTAAAGAAGATATTGAGTTCTGTCGTTTTCTTCTTGGTTGGAGTCCGATTCGCTCGAGAATTGAAAGGCGTAGCTTTCATGTCGGAGTTGAAACCTTGCGTATAAAAAAATTACGGTAAATCAGCTTACCCCTGCTCGAAGATGGTAACCGCTCAACTCCATATCTGTTTCTAGAATTCTGGCTACGCACGGCGCTGTTGGGAGGACCCTGAAATGAATCGAATCGCTCGTTAATTTTTGTGCTTACGGAAATATATGAAAATAGCGGATTAATTATTACCGGAAGGATTCCATTATGCAAGCCCTTAAGTAGTGGGCATCTCTGATAGTCGATGATTCAATGGGTGCGTTATTTGGTGCTAGTCTCTCAATTTCCTCCCTTAGTTTGCTCTGGCAATCCTCGTGTTTTGCTATTAGGTATAGCAGCAAAACCAATGAGTTTTCAATCTGAAACGTTTAATACAACTTGTTATGACCTGTATGAAAAATAGCCTCACCTTTCTTACAGTTTTGATTCCGGCTGCTATAAAGTCAATAATGCCGGCCTTTTTGTCTTTGATATCCAGTCCAGGGGCTTTTAGTATCGACATAAATACCTCAGCCGAATCGTCGTTTATTGTGTCCTCCTCTTGTTTTTCCGCGTTGTCAACCATTTCTGAAATCACGCTATCGAGCGAGAGAGGGGGACGTGAGTTGTCGTTCCATCTTGGCATTCATGAAGTTTTACTCACTCGTAAATAGTTTCCTCACTGGCGATAAATTTCTTATATGCAGCCGTCTTGTAGACCTTCCATACTGGGAGGCCGTAGTAAGTGTCGCGTGCTGCGCACAACTGATCTTTGACTGCGTTAGCAAGTCTTTGAGCCAGAGAGTCAATTTGAAGCTCGAGAAATCCCATCCGACGTCCAAGTATCATTGAACACGAGCCTTGAGAGAGAAAAAAAATAGTTTTGTATAATTAAACTGGCCGTTTTATGGGTAAAATGCATGCGACAACCGTACTTTCGAGACCCAAGCGGCAGGCTAATTCGTCGAAACTGTCGATTGCGTTAGTGTCTCTGTCAACTGACTTGCTTATAAGTTCTGTAAAATCGTAGGCGACGTTGTTCAGCTCGGGAAGGAGTCTCAAAATAGTTTTACCAGATGTCAACTCGTGAGTCAGGCCATTTCTCAGTCTATGCCACTCTTCTCCCTGCCTAAATAAGAAAAAAAAAACACATTGAATTTGGTGATTTTGCTTGACTTACTAGGCGACTTACTCGTTGATCACCCCAGTACTTGTATAACGGTCGGGTCGCGAAGACCTATAATGAGCGATCACCTCAGTGGGCGGTCTTAAAGGGTATCTACTTGTTTGCCGAAAAACCTATTTACCAATTTCCATAAAATTAGATAGCTATCTTAAGTCTCGGTTTATCCTCGTGTGACCTTACCTTCTCGATGTCATCTTTTGACCGTACCGAAATGACCGGAAAATTCCAGAGAGCCTCCTCTTTGATTATTTTTCCATACCTTTCAAACATATCTATCGGTCCAGTGTCAGAATCGTCCAAAAAAGCAGTAAATTATTGATATGGTGGCTTTTACCTACGTATGCTTCGTGAATTTTGCTCATTTTATACCGTCGGAAGTAAATCCACCTGGTCCCGATAATTGGCAAAGGCAATGGGCCTGGAATGTCTTTTCCTGTCAGTTTTCCTGTACCTGAGGAGTAGAAGACGGTGAAAGATTTTAGCTCTAGCTTGCAGAATTTGGGGTTATGTTCTTTAATTAAGAATTAAGTTATGTCCTGAAATCAGTGGTGGGTACGAAGTGAGGGAGTAAATGGGCAATCGCGATCGCCGCCCCCTCGTTTTCGAACTGAACCCCCCCCCCCTTGCTATATGATTATGTCCTTTCTATTAAAAAATGGTCGGTATCATTGTTAAATGGATCACCTCGAACTATGCACTCGTACACGAAGGAGGAGGTACCAGTTCCATGGGCTAACAGACGTGGTATTAAATAAGGATCTCACGTTAATTGGGAAGAACTGCCTCTTGGAGAGTAAAAAAGTGAACTTCCCGAAGGAAAATGGGCCTTTCTATAGCGTATAGAAAATTATTTCCTGACCGAAAACATCTAGCAGTGTATATTATTCAGAATAAGTAAATAATAAACCAAAAGTCAGTTTTATTGACTAAAATGCGTGATAATGATGGGTGTCCTTCTTTCCGCTGATAATTTCAGCGGTTTTTATGGGCAAATGGTGGGGGGGGGAGGTTTTTTTTTCATGTTGGAATTTGGCAATTAATGTTGAAGACCCCGACATACGAAACGTTCGACTTGCATATTTTTACCCTTCGGATGGATGGTGAGGGGACAGTACCGCTTTTATAATTGACTCCTATTTTATCATTTCAACCAATCAAGAACTATCTACTGTTTCGAAAAGCTAAGTATTAAGCCAGTATTACACCACAGCACTGTAGGTTTTTTCAATTCTAAAGTTTAGACACTCAAAACACGTCCGTACCGCCGCGCCTTCGCGAGGGGGGGGGGGAGCTTCAAATTCAAACCCTCGAGTCCTTTCACGTTGTGACTGAGTTGCTCTTGAAGGCAGTCTCGTAAAATACTAAACTCGCCGTACACGAAATCTCCCTCGGCTCGTTGACATTAGGTACGACGCAATCATCCGCTACACATACGTTCGGCGGCACGCGCTTAAATAAAATAATTATCCCCCTTACCGGGGTAAAGGATTTGGGAACTGAACGAAAATGTGAATGTGATTGACATTTTTTTTTAAATGTGATTTTTATCCGAATGCCTCCCTTCGTCTAGCGGTGATTGTTCTTGGTGGAGGGGAGTCACCTCATGTTTTTGGATTGATTAAGAGGTAAAACAATCCCTCTGTGTAGACGATAATACAAAAAATTGTCATCAACTTGCCACCTTCTCTTACTATTTGTATGTCTAGCACGGAGTGTTAACTGTCAAGTTTGATGGTGGTGGTGGTGGTGGGGGGGGGGATTGACGCAAAATCGTCCAAATTGTGTATAGCCCTTTAGATTTTATTTGACATTTTAGACCACTGTCTTGTGTTGTAAGGGCCCAATTAATTCCTTTAGGTACTGTCTCAATTTGAACTATCCTACGAGGCGGTTTGGTTGTCATTGGATGATAGCGGGAACTTGGGAAGGGAAGAAAGCTTCGTCGGGCTTCTTAATTTTTTTCATCCTCCGAGTTCCATGAAATTTCAAGAGGGCAGGAGAGCAAAATTTAACTTTCGGCATAATTTCTCTGGAAATTTTAACCAAATTCGTGCTTTGGCGGCGGATCCTGGTGATATTATTTTGTTGTTCCCGCCAAACTCGTCAGTGGCCCTGTTTTTTGCCTTTTCCAAATGTTTCTTCCCATAAAAAATAATCTTCCAATTGAATCTCGTTTTTAGGGTGGAGAGTTTTACATTAAGATAGTGATCGTTGCATAAAATAAACAGGAAATCCAGACTTTAGTATAAATATATCCAGAAATCCAGTACAGCAACCAAAAAAGTAGAAATTCATCTTATTTTTTATTTCAAATTCGTTGAGTGGTTGAATAATTTATGACTTCACTTTTTATTATGTAGGTAGTCGCTCTCTTTCTTTCATTAATTCTATTCCCTTTTAATAGTTGACACCTACCCTGTTCCATTCTAGTTGCGTCAGATTTTTATTTTTATTTTGTAGGGTTCGTGATGTTTTCTCTAAAAAAAAAAAAAAAATAAAATAAAATCCCCGTGAAAGTGCGGCAATCAAACTACAGGCGGATAAACACGGATAAATATTTGTAAGGTGTATACATGTTTGCTCTCTGAATGTTGGGCAATTAGGGCGCGAAACAATGAACCATTGCCTAAAAATTTGATGCATTGCCAAAATACGCCGTTTTTTCGTTGTTGTTTTTTTTTTTTTCATTGATTATTTCCGGGAGAAAGAATGCTGTGGGCTCACTGTGGAGGAAAAAAAAAAGAAGTGATTTTTAACCAAATTATCGTGTTTGGTGGGCCGGTTCTGAAGACCTCCGTTAACCTTTTCATTTTGTACATTTTCATGACAAATACGCGCGTGTTTCCAGGAGAAGGGGATGGGGGGGACACATCGAGATGAAATAAAAACAAAATTCAAAAAACGATAAGTTATTTAATTCGATCACGCATTCTTTTTATATTCCGCGGCCTACAAGGACACATTTTATCGAATAGGATCCACAGAAAACATTTTTTATTACGTTCAAAACATTTTTTTTTTTTCTTTTTCGGAAGGAACTGACTCTATAGACCCAGAAGGGGGCAGCCAATTATAAAAAAGGTCACCAAGAAGGACGAAAGGTCGACCGATTCACTTTTATTGTTCCGAGCTTTTAGGGGTTTTTACTTCGATGAAAAAATTTAGTTCCAACGATAAAAGGTTTCCCTTTCGTTTGTGCATATAAGTGCCTTGAACTCGTGAAAAAGTACTGGTGCAATGAGCTCTTCTGTATCCTTTTCTTCCAAAACTGTCACATTTTTGAGCCGGAAAAGGTTTATTGCTATACTTGAAACATATTTCAACAGGTAGCCCTTCTCCTCCACTTCACTTTTGACAAAATTCACTTTCCTTTCGGAAGCGCGGAGAATCTTTTTTAACTTTGTACTTGAAGGGGGCTTGCCCTTTTTTTGCCTTCCCCTCCATTTACGGGAAGGCTGTAAATGAACTTGTTGCGAACTTACCGAACAGTCTGTTTGTTTGCTTCTTCCATGCAACCTCCGGGAACATGACGACCAGTAGGAAGAGGACAATGGCAACTAGGTCGAATACAATCCAGTCTGAGATATCGTACATTCTGAAAAATGAATAAATAATATATTTTCCTTCTGTTTTATTAATTTGACATAATGCCTATTGCCAGGTAAAGAATGGTAAAAGGTCAATGGTCTGGGATAATAAGGCGTTTCATTAGTTTAAGGTGTACTTTTGTGGTTTTTTCCTTTCTAGTTTAGAGAAAATTTACGGTCCCTTTTGAAGGTAGGATGTAATTGAACATTTAGTGAATATTTTCGAAAGGAGACAAACTTATGGGGTTTTTCTATTCAAGCTCTTCTTAGTGTCAATTTTGTTGATGAAGGAACGATGTGAAGAAGGATGAATTTTAGTGGGGTCTTAATGAGTGGGTGGCCAGTTGATAAGTTCTACCTTCACCAAGTTTGCTATTGTTGAAAACAGTGGCTCTTTCCCTAGCAGAATGGTAAAAAAAACCTCCAAAAATAAGTAAATTCGTAGAAGCAGTCAATCTTCACCACAAAGTAGCCTGAACCTGTGGCATCCTCCTGAAAGCTTATTATTGCACCCACGACGCCCCGAGAACTCGCCGCCCCCTAGTTTTTGGCCAGAATACTGTATATCGTCTCTGGTAAAAAATTATGCCGTCTGTAGCGTGGCCAAATAGACGGAAACCGTCAATTTACCCCTTCAAACTATTGGCATTAACACTGCACATTTTGCCCTTAAAAAACAACACAATCTTGAAATTCCGTCCGAGAAACAGATTTACCACGGCAAAAATTTGCGAGTCGATGCTGTCAATTTTTCCAAGAAACTGATGGTAAAGTCGCTTGGAAACTTTAGAGGGTTAGGCTTTAATCCCCAGAACCTAATTGGTTTGCCTATAAGGCCATAGAATTCCACAAGTGAAAAAATGCATTCATTGGGGAGTAATATATGTATCTCGTACTCTGACTACTCAGAGTGCTTTACAGTCATTGAAAAGCTAACGTAGCAAGGAAGTTTTCCCTATGAATGCAAAAAAAAAATTTCCTTTGACGAAATTGTGAAGATCGCTGATGAACATTGGGCAGTAATGCAAATAACAAGTTTCCTTCGGATATCTAATACCCTAGCGGCTAGGGCCTTGGTGTAATTTTATTGAATTGAGGACCAATAATGAAGGACATTTTATGCTCTTTTCAATGAGCTACTTACTTTTAGTTTAGCACCTGTCGATGAGGTCTTACTAGTCACTTGTTATAAAAAAAAAACAAAAAAAAAACAGAGGGTTACCAAAAAAACACGAAAATGGCGATACTTCGAAAACCAATAGGAATTCCAAAAAACCTCAAGTAGTAATTTCGATCACAAATGTGAGGTGTACTATCACCGTACTTTTTCTGTCGAGGTAATTTATGAACATCCTGTATATTGGAGCTCCAGAGGCTCAATTTCAAATTTTTAACTGGAATTATCCGTTTTCAGGCCACTTGGGAACTTTTCAATGAAAAATTGACAGTAATGTAGGAGGGAATTGGTAGTTTTCAGGTCGAAATTGACACTTTCTAGGGCGAAATCGGTAGTTTCCAGGGTGAAATTTACAATTTATAATACGAAATTGATAGTTAATACGACAAAATTGATAGTTCGTAGGACGAAATGGACAGTTTATGGGAAAAAATCGACAGTTTTCAGGATGGGATTGATAGTTTTCAAACACTTGCATGTGAGAATCGTCAGTTTAGCCATTTTTAAGGCACGTAAAGTCATTTTACACACTCAGATAAAGTCATTAGCCACACCTAGAAACGCGTGTGGCTAACGCTGAACCACTAAACGCTGAATATACTTGTAGGCTAGTTTTTTATTTATTTAGGAAGAGATCAAGGGCCCCCCAATGGTCGGGGCCCCTAGGCAGCTGCCTATAGGCATAAATCCGGGTCTGGGTAGAGAGCCTTTTTAGAGGATCTGCTTGATGATTAGCGTATTCGCCGATCACATCCCCGATAATGGGGGTTTTAGAACGGGAAGTGGGGCTGGGGCGGTATAGGCATCAACCAACACGAAGGACGCACTGAAAATACGCCAAAGTGAATAAAATAGCTCTCGCTTGTCTTCATGAGCGTCGTTAGCACCACCACTCATTTCAGCCAATAAACCAACCCTTATTCCACCAAACTGCAAAGATTTGACATAAAAAACGTTTGAAAATACTGCTTTTCGGAATTTCACTACTCGGGCTCATTTTTCATCCGCTGAATCCTACATTTAAAATAATATTTCTCACCGGGAAGATGGGAAATGTAACGCTCTTCCAACGGTGTGTTCTTATTTTATTTTCGGCCAGAAATAAGCGAGTTAAGCCTTGTTCACACGATAAACGACGGTACGATTAAAAACGTAGTATGTTCCTTGGTAGTGACCGGATGTTTTTGAAAAACCAGCATGCAATATAGCTTCAAACATTGCATCGTGTGAACAGGGCTTTACAGTCGTTTTAGTAACGCAAGGTCTATAACACGAACAAAAAATCTGAAAAGTGAAAAAAATCGGACTTCGTGCGGGGTGAATTTTTTTTTCTTCTTCTTTTTTTGCAGAGGACAACTTTTGCCGCAAAGCAGTCGCAGAATCGAACCCTAGGCCGGTGGTGCGACCTTAACGTTAACACCCTGTATAATTTTCGGGTCTATATTTCAGTGTACATATCGCAGTGAGTTTGCAAGTTCGGGTCCTAGTTTTAGCGGAATTACAAATTTCCTTGATCGGCGTCCGCGAATTTAACTGTTTCGAGTGAAATGACAACTTTCGGACCCTTTGTTTTTGTTGTGGCAGAAACAGAACCAGTAACGGATCAATACATATCGACATTACAAAGTTTGAATAACGATGTCCATCTTGGTACTGTTTCTCCCTTTTTCTCTTTATTAAATCTTATATTTATGGTGAGGAAGGTTTGAAAAAAGTGACCTGCCCCTGTATAGAATTTCATAAAAATGAAAAACACAATACTTACCTACCTATAAAATTTCTGGGTAAATGTAAATTCGTTTTTTGTTGGGAAGAAGGTGAATGAAAGCCTTGGCTTAAGGGTAGGAAGTCACTGTATTCGACCCCCCCCCCTCACTATCCAACTGCAGCCCTGCCTTGAGTATTGCACCTACGAACAACGGACTTGCTTTTTACCTCTACGGTATGAGGTAACGAAACGGAATGAAGTAACGGAACAAAAAGTAACGGAAGTCACTTCATTGTAACTTTTTTTCTAAGTAACGAAATCGTTGATCTGTTATCGAACATTGATTGTTACGCCGTGAGCAACGTGTTACTACCCTGCTCTGCTAATTGAACTTCGAGAAATTTGAAATTTGGTCTCCAAAATCGGCAAACCCAACTTGTATGGGAAGAAAGACCATTATGATAGAATTATTTACTTTTTTATAGAATACGTTAGTATTTTGATGTGGGGGGCCTAAAACCTACGTCCCACGCGTTGGGCCTTGGTGTGGGGGGGGGGAGGCAATATAGCCTATCGGACACTGACGGTGTGAAAAACTCCAGTAATTACCACCATTATTTTGATTTGATTCCAAACAATGTTGGTCAACTCCAAATTATGCTTCGCCCATTTAACTAGAAAAGGAAAGAAACGGTCGTACAGACGCTATCGCACGATTTGACCGAGTGAGCGTGATTTTTGGCCAAAAAGTATTGGTCTCGTGACTAAAAAAAAAACGTTTAAACATTGAAAAAATTTGTTGCGATTCGCCCAGGTATGCCAATTAATGTATAAATGTGCCTTCACCACCACGTATTCCTGATTCGTCATGGATTTAAATTGATTACTGAAATAGCAGCCATTTTTTTCTGAGTTTCCTACTTTCCTAGTCTATTTGCGCTTTTTTTCACCCTTCAGTCTAAATTAAATAATTATTTTATGCGTTTTAAAAGAAATTATAATCAATTTGCTCAGCATTCCCGTTTGAATGATTTTTAAATCATTTATCATCCCAAATAAGAGAAACTTCGCGAGGATGTCCTTTCCAGTTTCCTTGTGTTCGCAATTTCCAAGGTGAGGAAAGAGATTTTTTTTTGTTTAGGCGAATTCAGTTTTTGTTTTCTGTGAGCAGCAAAATTGTACACGGCAGGTGTCCCTCCCCGGATGCATTACATCCGTTTGGTCTACTTCCTGAAAAACTAATCCTTTTCTTAACCCTTTCCGCGATCTTATTGTTTATCTAGTTTAGACCCTTTTAACACCTCCCCCTTTCCTCACTCCATGAACTATATATACCAATCATTGTTCCCTCGATTCAGTTTTACGTAATCCCGCGCAGATTTGTTATTTTGGTGAAGAGAAAGAGGAAAAAAAATGTAATACGACTCTTCGTCTAATTGAGCAGTGTAAATAATTTAAATAGAGGATAAAAGACGATAAAGTGTGGCCGGGGGGAGGTGAGAGGGTGAGAACTCGACACAGGGCCAAGGTATTCGTTTCAAGGTGAACATTCATTGACTTACACTATTACAGTTGACTTTTGACAACAAAACATTGAAGGTGAATGTTCGGTGCGGGCGATTTTTTCGCTCTTTTTTTGACTGTATGTCGAATGACGCACCCCCCCCCCCTCCTTTCAACTCCACCGAAGAGAATAAAGCGCTGTCTCAAAATTGATTGGAAAAAAAAAAGAGAAGAAATTGCGGGTGTCGTGGGCTGCCGCTGTGCTTACTGTACACCTCGCGGAAGTACGCGCAGTACAACAGGGGACTTCACTCTGTAACAACAAAGGACGTTTTTTGTCTTCTTTCAAGCGAGCTAAACGTTTCTGCGAGATGAGGTGAGACGTCCCCATTGTTTCCACTGGGACAAACATTTATGGAGTTTGAGAGCAAGTTCCCCAGAACCACTGCTGAGACCTTTTTTTGTTGAAATTTTGTTCGATTCACTCAAATTATTGTTTTACGCGGGGTAACGTCTTTACGGATTTTTTTTTTTTTTTAGTAAACCCCGTTGGATGAAACGTGGACAAGTTTATTTTGTTTTTAAAATATATTTTAATGACTTTTCGAAGGCCCAGACTGATTAAAAGGCCTCAACTCCCCAGCCACCAACAAAATGACATTATAGACGAAATCTGATAATTTTTACTTTATTAGAGAGAAACAAATGCTTGGCTATTTGAGAAACACGTTGAGGGACGCGCCCCAATTTAGAACTGGTTGTCAAAACTTGTTTAATACCCGCGAAACTTATCTGTCAGTTTTACGAAACCCGAGTAATTTTAGTCTGAACTACTATGGTAACATAGTCGAAAGCTTTCGGCTTAGTTTCTCCTCCTGAACACTTGTCGGGCTGCTTCAAAATATACAATTTTTTTAAAAATTTAATATGATGATGGAAGGCTGTAGTACGGAGGCGTATAAAACGCCCCTCCGCCCATTTAATAAACTATTTCCTTAATCGTAATAATTATTGTTAAAATACCTTAGTCTTTTGATGTGGTCCAGTAAGTTTATTTTTCCGGCATCGGTAAGATTCATAACACTTCGCGAAATTTTTCAACAATAAAGAAGAAAAAGCAAAAAAAAAAAATAACCTATGGTTCTCGAAAAACGCCGACTATGAACAAAGTGAGCGTAAGAGGAAGGTCCTGTCATAGAACGCACCGGTACCGGTGTGTATGTGTCTTCGCCTTCGCTCCGAAGACTGAATAAACCCAGCGTAAAATGAAAACCCGGTTAACACCCGTGGAAGGAGTACCAGAACTCCCGGCGTGAGACAAGAGCAGCGGCATTATACGAAGGAACAAACCGACTAGTCCTTCTCCCTTGCAACTTGCTCGATTTTCTTCATTCTAATCTCACCGCACTTGGAAAGACAAGCCCTGTTTTTCCTAAAAGGATTTTTTTTTGTATGTATTTTTAATAATGTTTATGTGGAAGTTGAACCCTTTAGCGACTTTTGCACTCCCTCTCCCAAGATCGTCGACCTTTTTTTTTTTTTAAGAAAAAAAAACTCCCCTCCAGCACCACCACTACAAGCTAAAAACTACTTAAAAAACACGTGCTAACAATAACGAACTTGTATTCATCCAGCACGTCCAATTCGCCGTTCCTACGATCATCATACTCATCACGACCCTCCCCCCGCCCTCCTCCTCCTCATCATCATTCCTCTTAAACCACACAATTCACAAATTACGTGCAAACCTTTCGAAGTCCTCCTGTTGAAATGCCATGTCCCTCGTAGAAAACACCAATTTTAAAGTTGATCGCCGTGTTGAAACGTTCGAAATTAATCACAGCCTTTTCCATTCTCGTCTTGAATCAAACTGACCAGAACGAGGGAAAAAAGTGGGTTTAAATTTTTCCAGTTTTATGCCGATTTATCCGAGTTTTATTTTCGCTTACTCCCACTTTTTTTCATATTTCAAAAAAATTGATATTGTCGACAAAAAAAAATTAGTCATTTTTAACGCGTATTTCTTTCGTATTTTACCTAATTCCCATCAAATTGGATGTGTGCCAAGGGTTAAGAAATTATTTTTTTTTAGTACGGGGCTTCTCATAAGGTGCGGAATCTTCAAAAAATCCTATCTGCAACATCCAGTTCGGAACGCGGAACCGGGTGCATTTCATTGCGTGTTAGGAAATTAGGAAATGAACTTTCTCGCCCATTGACTTTTCCTGAGCGGTATAACATCAATTGAAGAGTTGAGTTACAAGCGAGCCGAGTACCAAAGTCGCTGGGTAAAATTTTGCCCACTCCACAGCCACTGGACCGGCTTTTAATAGGGCTGGGCGGGGGGACTCCATTTTTTTTTCTTCTTCTGTCGGTACGGGATCATCGTCGAAACCTCTCTGTCTGCGCCTCGAAAGTTTTTTTTTTGGTCATTCAGTTTTGGTCCATGGACTACCTGGGCTGTAACCAAAGAGAAAGAGGACACGTGCCCCGGCCCACAACAAAAGCAACTTATCCATAGGGGTGGCGCTTTTTCCAGGAAGTTATTAGCCGAGCGTTTGGTACCGAAGACAGGGAACCGACTTTGACATACTGTTAAAATCTAGTGTTAAAGGCACGTTCACAAGCTCTATGTTTACGTTCTGTGGAGTCTTTTCAGCCAAACAAATTTAGTCCCGCGAAAAATGAAGCATTTTGATAGGTTACATGGACTCCACAGACGCATTGCACAGAGCTTGTGTGGAGTCTGTGCAACTAAACAACTGCATTCCCTCGAAAAAAGAAGCATTTTGATAGGTTTCATAGACACCTCACAACTAAAACATACAGAGCTTGTGAACGGGCCTTAACAACTTCCGACCGCACGAAACGAGAACTGATTTTTAGAACCCTTGCCCCCCCTCCCGCCGCAACCAATCTAACCACGGACATTTTAGTACATACCACTAATATAATAGCGTAACTAGAGGGGCATACAGGGGGCGCCATGCCTCGGGAACCGATACTAGGGGGGTGCAACTTTGAAAACAGCGTTTTTTTCACACTTCTGATTGTACCGTATAATAACTTTACGGGTGTCCCACGTTTCTGGAATGAGAAGGAAATCAAAATTACCAGGTAGGTACAGATCCAGTCGAAAAAGGCAGAGATTTCAGACACCGAGATTCCATTATTTTAGCCATGAATTAGCGTATTAATGGAATTTTAGTGCGCAAACCCCGCGAAAACGGCCACTGAATTTGAGCACAAAAATCCGTACCTAATTTACCGTACCTAATTAATCCGTACCTAAGCTTGCCGCGTGAAAATTTTTTTTTGTTTAGAAAAATCCGCAAAGCTGTTTTTTTAGAGAGTGAAATCCTCGGATTTTCGGAGTGAAATTTCTCGAAATTTGTTTTTCAGCGAGCCAGATCCAGGAAAATGGCCAATTTTTTGGCAAGAAAAATCAGGAAAATTGATTTGTCAGTGATTGAAATCTGTGAAATTATTTTTTTTGTGGGGAAGAGCTGCAAAATCGATTTTTTATTGAGCAAAAACGACGAAAGTGGCTTTGAATTAGGCCGCTCCACGAAATTGGACCTTCATTACAAAAAAAAAAAAAAAACGATTGCACGGGTGATTCCTCGACCCCCCTCCAATGAACCCTCGTCAACTACTCGGCATACGTTTTCTGGTCTTATTTCTGCACCAATCCTGTTTTTCAAGGACTCGTTTTAATCTTCAGGAAATTCCGCATATGCAGAAGATTTCCTTTGAAATTCGCCTTGAACTTTTACCTTGTAATTTCACGGATTTTTTTTCGACTTATTTGAAAAAAGGAAAACTACTGCATATGCGGAATTTGCTGAAGATTAAAACGAGTCCTTAAAAACCAGTATTGGTGCAGAAATAAGGCCAGAAAATTATGATTGGAGGTGGTCGAGGAATCATCACTGCAATTCCCCGTCAAGGCTGCTTTTGCTCTTTACAGTATGTATTGTGCTGGAAGGGTTTGATGCGAAGGAGGCAACGGCGGTCACTTTCTGTGATCTGAGTAAGGCGTTTGAATGTGTCTCTAAGGACTTTCTGCTGGAAAAGCTAGCGCGGTCGAACTTGTCAGGACATGCCCTGGATCTGGTAGAATCCTATCTCTCTAACCGTAAACAAATTGTAGACTGCAATGGCATACAGAAATCGCCACGTGATATTTCTTTTGGTGTACCACAAGGATCATAGTTTGGGCCTTTATTATTTTCGGCCATGATAAATGATATAGATCGATGCTTGCCCTGCAAAGTGCTGCTGTATGCTGATGACACTACTCTAGTCAATGTTTCTTGCTCCCCTCTGACACTGCCCGCGAACTTGCAAATCATTCTCTTTCATCGCGAAAGAATGGTTCATGGTCATAAGCTGGCACTTAATGAGGATAAGTCGAAACAATAATTGTTTAGTTTAAGTGCGTCTGTGCCTAGTGAAAGCTTTAAATATATGGGCTTGTTATTCGAATCTGTTATTCGCAATGGCCGAATTCGCCCACTGCCCGAAGAAATTACCCACAACGCGTTATGGGCAGTGCGAAATGCTCACAACCTAACCGGTCGTGGGTAATTTTTTTCGCCCAGTGTGCGGAACGAAACAACCATAACGCGTTCTGGGTAATTCATTTTACTCATTTGCTGAAATCAAAGGTTAGATTAGTCTATTTCGCGTCGTGGGTCTTCCGATTTTACCCACAACGCGTTCTGGCTATTCCGATTTACCCGCAACGCGTTGTGTACTTTTCGAATTACTCACAAAGCAGAGTCAGATGTTTCTCAACATCTATATTACAGCGTTATTGCTGTATAATTGCAACAAACTAATGAAACGGAATGATGATTAAACATTATTATGCTTGAATGAAAATAATATTGTAACAAAAAGGAAATTAAAAAGAAAAGACACGAAGCGAAACAAAGGAAAAGGGAGAAACATACACTCAAAGAGGGGAACTTTATTTATTTACGCACGATACGCTCCCGTGGCATTTACCAAGCGAGAACACACGAGACGCTCAGCAGACTCAAACTGTAAGTTATCGCTGCATAATCAGGCAAGGCACAGAAGCCGGGTTAAAATCGCTATGTGGGTAATTCGGGGGGGGGGGGGGGGCACAACGCGTTGTGGGTAAAATCGGAAGACTCACGACGCGAAATAGACTCACCTTAACCTTTATTTCGGCTACTGAGTAAAATGTATTACCCACGACGCGTTTTGAGCATTTCGCACTGCCCACAACGCGTTGTGGGTAAATTTGTCGGGCAATGGGCGAATTCGGCCATTGCGAATAACATATCCAATAAACTGGAAAAAGTTCTGTATGTAATGATTCGGCTACGTTAGGAATTACCTAGAGAATATTTGAGGATTATATGTATATCACTCGCTTTTTCATTCAGTATAACGACTTACGGGATTATTATTTGGGGTAATGCGCCAGGAATCGATCGAATATTTCTGCTCCAAAAGCGGGCTCTGCGGATTATCAATTCTGCAATAAATAATAGAGAGATTTTGCAACCAAATGGTTGCATTTACGGAAATGGTTGCAAAATATCTCTATTATTTATCGAAGAATTGACGCAACCTATCCAGTTACCCGCTGTCAATGGACAAAGTTGAGTAAAATAAAAAATAAAACGCTAAAGTGGTCGTCTGCACGCGTCTCTGGCGGATTAAGCGAATAGCGGCGGTGATGGTCTTCTGTGGGTCGAATATTCACGCAAAAGGTTGAGAACCCCTGTTCCAGAATAATACACTTAGTTTACGTTATGATTATGGGAGGGGGTGTGAATTTTAGCTGCACCCCGGGTGGGTGCTCGCTCATCTTGTTACGCCGCTGTAACCAGTACCCCACGCTACAAAACTAGGACTCCGACTCTAGGAAACAGGCGCGATTGAGCGGCGGCCCCTTCTTAAGGCCCCTTAAAATGGGACATCACCCCGCGGCATCACCGTGAGAACCCACCCCTTCGGATCGAGGCCATTTTCTCGCGGGCTTCGTGGACGTCGGGTGGGCGGCCACACAAGTTTCTTGTGTACCCGGAAAACGTGCCAAAGGAGGTCATGTTCGCAAGGTTCAATGTTGGTTTTGTTTTTTTCCACTTTTCCGTCGTTCGGGTTACCTTTAATTTTGTCTATCTTTCACGGTTCAAACATTTGGGAGCTACTTTTCCACAGACACGGTGTTACATATACGTTAACTGTCCCCTCACCCTCAAAACGACTTTGGCATGGATCCTCACCTGGGTAACTTTTCCGGGCTAAATTAGTGGCCTGTTTTGGGTTATAGTGTGTCGCTATACTTCCGGGAGTTCACAGTTACAGTCGATCACAGTTTCGAATGAATTTATTTGCCCTGTCAGGTAACACTGGAATTATGGGGCTACAAATATCAATCTAACATTTCGTTATTAATTTCATTACTTTTGACTCATGCATTCGAAACAATTAATTATTACAATGTGTCTGTCACGAGCCAAGGAGCCGACTGTAGACTTCTAGACTTTTGTCGGCTCAAGCCATTAGAATGTAAAATGCCTTAAAAACAAAAAAACGTTCATAAATAAACATGGCCGGTTGCAGGCTGTTAAACTATTAATGGTAACTAATTATTCGCCTAAATATTCGTCACATCAACAACAATATTTATTTGCTTTTTTTTTTTTTTTTTTTACATTTTTCAATCCGTAGATTAGCCAGAGTACGTTTTTTTCATCCGATGGCCCGTATTTACCAGGAAGACGCTAGTGACCTTTTTTCTTTTGCGAAAAAAGACAAACAAGTGTGCATTTTATGTCCCAGAATCATTGGCGCGCTTCCAAAGCTAATAAATTCTAGTTGAGATCGTTTCATTTGAGGATTAAAATGCAGCGCCCGGAATGAAACCGTTTGACGGAGGGATTAAAAAAAGAAAAGAAAATTCGATTCATTTCTCGTTCCCTCGTCATTTTTCACATTATTTACGACTAGATTCGTAAGTTTTGTTTGTACGTTGTTTTCATTTACCCGCCTCTAATCCAGGGAACCGACCATTTATTGTGGCTTTTCACTTGCTGTTTACGCCACGATCCGTTCGTACAGGTACCCGGGCCTCGCCACCATTCGTTAATATCGCGATACGCTTTAGCCGGTTTGTCCTCAGCGTGAAGCATGGCGCAGAGGCGGCAGAAAAAATGCGTGTTGATAAATTCCCCCGTCCCCTTCCACAGGAAATAACTGTTGTACAGGTCGTCGTCCTTGTCCAATTTGTGTAAATATTCGGCAAGCTCTTTGGGCGAGTCGAAGTCGTCGACGTGAATGTAGGAGCGTAAGGGGGCGCTTTTTTCATAGTCCTCGGGTCGGGCACCCATCACAATGGGAAGGACGTCTCTTCTGTGAAGAAAACAAAGAAAATAGAAATATGTTCATCCTTTTTTGTCATAAATTTGATAAAGAAATAACGAGAACCAACCCTAAGCCGTTAACAAAGAGTTTTTCTGTGATGTAATCCCGGCAGTTTGAATTCTCGAACGCCAAATAAAACTTGTAATCATTATCTAGCATCTCAAAACACTTGTTTTGATTCGACCTGAAATCAAAAACATTAGACACGAATTTTAATTAGTTCAATTTTTCGCTTTTTTTGTTTCTACCATCTTGTATATGCGAATAACACGTGCCGCCCTCACCTTGGACACTTCTTGGTGCCGCAAGCTCCAAATATATCAACGTCTATGTGCTTTTGTAAATCATGTGCGTACTGTAGTCGACCGTTGCGAGCCCCACAGTTAGACACGAACCAGGCCACTTTGCGCGTTTTATTAGCCGCGTAGTCTTTCAATGGTTTCTTTAATTGTTTGACGCGGTCATCGTAATACACGAACTTTTCGTAGGGTGTTACTATGTCTGAATCGCGACGATATGTGGCTGTCCAGTTGAATAGGTCATTGTATTTAACGTGTTGCGTGTGATACGGACATTCGAGCAGGTAAAGAATCCAAACCTGGGAAACGTTTTGGGACATTAAAATTCATCTTTCACCGACCTGCATGTTTAGTGGAAGTTTATGAGAATTTACCTGTTTTGGAGGCTTAGAATGACTCGGATGAATGAAATGATCCTTGTAAAGGATGGCGTCAGCGCGACGCGAGGATGCTCGACTCGCCGTTAGAACGCAGTTACTAACTGGACAGTGTGCGAATGCTGTGCCTCCAGCTTTGTGCGGTGCCCAAGTGTTCAGACCATTGAACAGAAGAATCGTTTTGATTTGTTGAGTCTCTAACGCAGGTTTGAACATTAGCTGATTAGTTATTCGGTCTTCGCCCGGAGAAGCTCCACCGGGCCACATTTGACCACTCGGCATATTCCCTGGGCTGGGCATCACCGTTCCACCAGACATGAACCAAGGCCGTGCGTGCGGCTCAGTCGTCGCTGTCACCTCATTCCGCTTGACCTTCTGCAAAACCAAAATATTGGAGTTTTTGACCCGCCTTTTTAAAAACTAAACAAAAAAACACTTGTTACTTGTCGTATAGAAACAGCTGTGGTGCCGCTTGGAATCTCATCTGGTTCTTTAATGTACCACAATGGCCAATATATGTATACAACCAGCAAAATTGCCGCGCCGGATACCCACAGGCACGACTTTTTAGCTGATACTCGTGGCATGACATCCCACCATCTCTCTGGAATAAACAAACGGTTGCAATTGCGTTTCCTATTCATCGACAGCATCCTGTCAATCTCTTGTCTTATCGAGTAAAAAAATATGAAAAACTCTGCAAATAAATGCAGCCGGCATTCAATAGCCACCACTATCTTTACGAACCTTTTACGGCTTGATAGTATTTTATAGCCGAGTGCTTCTAACTATAAAGGACCAATTCTCGTCGGCACCGTTTTTTTGTTGTTTTTTTTTCAACTAAAAATTTTGATTTACCAACATGGACCAGGAATTTTGCCCTAACCACACCCAGTTTGGTTCACTCCGGATTTAACGCGACCAAAAATTTCTGCCCTCCCTCCCCGAAAAATTTGAATAACGTTTCTAATTTTGCCCCATATGTTAGCATTTTTGTCAGGACAGTTATTGAGCTCAGGCGGAACTTTTTCACCTCTATAAAGCCTTAAAGGTGGCAAGTTCATTTTACTTATTATAAGAGCTTGTCAGTCAGTTTGACGAAATTTCCGGGGTTGAGTTAAACAGCTCGTACTTCCGCGAATTTTTGTTTTAATTGGGATTAAAAAAAAAAAAAACAGCCGAGTGAGCACACGGGTGACATATTTTACGGCGGTAAAAAGACGGAAATAATTAATATTCCCGCGGGAGGGATCGCTACGAAGGAGGAACGCAACTTTCCTTTGCTCTTCCACCAGCCTGTTTGAATTCGTTTAAATTAAAATCTTGAAGTACATACCTCTCATACCATTCTGGTATCTCACATCGGTCAATCACCCGATATGTCATAACGGCATATCTGTATGTGTGCCAGAAGCATTCTTGAAAAAAAAAACTGTACTGCAGATTTTTACTCGGGAGGGGGGGGGGGTGTAATCAAATGAATGATTTGCATTCATTTCTAGAGCGTTGAGTGGTGACTTTAATTCCATACCCTCTAAACCTTATCAACGGGTTCAGTAAAAACTGAACTGTTGCCGTTACCGCTCATATAAAATTCGATCCTCGTGAAAAAGTTGTGTAACATGGTACACATAGGGTGTTTTTTCCTCCCACCAACGCCTTCCGTGAATTGCTGTATTCTGTGCAGTTTCTGGTGTGCATCTCAAGATACGGAAACGCCACGTCTTGAAACACATTTGTTGTCACCTAGGAAAACGTTTTAGCCATTATATTAAACCCAGAAGGAAAATGTGAAAACATTTTATTTTACAAGATCTAAGAATTTCTAGGCGTCGCTAAGCCATAGCAGCTCATAAGCTTTGCGGGTCCTGCCTACCTTCCAATAATTAAGGGTAAAAATTCACTTGGAAAGATGGACCCTGGACTTGAGGTGGCCTTTAGGGGGTCTCTAGTCTCTTTTATACTAATTGCAAAACAAAACTGGCGATAAATATCTAAGATGTATGAACTATCCGAGCCTCTCAAAAACAATAGCAAACTTGCAATTTCTCAAATATTTAGACCCAAAACTTGGGAATTCACTGATATTTAGCTAATTTTGTGGCTGTTCATCAAGCTCTGGGCGTTGTCAGGGCCAGCTCGAGGGGGGTCGGTCCCCGACTCCTGAACAAAAGATCCCGAAACTTACAATTTCGTCGATATAATGACCCGAAATACGCAGTTTCGCACGAAATTGAGACTAGTAGACTTCCAATTTTGTTTTTTTTCAATTATCAGCTCAACAATTACATGATGTTTTTATTTTAAGTTAATTACCTAACGTGTTCAGTTGGAACTGGAAGAATGGACCTAATGTGTTCGAGAAGTCGATGTAGTTGTGATCGTAGGTGCAACGACGTACTCAATTATAGGGTAAAATAAATGGTGTTCTCGTCGCTTTTTTATAGTTTATTTCGGACCGGTTTCGGCTATTCAGCCATTTTCAACCTCCCAGATAAGTCCTAAAGCAAACAAATAAAATGCGTCTATCCGCCGGTCTGTATACCAAGACCGCGCAAAATGTTTTGTATTCTTCAGAAGCGAAAGCAGGTCCATTTTCGCTCACTAAAGTCTCGAAAATGCCGAATCTTGAAATTAAAGACATCATGTACTTGAAGTAGATGTTGAAACGACCGGGAAAATTTCGACCCCTTTCGAATACGAATCGACGACCAGAAAAAATTGCTTTTTAAAGAAAGGTCCAGCGAAATCTATATGATCTCGAATACGATCGAGATTCGAATACGAATCGACGACCAGAAAAAATTGCTTTTTAAAGAAAGGTCCAGCGAAATCTATATGATCTCGCTCCCAGGGTTTCGACGATGGCGGCCAAGATGTCAAAGAATGGTTAGGGGCTGTGGGTGCAAAAACGTTACAAGCTTCGCATTTGCGGGCTATTTCCTCTATGTCGCGGTCAACATTTGGCCACCAGAAGTACTCTCGAGTTCGGGACTTCATTTTGACAACGCCAATGTGTGACCTATGGAGTGTTCCTAAAATGTATTGTTGGAGAATTTTCGGAATAACGGTTCGCAATCCCCATATCAAGCAACCATTGTGAATGAAAAGTGCGTCTTTTTTGATGAAGTACGGCTTCAAATCGATGTCGTTGTTTGATGGAGGCCAACCGTTTTTAACGGAATAAACAACCTTTTTGAGAATTAAGTATTTTTCTGTTGCGGAGGCAATGTCGCTACAGTTGACCATTAAGCACTTCTGAGCTTCACTTTGTATAGTGGATACGACTTGATGAAATCCCCCATCGTCTTCATCGAAGCCATCGTTACTTCTACATGGCAAACGGCTGAGTCCATCCACTTTTCCAAAGTTCCCAGTTGAAATGAATTCGACGGTGTACGTATAATTGGTGAGTAAAAGTGCCCATCTTTGCAATCGATTAGAAGTTGCAACTGGAACACCTTTCCTAGATCCGAAAATGGTTGCTAGAGGTTTATGATCCGTTTGAAGAATAAAAGTTCTGCCTAAAATATAAGGCTTGAACTTTTTAACGGCATATATGATCGCCAAAGCCTTTCGTTCTATTTGAGAATAATTGGTTTCAGCTCAGCAGGCGTCAAAGTCTGAGAGCCGTACGCGATAGGACGTTCACTCCCATCAGAAAATCTGTGCAATAAACTACAGCCAATTCCTACCGTAGACGCGTCGGCTGCGACTACCAGGGGAAGATCCGGTGAATAATGAACGAGAATTGGGGCTTATATTAATGCGTCCTTCAGCATCCTGAACCCAAGCTGAACCCATTTTTCGCAAGCATTCCACCATATCCAGCAAACATTTTTCGTCCGTAAACAGTTAAGAGGATGACATAAGTTCGAATAGTTCTTGATAAATTTTGAGAAAAAATTTACCATTCCTAGAAAAGACTCCAACTGTTTCAAATTCTCAGGGGCAGACATATCGAGAACCGCTTGGACTTTTTCTGGAAGTGTATGTAGTCCAGCTATGGATATTTTGTGGCCTAAATAAGTCACCGACGGCTGTAGAAATTTACATTTATCCTTTTTAACCCTGAATCCGTATTATTCAATTCGTTTCAAAACTTCGGACAAATTTTTCAAATGTTCCAAGTCATTTTTTCCTGTTACTATAATATCGTCCAAAAAGCAACAAGTGTTTGGTACATTTTTTAGCATGTTCGCCATTGCTCTTTGGAAAATAGATGGAGCAGGAGCGCAGGAGCAACGCCGAAACAAAGTCTAGTATATTGCAAAAGACCTTGATTGGTATTTATGACGAGCAAGTTTTTACTTTCTTCATCGACCGGTATAGAAAGGTAGGCGTCGGATAAGTCGAGAACGGAAAACTTTTCTCCATTTTCTTATTTTGAGAATATTTCATCCGGCGTTGGTAGTGGATAAGTTTGAGGTTCTAGAGCTTGGTTTAACTCAGTAGAAAAATCAGCGCAAAGTCTAATTTTTCCTGTCGGTTTTCTAACAATGACGCAAGGAGCGGGCCAAGACGACGTTTCAATTGGTTTGAGAATTCCCGACGACACTAATCTCCCTATTTCTTCATTTACAGCGTCTCTCAGGGCGTAAGGAACAGGCCTAGCCTTACAAAATGTTGGTGAAACTCCAGGTTTAAGGGGAAGAGAGGCCAAAACTTTGCTACAATGGCCGAATTGTTCATCAAAAACGTTGCGATGTTTGATGAGCATTGAATCTATATCGAGAGGACGAAACGATGGAAGATTGGGCGAAACTTGCAATACGTCTAGGCCTCTTGTAAGTATTTCTATCGAATGGGAACTGATTTTGAGAGCAAATATTCAATCTCTTCCTAATAAATCGTGATGCTCACCCTTGACGACGTATAGCAATAGGACATTTGGGGGGGGGGGGCGCCGGGCTTTGAACCCTGTAGGCGCCTAAGCCTCCTTTGTGCTTCTACGCCATACCCAGATCTAACTGTGCACTTCACACCCGTACTACGCGGGCGTTTCGGTCGGAGCGCGGTTTGTTGAACGCACACCGCCGGGAACGCCCACACGAAGCCGAGTGTGCCGTGTCACAGCTCGCCGCAGCCTTATAGTGTAATGGGCAATGGCTGGATTCGAACCCAGGCCCGCTAAGTTGCGAAGCGAGCATTGTATCCATTACACCATCGAGGCGCCAATAGGACCTTTTGTAAGTTTTTGAATCGAACATTCACCAATTCTTCACCGAGTACTGGAATACGGTGACCACAGAAGGAAAAAAAAACGACTTTCTTTGTGGTTTGAGGGTTGCCTCAGTTTTCAGAAATGTCCACGTCTTTTCGGAAATCATAGTAACTGGACTACCCGTGTCAAGAATCAGGCTAACGTTCCTTGAATTAATGGTGACCGGAATTATAATTGCTTCGCCTGACTTGCTGGTATTTAACACGAGTAAGTCAAGAGAATTCAAAGAATTTTCGTTGATCTCCCTGACTCTAGAATTTTGCCCTTTCTCCGCAGACCGACATACTTTGGAAATGTGGCCAAGACGCCCACAGTTATTACATTTTGCGTCTTTGAACTTGCATTTTTTCCTCATGTGCTGCCCTCCAAAAGAGAAACAACGTCCGAATTGTGAAAAATCAACGGGAGAAACATCTTCGGTGTCAGAATTGTGGTTGTTTTCCGGGGCAAACACGATTTCAAGAGTTTTGCTAGCCTCTAGTAACTAATGGAAAGACAAGTAATCTTTCTGAAGCAGAACGGATCGAATCTTACGGTCTGGAACACCCATTATGAATGCGGTAATTAACGCTTCTTGATAGAAGTCACTGGGAAAATCACAAAACGAAGAACTTTCTTTAAGCCGATTGGCAAAATCGTTCAAAGTCTCGTCCTGTTGTTTCATCGAAAAAAAAAAAAACGTACTCTCTCGCAAGTTTTTAGACGCAGCGGTTTGAAATGTTTGGAAAGTAATTCAAACTGCTCGGAACAAGAATAATCTTCGACATTTTTCGGTTTACACAAATTAACTAAAATACTCAAAACCGAGAACTCCAAATACCCAACTAGCAAACATCTTTTTGTAACCTCGTCTTGAATTTGAGAGAGCCGCAGTGCAGTGGAGAATTTCAAGTACCACACGTCCAGGTCGCATGTCTTAGGATCGAAATTTTCGCATTTGATCGTAATATGATGACTGCTTCTTTGTAACTCATTAAACGAATTGCTAGTGTTCTGTGGAGTCGAGCGATAGTCGCTGACCTGCCGATCTTTCTTTTTCGTCATCAGACTCAACAGCTTTTATCCTCGTCGTCAGTAATGTGTACGAGAAGATTACGGAACAGAACGAATACTTTTAGTGCATTTCATTTAAAAAATGCACTATTGGTCTCGCCCTGATGGTCGCACATATGGGTTGTGATACTTTTTTTTCACGTTTCAGAACCCCTAGAACACGAATCCGAGGTCGGTTCGATGTGCTATATGTATACATATAGAATTATATGGAAAGGTGACGATTTCCGGTCGGAGGCCCAATTTTCTGTGTAGGATGTGCCGAAGGAGCGCTTGACGTGCTTATCCGTCAAGCTTTTTTGTTTATGTGGTGCTTACACGTTAGACGACGGTCGAGGTGCACTCAGAGGTATTTTATACCTTGGTCGGTCCGTTGACACTCAATGGTTCTGGGTCGGCAGGGCGGCGCCATGTAAATATTTTTGCCTCACATTTTCCTACGTTGACAGGAATTTTCAAGTTTTTGAAGTAGCGGCACCAGTTCTTCTATAGTTGAGTTTGTAAATCATTCCTAGCATCAGTGAGGTTAGAATTTGTGGAGAGCGCAGCTGTCGTGTCATCGGCGTAGCCGTGGCTGTTATTTATTCGGACGTAGAAGGATCTACTATCTAAAAAGGGTGTTATGCATCCTAGGAGGTATTCTAAGACGCCTTCTCGCTTTACTTTGCATAAAAGACCTGTGTACCACACGTTGTCGAATGCTTGTTTTAAATCGAGTAGGACGCATACTGTGTGCTCTTTTCTTTCGAAGCCTTTTATAATGAGGTTTTCAAGTCTATATACCAGGAGTACCGTCGAGTGGAGTTCTGTGAAGTCAAATCGATAGTCTGGGACTATGGTTTTCTAGAAGGGTATTATGCGTGAATTTAGGCATTTTTCGACAAGCTTCCCGACGTAAGACAATAGACTAATTGGGTGTTAGTCGGCTAAATTTATTTTCCCCCGGCTTAGAAATGACGATAATTTCCGCAGTTTTCCAGGCTTTTGGAAAGTACGAGTATCGTAAGCAGCTGTTGAAAATGTTGAGCAGTTTCATCACACCTTTTTTGTGGGAGGCCTTCTTTTATTGAAGGAGTTATTTCATCAGGGCCAGGGTTTGTTTTATTTTTTGCTTGTCGGATGTATCTCTGTAGTTCTCTTGGAGAAACGAAGGGCATAGGAAGCCCGACTGTGTCTAATACGGTCGCGTGGTAATTGAGTGTGTGACTTCATATCTGCATCTTGGTTCTCATCTGTTGGCCCGAAGCACTTGCTAAAATAATAGCTGAAAGCTTCACATTTTTCTTCATCGGCTTCATCGGTTTGTTTCCACTTTTTAGGGGTGGTATGCGACTCTTATGTTCGTTGAGGGGGTGACCGTTGCAAAGGACACTGCGTCCTTGAGTAAATGAATGAAGGGTTCCACGTCTGCGTCAATATCTGCTGGGGTGTTGTATGTTTTGGGTATGATGAATTTTTCGTTTATGTACGTCTTGAATTGGGGCCATATGAGTTTCCCTCTCAAGATTGTTTTCCTCTCTTGAATTGTGATGGGATCGAGGAATGAGATCCAGCGAAGGGGAGGTCGGAGCATAATTCGCTGAGGGTTTTCATGTATATGGGGACATGAATTCCCTTGGTAATTGTGTTGTCTAGTATATATCAGTGGTGCGCGGAGGTGCTATGACGTCAAAGCCATTTCGGATGGAGTATCAGTGGCGGCGGAAGTCAGCTGGCATTGGGGGAGCAAGAATCTGAGCAGTTCATATTTACCGCTCCCCCCCCTTCCTATAAAATACCATTTTGCTAATCAATTATGCCTACATGTGAAAAATACAATTCTTGAGGCAAAAATTCCAAATCCTTTACCTAATTTACCGCCTCTTCATGAAATTCTCTGGTTTCTGGGTTAATTTTCCTGGGTAATTTGAATCCTAAAGACACAGTTTTACTAGATAAATGACGTGTTATAAGCTAAGTCGGCTACGTTTGAGCTCCGAGAAAAAATTGCTCCCAAGGTGGGTTCGAACCCACGACCTGCTGGTTTCGCTGCAGGTGATCTAACGAACTGAGCTACCTGGGAGTCCACGCAAAGAGCGAATCCACCCAGGAGAAATCCCCTCTCGGATCTCAAACTGCACCTATCGCGGGTCAGTGCATGTATCTCAAATGCATGCATGGAGCTCAAAACAAGTAAAAAATCATAAGTATTTAATTTAAAGGTTAACTTCTTTATTTTCAGCTTTCCCACTCCCTCGAATTCACAGTTGTGACTAGTGTAGTGCGGTGAGGAGGGGAGTAATCCCATAATTGTCCGAAGAAAGAGTCTTCTAAATTCAATTGATTTTCAGGTTCATGTTCATAGATTTAGGTACGTGAAAAGGAGTTTTGGAATACGATTGGACGGTGAATTGTCTTCTTTAGACGATTTTCAAGCCCGTCTGACTTTTGGAGAATAGAACGTTACTTGTGATCAGCAAACAGAGTGGCTCGCTAAGTCATGGAACAATGAATTAAATGATACCTGAATAATTTTACGTTCTAATTCAGAAAAGTGCTAATTCCCTGCTGAGAATTGAGAAAAAGCGCTAATTTGCGGATAGAATGGACAAAAATCCCAATAAATGTTCAAAATTGAAAATACGCCGATTCTCTGCTTCAGAATGCAACTTATTTGTGGCTATAAGTGGGAAAAAGCACTAATACAGGGCTTCAAAGAGTTATCCGCCACGCTATGTGTAGGTCCAGTGACTTTAAAATGTACTTTCCACTCTTAGCCAAAATGCCCATTGAGCACATTAAAATACAGGGTGATTCAGGAGGAATGTGACAAACTTACACAGGTGATAGTGCGTACCTGGACGCACAAAAAACGTCATATAGACGCAAAGCCGAAAATGCTTTGGTTACGAGATGTGAGCATTTTTCTGTTTTTTTCTAGTTGCATTACTTTTTACGGTAATTGTCGTGTTCAGGGCTCACCGTAGGTGGTTAGACAAAACTGACGGTGGATTCTGAAAAAGGACAAAATCCTGTTCCTGAAACCATCGTGAAAATCAAAAAATGTCGCTTGCGAGTCGCTATTTCAACCATGTGAAAAGTGAGAAAAGTAGTTTTTTCGAATACCCGATAAATTTCACATCAGTATCAATCAGATGCTAGTGCGCGCATCGACGGGTAAAGTTGTGGAAAACTACCCCGTTCTGTGTACTTTCGAACGGTGTCCTGATAGTTGAAGTTTGCAACCCTTCGACTTTAGCAATGAAGTTCCAGTGCAAAAAAAAGGAACTTGCTTTGATAAAACAAACCGAATAGGTCAGGTTAAATGGCCTTTCCTTAGGCTATTGTGTTCCACCAAGCATGCTCCCCTCAATGCCTGAAGTAAAAGTAAGAATTCAATTCACTACGCGAGGGTCACCATGAGAGACGCATTTGATCGTAATATGATGACTGCTTCTTTGTAACTCATTAAACGAATTGCTAGTGTTCTGTGGAGTCGAGCGATAGTCGCTGACCTGCCGATCTTTCTTTTTCGTCATCAGACTCAACAGCTTTTATCCTCGTCGTCAGTAATGTGTACGAGAAGATTACGGGAACAGAACGAATACTTTTAGTGCATTTCATTAAAAAAATGCACTATTGGTCTCGCCCTGATGGTCGCACATATGGGTTGTGATACTTTTTTTTCACGTTTCAGAACCCCTAGAACACGAATCCGAGGTCGGTTCGATGTGCTATATGTATACATATAGAATTATATGGAAAGGTGACGATTTCCGGTCGGAGGCCCAATTTTCTGTGTAGGATGTGCCGAAGGAGCGCTTGACGTGCTTATCCGTCAAGCTTTTTTGTTTATGTGGTGCTTACACGTTAGACGACGGTCGAGGTGCACTCAGAGGTATTTTATACCTTGGTCGGTCCGTTGACACTCAATGGTTCTGGGCCCGCAGGGCGGCGCCATGTAAATATTTTTGCCTCACATTTTCCTACGTTGACAGGAATTTTCAAGTTTTTGAAGTAGCGGCACCAGTTCTTCTATAGTTGAGTTTGTAAATCATTCCTAGCATCAGTGAGGTTAGAATTTGTGGAGAGCGCAGCTGTCGTGTCATCGGCGTAGCAGGCAAGGTCAAGGTTTACCGGAGGAGGGAATGTCGCTCACGTAGATGTTGATGAAGAGGATTGGTGAGAGAACGGCTCCTTGTGGCGATCCGGGGAACATTTCTCTTAATGCAGATTTGCTGTTATTTATTCGGACGTAGAAGGATCTACTATCTAAAAAGGGTGTTATGCATCCTAGGAGGTATTCTAAGACGCCTTCTCGCTTTACTTTGCATAAAAGACCTGTGTGCCACACGTTGTCGAATGCTTGTTTTAAATCGAGTAGGACGCATACTGTGTGCTTTTTTCTTTCGAAGCCTTTTATAATGAGGTTTTCAAGTCTATATACCAGGAGTACCGTCGAGTGGAGTTCTGTGAAGCCAAATCGATAGTCTGGGACTATGGTTTTCTAGAAGGGTATTATGCGTGAATTTAGGCATTTTTCGACAAGCTTCCCGACGTGAGACAATAGACTAATTGGGTGTTAGTCGGCTAAATTTATTTTCCCCCGGCTTAGAAATGACGATAATTTCCGCAGTTTTCCAGGCTTTTGGAAAGTACGAGTATCGTAAGCAGCTGTTGAACATGTTGAGCAGTTTCATCACACCTTTTTTGTGGGAGGCCTTCTATTATTGAAGGAGTTATTTCATCAGGGCCAGGGTTTGTTTTATTTTTTGCTTGTCGGATGTATCTCTGTAGTTCTCTTGGAGAAACGAGGGGCATAGGAAGCTCGACTGTGTCTAATACGCTCGCGTGGTAATTGAGTGTGTGACTTCATATCTGCATCTTGGTTCTCATCTGTTGGCCCGAAGCACTTGCTAAAATAATAGCTGAAAGCTTCACATTTTTCTTCATCGGCTTCATCGGTTTGTTTCCACTTTTTAGGGGTGGTATGCGACTCTTATGTTCGTTGAGGGGGTGACCGTTGCAAAGGACACTGCGTCCTTGAGTAAATGAATGAAGGGTTCCACGTCTGCGTCAATATCTGCTGGGGTGTTGTATGTTTTGGGTATGATGAATTTTTCGTTTATGTACGTCTTGAATTGGGGCCATATGAGTTTCCCTCTCAAGATTGTTTTCCTCTCTTGAATTGTGATGGGATCGAGGAATGAGATCCAGCGAAGGGGAGTGGTCGGAGCATAATTCGCTGAGGGTTTTCATGTATATGGGGACATGAATTCCCTTGGTAATTGTGTTGTCTAGTATACATATATCAGGGGTGCGCGGAGGTGCTATGACGTCAAAGCCATTTCGGATGGAGTATTGAAGTAATTTCCGGCCGTTGGAGTTTTATTTGATGCAACCCCAAGCTGACGATTTTGCGTTTAGGTCTCCTACCAAGAGACATCATTGACCATTGTATATGTAGTAGTGACATTATGTCTCATTCATTAAAACTTTTACATGGGGATTTGGACACCACGTATACTTTTATTTTAGGTTAGGTAGGATAATACGGTATTATCCTGGCGGATACAGGGGGGGGGGCGGTTGTGGCGATCGCCCCCCCCCCCGCCGTAGGACAGAAAAAAATAACCTGGGAAACTATATAAATTTGCTTGGAACCGTTAAAATAAACTCAAATCTGCGGAGTTTATAACAATCTTTGAAGAAAAAAAAGCATTGTTGAACAGAAGTTAGAACTTGTACCGGCAAATGAGATTTTTTCGCAAGGAGAAAAGAAGAAACGTCTTCATAGTGGCCTCGCTTATTCCCCGCGGGGTTTGCACATTTCCAGTGCTCGTTTGTGGTAGGTATCCTCGGTGTTTGCGATCTCTCCCGCACCGAGAATAACATCCATCACGTCTTGGGCGATTGAGTTGAGCCCTCGTTTTTTGTGCTCCCCCTCGCATGAGTGATGCACTCGGGAGTAGGTGAAGTTCTGATTTTTTGATTTTCTCTCTCTCTCTCTCTCTTGGGGTCCTGTTGTGGGTGGGTTCGGTCGTACCTCAGTGAGAGGTGCCAATTTGTAGAGGACCAGTTGAGTGGTTTGAAGTCGTCCTGCCTGGGGATCCCTCAGGGGTCGGTCTCTGGACCTCCATTTTTCTCTTTCTACGTGTCAGATGTGGGCTCGTGTTTCGCTAACTGCAGGTACCATTTATTTGCGGATGACCTTGTGGTTTATCTCTCTTTCCATCCTCATAGGGCTCGTGAGGCTATCGTTTCGTTAAATGAGGACTTATCCCGTTTATCGGATTGGGCGGTGAGGATTAGGATGGCTATAAATCGGGAGAAGTCCAGGGCAGTACTTTTCGGGTCGAAGTCTTATGTGGAGATGTTAAGGATGAGTCGGGAGTTTCGGGTAACGGTGGGGGAGTCAGTCAGTATCCTGTAGTGACACACTAAAAGTTTTGGGGGTTACTCTGGATTCCTGTCTAACGTTTAGGGAGTGGTCCCTAAACGGTGGTTTCCATTTTGGGGACCCTGTGTAAAATAAGGTCCATGAAGGAGTTCATTCCGCGGGGCATGCGTGGCTCTCTGGTTAAAAGTCTGATCTTCCCCCATTTGGACTACGCTGCTCTCGTGTACAATGGCTTATCGGGGGAAATGGACCAATTATTATACCGATCGCTGAATGCGTGCATACGTTTCATGCACGACTTATCCATAGATAGTCGAATGACACCGGTTTACTCGGAGCTGAAGTGGTTAAAGCCCTTGCGCAGGAGGGAATTCCTTTTGGGGTGTTTTATGTTCAAGTTATTTGTGTTAAATATGCCAGAGTACCTAAGAGTTCTTTTCAGTTTTAGGGGGACAAGAGTGAGGTCGGCTAGAGCGGATCTGTGCGATTTGGTGATGCCTGTCCACAGAACTTCGGCCTACGCGTCAGGTTTTGTTGTTCAGGCGGTCAGATTATGGAATTGCATCCCAGGGGACATTCGGGGCTTAAAGATGTTCGGGGGGGGGGGGGGTTCAGGAGCCGTCTCTATGAGTGGTGCTTGGCGCGGCAAGAAGATATCTGACTCCGGAGTTGTGGAGTGGATTTTGGCGGTGAATGAGTTAGATCACACAGAATTATCATGCCCATGTTCCTGACTTTTATTGTTGCCTGCATTTACTTTCTTTTTATGCAATTTTGTTATTGTTATTTGTCCTATAGTTATCATAATATTTTATTAACGAGATCTAAATAATTGTTATTTTTCATGTAGTTTACACGGTTCAATTTGTGTTTGCTCCAGGGAGCCTTAGGCTCCAGAGCAATATTTACGTGAGTTAAAACAATAACTATAAAACAAATAATGTACAAATCTCTCTCTCTCTCTCTCTCTCTCTCTCGAGGTATCCGTGAAGGTTTATCTTACTTTGACCGATGTAAATACTAATAATTATTAAAAGGTAATAGTTTTGGTTAATAAGTCAACTGATCACAAAGCAAACACGTCCGAAAACGGTGAAAGCTCGAGCAATTCTCGAGCAATGCTGGAGCAATAGGTATTTATCAGGCTCTGGGAGCTTTTGGAGCCAGCTACCCTGGGTTCTGTCGCCGAAACTGTTAACTTTCGCGGTATTGAGCCAGGTGACTTGTAATTTCGCTCTTAGGACTGGTGCTTGCAAATTCACTTAGGTATGTAGTTATCTTTCAATGTTGCAATTTCACGGCTATTTGCCAGGCTTTAGGCACAGTCGGGAGAAAAAAAAGGGGTTTTCCGTGGTGGTGGTGGGGGGGGGGGAACTTGCTTAGATGTTATAATCTTCCCTTACCCCTACCCACATACCTTTTGATTTTGAATAAGATCTGTTTCGAGTTCGTCGAAATTTCTGTCGTACGATATTCATCGAATGAACCCGACTGACATCAAAGAGACATTAAATACGAGAGATTTCCCTGTGCCCGACCAACCCCACCTGGCTTTCATCAAACGCGACCATTCGGCATGTGTGGCCAGATTCTCGTTATCTGCGTCTGTTTGTTGAAAGAGCGACATTTTCTGTCCAAATGTAATTTGATTGCGAAGAGCGATAAGTGTTTTTCTTCTTTTAATAATAAAGAGCAATAAGCCTCTCGCCCTTTATCCTTTAATATCTCGGTTTAAGCTTTTATCATCCCACTCCATCTTTTTCCCCGCAAAACAATAGTTTTCCAAAGCACTTCGGTCGTGTATCAGTTGATTCGTTTAATCCTCTGGGACGAACAAGTCTGGGTAACAAATATTTTTTTTTTATTATTCGGAGACTTGTTTGTTTTTGCCTCGTTTAAAGCCTTCAAATTATGACTTGCGGATAAACTGACTAAACACTGAGTTTTTCTCGGCGGCAATATTACTCACCAACTCAGGTTCATTAATTCGGCGTTGAGTGATGCTAACAAAAAAAAAAAGTTGAAACTAACGGCGTTTGTCGTGTTGTTTCTTTGGAAAAAACAGAGTTTTGAGCAATTATACACGTTTTATTTTTCAAAAAAGTTCCTTCTTCTCTCCAATCCTATAACACGCGAGTTTGTTGTGGCCGTAAATGGTGCACATTTTTTATCGGACTGTGGTTTGCTGAAGTTAATTTTTTTAATTGTTTTCAATCTTATCTCATACAACGCTTATTTTGAACGTTAGCAATTTTTATTGGCCTATATTTTTTTATTATCTTTTTCGCGCATCCTACCCTATTTCTGGCACACACGATATTATCATGAATAAGTTCAGAGCTTTGGGGCAAGGTCAATTTAACGATGATGGTGGGGTGTAGGAGAATCATTAGCGAACGAACGAAATCCAGTGTAGAATATTATTATCCAAATTATTTATTTTTTCACTTTGTTGTTGTAAAAATTGCCATTCTGAGTAATACAATACCCTGGGCTATACCTGGAACGAAAGTCAATTTCATAAAAATAAAAAGGAAGTGCCGCCCTTTATCTGGAAACAATGAAAAAACAAAATTGATTGCTACGTCGTTAAACTTGTAACGACACCCCTCCTACCACAGTGCTACGTTTTACCCTATTTTTTTGTATGTTTAATTAAAATATTCTTAGCCAACGTACTTTTTTCTCTCAACAAACGCTATATTTAACGAGCGGATAAACTTGCACGTGACTATTACTCATCCGAGATGCTTACATTCCTTGCTGTCATCTTAAGTTACCTCTTACACATTCACACAAGAAAACGTATTTGGCTCCCTCACTTACCGACTGGTCCGTTCGGCGAAAACTCCCGGAGAAAAACAATCGTGAAGAATTTTATGGTTTATTCGTGGTTTCTTTTGGTTCTTTTGGGCGGGGGTGGGGATTTAAATTAGAAACAAGCGGTGAATGGTGTTAGCGCGGCTTTGTTCGTTTGTATGAGAGGTTTAAACTTTTGTTTTTGTAAATATAGACCAAAAAAAACCGAACGAGCTCCGCTTGAAAATTGAAGCGAGTACAGGAGAGCGAGCGCTCCCCGAAAGAAATGAATGGGGGTGGCTCTGAAATTGACACGCGGGGGCGGTGAACACGGTCTTTCACCGGGGGGGTGGCTGGGTGGGTGGTTAGTGGGTGCTGGTAGCTGGAGAGACATTAGGGGAAATGTAATGGGGGTGGGGGTGGAAAATCCATAAGGCTTCTGAAAAGCGCCTGCGCTCCACTTTTTCGATGTAACATTAATTTTATTCCGAACTAAATTGCACAAATTAGGCTCTTAAGGAATAATTGTTGTCACCACAGCGTGAACGTATTTTGTAGAACTCCTGTATTTTGTAGAACCTGTCAATTTATTACTGTTATTTATTACTTTTTTAAAAACATTGTCTCAGCTCTATGGTGCCCAGTTTATGCAATTTCATGTAAATATTTTGTTGATAGACATTTAAATTGCTAAAACGAACTTCCAAAAGCAACCTTGACCATATATCTGTGAGCATTAAGGGACCCCTCTACCACTTGTAAGCTGATCCCTCAACGATTTTATCGAACACATCAAAATACGACCCTTGTAGGCCGCAACGAAGGATTTCCCGGAGGAGCAAAATCCCCCCCCCCACCCTCACTAGTACCCATGCAAAATTACACAGCTAAGCGTGATTCTTCGTTACAGCGGAGATGAAACGGACGATTTTAAGTATTAAATAATTTCTTTGAGCAGACCCATTCTAGTCCAGTCAATCTAAGCATAAAAATGCAAAATAAATACAATAAATAGGGGATTTTGTTTTTTTGCGGGAATGTGTACGGGAGGGTCCCCTGATCATTGTCTAATAAAGTCCCGAGCTGAACCACCTGCCCCAGAGGGAGGGGGGTCGTTTAAAGGTACCTTTTCGTGATTTTTCGCCTGTATCTAAAAACCGGTGCGTCTTGGACAAAAACTTTTAGACAAAGAATGTAAGCTCCTTGAATTATCTTCAACTTTTACTCCACGAATTTTTTTAAAAATTCAGTTTTCGATATATACGACCCTGAAATGTGGCCTTTTTCAAAAACATTATTTTAACCTCACGTTTTTTGTCAAACTTTTCATCTTACCTTCTTACCTGTTCAATTTTAGCGTAAAGCATAAATTTAGAAGCTGTTGAGAATTGAATTTGCTTCAAGAATATATGCATAAACGCCAAATTATCTTTAAGAGGTCGTTGGCTATGAATTTTGTGGTTTCAAAAGGAAGTCTACAAAAATGATTAACTAATTTCAAGTTTTCATCCTCAAACAAAGCTGCGGCGCTTAGCCGCCACGTCACCAGTCGCCATTTCGTCATTGCGACCCTCATAGGCCCTGGTGAGCCGGGTCTCCTCCTTTTACCAGGTCAGGTCGAGCGTCAGGGGCGGAAAGATCGTTGATTGCAAAGTCCACTCAAAGAAAAATACAGCGATTTCGCCCACTGCATCACTTCCACACACCGTCATGCATCCATTTCCCTCAAATCTGTAAGATTCACCCCAAAACCCATGAGATTGAATCAACGGAAAATATGACTTACGTTAGTCTGATTTAAAACCAGTCATGAGCGTTTGGCACTTTCGAAAACAGAATTTAGTTATTTTGACTCTCGCAAACGTCAATTTCGTGAATTTTCGCTCATTCAAAACTAAATTTTGTGGATTCGTCTCGTTCAAATCCCAATTTCACTCGTTCAAAAACCAAATTTCGTTGAATTTGCACCTTCAAAAATCCAATTTACAATTGAAAACTCCAACAAAGGAAGAATACAGAATACGATAAATGAAAATCAATAATATTTGAGTTTTTCAAAAAGTTAAGGATCCTCAGCCATAGAGTCGCCCTCATCATCTTTCTCGTCATCAAACGGGAAGGTATTGGTGCAGTGGCGTGGCTTGTTGGAAATCCCTCCCCCCTGCTAAACTAGCCTTGGCGCCCCTTCAACTTACAATCAGCTCAATCTTAGGACTGAATAAGGAGAAGATTTTGACGTTTATTGCTGGAAGTCCTCATCAGAAATTTTTATTGGGTTAATTAAATTATTTTTGAGTTGAAACATTCATTTTTATTGCACTTTTCTCGCCTAGTCTGACGACAGAGGACTGAGAGAATAGCAGCACTGCGTCGTACCCCCAATGTTTAGCTAAGCACTGAGTTAATTTTTATTTTTTTAAATTATGAACGATATAGTTCATAGCTATATCACTTAAATAGATAAGTAGATGGGGGAAAAATGCCCTGAGCTCAGCGCCTCTGAGGGCCGTGGGGGCTATTGCTACGCCTCTGTATTGGTGCAGTCTTCCTGGGAGTTGCTGCTGACCTTGAAGCAGAATACTTCCTGCAACCACAACTTGATTCGCACTCACCCCCGTACAGCGGCAGAATATGGAGTTCAGCGCGTAATCTGGTTCAGGGGGGGGGGGCATGGTGGTCACAGGAGCCATTTATCACCCTTCCCCTCTCTTCCGCTTAAATTCCCTTGGTGGAAGACTGTTTCCCAACCAAGTATACAAGGTCTCTTTCCAGAGGCGTATATCTCGAAAACTCCGAGAAATGTTAAAAAATGTATGGAATAAAAGTTATAGGGAACTCAATATGCTTTCATTCTGTACTCGCAAAAAATTGTCTTAGACACACCAGTATTGAGATACAGACGAAAAACCTCGAAAAGGTGGTTTTGAACGCTCCCCTTTCATTCGGGGGAGGGCGTTCACCTCGGGACTTTATTAGACATTGATCAGGGGACCCCTTCCTTCACATTCCCGCAAAAAAACAAAATCCCATATTTATTTTCGCTCCAAAGCTTAGATTGACTGGACTATGCAAAAACTATTGCCGACTAATTTCGGGGTAGTGCACCCCATTCTCAAGGCCGAAACAAATCTCTTTGTCACATGTCAAACACAAAATTCCTGCAAATCCTGCTGACGGATGTTCAAGGAAACTTGTTTCTCCACTAAACGCTTTTATCACCCATAACCTTTCAAGACAGAAAGCCACTCCCCCTCAACCCACCACCGAACCTAACCTAGTCAGTAATAGTTTTTGCAATTAAATGAATGGGCCTACCCAAAGAAATTATTTAATTACCTACCTAAAGGCACTTATAACATTCACCAAATACATAATTAAAAATGTGTCAATGAGAAACGGACGATTCCTTAGTCACCTTCCTCCAGCAAGAATCTGCTGATTTCACCTCTTTTAACCCTAATTTCGTGTATTGGTATTCAATTGATGAAAACAATGTCTTGAGTTTTGCCTTTTAGAAATGCAAATTTTGAGGACTATTGATCGCAAAACCCAATGTCACCGGTTTTACTCACTCGTAAAGCCAATTTCACTGGATTGACTCAGAATAAAGCAAATTTCGTAGGGTTAAGCCATTAAAAAATATTATTTCACGGGAGTTGACGCATTCATACAAGAAATTCCGCTGATTAGGTACTTTCGAAGTCCGAATCACACGGATTTAATACTCTCACGGAACCCAATTTCACGGGTTTGGCTAATAGTCCAGACAAATGGTCTCCAAAATTGCCCTGAAGTGGAAAAAAAATGGAATCCTTGGAATTAGGTACTTTTGATTGTTATGTTTTTTGGGGTGTGCTGAATCCGAGTCTGTACTTTTCCAACAAAATGTCCTCTTGCGTTTTGAGATATCGGCGAAAAACGGTAAAATTTTGATACTTTTTCCCACGTGAAGAGTGTGACTGACGTGAAAACATGCTATATGCACATGCACATTGAATCTACACAGAATTTCCTAAGTCGTGATCCAAACGGATTTTTTCGGACCATCCGTTTTGGAAATACAGCCCTTCGGAAAATGACCATTTTTCTATACAATTGAAAAGTTATAGAGTTCAGAGTAGGGGTGTTCGGATGTCAGCCGCTAGTGGAGAGCCAGTTAACCAACAAAAATGCCGTCAACAACGCTCGCAGATATCCTTATACAGGCTGGTTTTCGCGAAAAAGTGCCAAATGTCGCAGTTTTTATATAATTTAAAAGTGGTCCCGAAGTTTTTCGAGGTCAACTATTTGTACACGTCATACCTACACCACCCGCGGATAACGTTTTGCGTATTTACTCAACTTTTCTCCAGTTCACACCACAGATGAGAAGGACGGGGCCTTCTCCTGTTCCACTCTGCGCTCTGAGGTCCTTTTTGCTAGAGAACCTATAACACACCAGGTATACGCAGCCGCCATCTCGAGTTGATCCCGATTCATCAACTCATAACTGATACTGTGTATTTTTAAGAGTTTTAGGGATTTTTAGCATATTTTTCCGCGTAAATCGTTCTATTTGTCTGCAATATTTATAGTAAATCGTGTCAGAGTCAAGGATCTTATATGCTGATGAGAATTCAATAAGAGGAAAACTTTCGATCTCTTTATTTTATACTACGTACGACTGAACTTGCTCCAGAAAAACTTGTCTTAACTTAGATGATATTCGTTATAAAATTAGCCCTACCACCTAACGTCTTACTCTCATTACTTTGTGTGAACCGTGAGCGTGATCGCCGAGTTATTTCGAAAATAATGGACTCAAAAACTTATCGTGGAACGTCAGATTCAAGATTTACTTCAGTATCCAGATCGAAAATACAGGTTTAATATTCCCATTTTACAAAGATGTACCCTTCTGCAGGATGAAAATGATCGTCCCATCCAAAAATTCCAATAAGAACTCAACGAAAAGAAACGATAGCACGAGATGTTGAATCAACAGGCACGGCGGTTGAGCCGATGAGGTCTATAAAGTTGTCTTTCAGCAAACATCTGCCAAGTTCAAGCTGCATTAATTGAACGCCAGATGCATTTACCTCAAACAGATCGGAATGTAAAGTTGGCTTCCAATTTGCACGACGGCAGTTTCGAGGCCAAACTTATTGGGGGCTGCCGTTTCGAGGAAATCTAAACTTCCTAAGTCCCTTCTTTGAACTGTTTCTGCAGTTCACTGCAGTGCACCATCTCATTCTGTTAACCGGATCGGAATTAGGATTTCATTCATCGACAAACATTATGCAGCAGGAAAAAGGACTATCAACTCATGAGGCATCACTCACATGCTCGGGTCTTGATAAACTCATTCGAAAAAATGATTCACCGGAAGGATGGAGGACAACGCGAATAAAACAAAATAATGACAATCGATGTAAGACAAAAAGAATAGATCTTTTTCTGACAAGTAAAAAGGATTATGAGAGACACTTACTTCCGCGGTGATCTCACCGACTGGAATAAACAGCGATTTCCGGCTAAGTGTGCCGAAAAAACTGACACTGATTGAACCAATTCGGCGCTCAAAAGATGAAAACTCACTTACGAATGAAAATTGTAAAAAACAATTTAAAAAAGAGTTGAAAACACGTAGGTACACTGATATATTCAGCCCCACAACCTCACATCACAATAATCTCAAGATGGCGGATGCGCATACTCGGATAGTCTAGTGCCTTACTTTTTGCAATTCTTCGAATCACTCGCTGAACACCTCGAGTAAAACGTTATTCACGCATTATTTCAATCCCAGATCTCCCCCCTGAGTTCGAGATATCCACATCTGATTGAATCCCAGATCCCCCCTCGTCTTCGAAAATATCCACATCTAATTCAATCCCAGACCCCCCCCCCCTTCCAGCAGAGAGTATCTTTGTGATGGGGGGGATAACCCATTTTCTGAAGTGCTGTGTCAAAAGTATAGATGGTCCAAAAAATGCCATTCGGATCACAATTTGTAGGCAATTTTGTGTGATCTCAATGTATACATAGTGGGTTTTCACGTCAGTCGCACTCGTAAGAATTTATGAATGAAAATGAGAAGAAAAAAAAAAAACTAAAATTTTGCCGTTTTTCGCCAATATTTCAAGACACAACACGTAATTTTTTTGGATAACTTCAGATTCGGATTCAGCACCCCCAAAAACATAAAAATCAAATGTAAACCCGAGGTTTCCATTTTTTTTTCCGCGTCCAACTACCATTTGACTGTATTATAAGTCAATATGTAATCAAATTTCGCCTTTTGCGACTTATAAGAAGGAATTCACCGGTTTGGCTCGTTGCAAAAACCAAATTTTTGCGGGGTCGCCTCTCTAAAAAAATCCAATTTCACGTGACTTCAAACTTTTTTTTCCCCGCTTGCCCTGTTATTTTTTAGACACGCTGTTCACCAAAAAGCCCATCATTATACCTTAAATGCGCCAAAAACACCATTATAAATTGTACAATTGAGATACGTTGTTGGAATGGTTATCAGGGGCGTTGCGAGCGATTACCAACTATGAGGGGGGGGGGAGAAAGCGTCTTAAAACCGACTGCATCTATACATAGTACATAACAGCATATTTTGTACCTTGTCCCGTATGTACACATATCAAATCTTTGTTTTACATACGCTACGAGTGCGACAAGTTAAAAGGTCTGGTGGTTATACACATTTTACTACTAACATAATGAGCACCCATTGAACTGAGGTAAAAGTTCATATTTATCGTAAAATGTGAATATCGTCTCTTTTCTCTTCCTGTAACTGAGTACGAAACTGTAGCAAGTTTCTACAGAAAACCTGAATCGTTGTTAGTTTGTTACTGAAATTCCTTCTTGAAAGGCGGTTATAGGGAAGGGAGAACAAACGAGAGAAAGAGGCAGTGGGAGAGTGATCTTTGGATTGAGATGATGCCTATGGTGTTGGCCATTTTGTCATGGTTGAGTGGAAATCTCGAATTCAATTCTCAATTTCTACTTTATTGGTCGAAAAAAGTGGTAAACACGCTGTCATTTACTAGCAAAAACGCACTCAAATTCGCAGCAATACGCTTAAACCGCCGCCGCCGCATCGCTGAAATCAGGCGACTCCCACTCACGTAGGACGGGGCTTTATGCTACTTTGATATTTCGCTAAGTTTTTCGACTGCTGAGAACGCTGTTTCATTCACACTTATTTAGGGGGATTAGTCGGCCTTATTCTACCGTATTCGGTCGAGTAACCATGGGGCACGCATACGGTCATGCCGATAACTCAGGTAGGGTCCATAGGTACTCCAGTGGACTATCGGGTTAAGCCTCTAAGAGCTTCTCTCAAGGGCAAATTTTCCCCCGGCCCATCTGATATCAGAAGCCAATTTTGCCGGTGCAGGCTATTCCGGAGTTACAGGAGGGCGAGACAACTCCATTTCCGTAGCGCTATTTCGCGTATTTTCGAGCAAAACTGAAGACAAAGTTAGCGTGACCTCACTCTTACACCATGGGATTAGACAGATGGGAAGGTCCGACGACCTGTCTAACAGTGAAAAGACGCCGATAGCCGGCGAAACTCAAACAAAGAACATGGTGGAAGCATTTATCATGGATAGAATAATTACCAGAGGGAAACAACCCAACCGAAGCCATGCTGTCGGCCGAACCGCGTCTTCATGCGTAATCCAACGCGAACTCTTCTAACCACCGATTTCCCGAATCATCTTACCGATTGCTCCATAAGCCTGGATTAAGCTATACAAGTCGGCAAATATTATAACACCAAAAAATATTACCCTACGAAAAAATTGAATATTGAAAAAAAGAAGTTTGAACTGCCGACTGGAATCTTGTTGGGGAGTGAGACACCCCCCCCCCCCCAAGGCGACGCCTCTGATGGTTATCACTAGGGCCTCAGAGAGCGTTCTACAGGGTGTTCCTGAATTAGCTGGACAGAAGAAAACCAGTTGTGGGGCACATCATTTGCCATCGAAATGACTATTTGGAGTTTTTGGTACTTGTATCAGAGATATCAAACATTTTATGATTTTGTCATGAATTCCCTTTTTCCCCACTTAAATGCTAGCCATACGCTCATAAAATTGTACTAGCCTAAAAACTAATCAGCTCATTGGAAAGAGGACAAAATTTCCTTTGAAATGTGTCCACTTACGGGTGAAAATTACCATCGTACCATTTGTGAGAGCAGCCGATTTACGAAAGAAACTGGTGGCTCACTTAATTGAATTTTAGACGACCTTTGTCTTAGAACTTTTTCAAGGGATTACTCCCCCCTCACCGCACCACCATAGTCACGCCTGTGAATTCGAGGGAGTGGGGAGGCTGAAAATAAAGAATTAAACTTTATTGAAGCTAAATACTTACTATTTTTACTATTGGTACTTGAGTTCCGAGAAAAAATTGCTCCCAAGGTTGCTCAAGGTTGCTAGCTCAACGGTAGAGCGCCTGGCGTGAAACTAGGAGGTCGTGGGTTCGAATCCCACCTTGGGAGCAATTTTTTCTCGGAACTCAAAACAAGTAAAGATAGTAAGTATTTAGCTTCAATAAAGTTTAATTATTTATTTTCAGCCTCCCCACTCCCTCGAATTCACAGGCGTGACTAGGGTGGTGCGGTGAGGGGGGAGTAATCCCTTGAAAAAGTCCAAAGACAAGGGTCGTCTAAAATTCAATTAATTAATTAATTGCTGGACATATAAAAAGAAAATAATAATAATGGTGGCTCACATTTCCATACATTTTTCCGACGCGATTTTTACCTCTTCACCACAGGGAAGACAAAATCTGAAATCAGTGGACAAACTTTCTTATTTTGTAAGCTTTCCAACGATGTGTATGTGTAAAGGTTTACACTTACAGTATTTTTCTGTTGAAATATAAGTAAAAAACTTGAAAAATCCCAATCAGAAAACGTGAAATTCAAGCATTTTTACATGATAACCGAAGGAACTATTGTTTTCTTATTTTATTTACCTTTTGACTTAATTAATCATCTTTCATCTTCTTAATTCATAATTTAAGCTGGATTCGTGAACTCATTTCCCCTCCCACTAGAATAATTACGTAGGCACTCATATGAGTTGTTGTGGGGGTTATTTTAGGAGGGGAGGAGAACTTCAATTATTGACTAAGAAGAAGAAAGATGAATAATTAAGTCACTAATAAAATAAAAGAAGAAAAAAATGTCAATATTGTCGAAGAAATGCACGAATTTCACGTTTCCTGGCTGGATTTTTAAGTTGATTGCTCATATCTCAAAGGAAAAATGCAGTAACTATGAACCTTTACACATCATTGCCAAGCTTACAAAATAAGGAAGTTTTTCCACTGATTTCAAATTTTTTCTTCCCTATGGCGACGAGGTGAAAATCGCATCGGAAAATGTATGGAAATGTAAGTCACCAGTTTCTTGAGTAATTTTCACCCGAAAGTGGACACATTTTAAAGGAAATCATGAAATGTGTGATATTTCGGAAACAAAGCGGAATTTCCAACAACTCCAAATAGTAATTTCGACGGCAAATGATGTGCCCCATAACTGGTTTTCTTCTGTCCAGCTAATTCATGAACACCCTGTATAATCTCTTGGTCCTTACCAAAACTCCCCCCCCCCCCTACACGCCATACCCCTGGCGGGGCAGTCGCACAGCACTACATTTGAAGTGTACGTATTTTATCACAAGTCATAATTTAATTGGCCGTCATTAAAAATTAAGTAACACCTACTTACCTACTATTTTCAATGAAACTATACAAAATTTACTATTTATTACGATCGAAAAAAAATCATCACGTTTTGTTGGACGTAGTAGAGTTCGGCGTCGATGAGTTTGCCGGAGACGAAGACGTCTCCCCAGCTTCGAGCTGTTTTAAAAGGCGAAAAAGTGCCGCCGCTTCTCGTATTCGACTAAATCCAATGCAGAATGCCTGTACTTCGATAAATAACTCCTGAAAAATGGTTGAAACTGTGAGAGTGTATGTGCGTTGATGGCGGGGGATGTGGTCAAGAGTACCTGAACGTTGATGATTTTATTTCGAATTAAAGACTGAAGGAAAACACAGACGAGTCGAACGAGACGGTTTTGTAGGTAGCGATCCTCAATTGTTTCACACGTTGAGATACAGTTGGAAATGTAGAGGTGAATAAATTCTGTTGGAAGATCAACTGTTGTTGTCAACCTGTAAAAATCAGTAAATTGTACGCCATTTTTAAGGATTCATCATAAATTGCCAGAAAACTTACCTGTTGACTACTTCCATTGAATGGAGCGACATCTCCATATTGACTAGTACGCTAAAGTAAGCCGTTATATGCGACGATTGCATCAGTTTTAACAGGACCTCAATCGCGATCAACGGGTTGTTCTCGACTAAATCGGGAAGCTAGATCGGAACAGTTAAACGCGAAAATAAAGTCAACTGAATCTCACAACCTTGCTCGGAGTGAGTCCTATGTGATACACAAGTTTCGGGTCTCGTTCAAGCTCCCCCAACAGGTGCTGTTGTTGTTGAATGTTCAGAGCCGTCGTTAAAGCGCGGGCTATTAATTGTTTCGCTTCGATGCAACTGTTGTTCGGAAGGCAGGACATAGTGTCGAAGACTATTTGTGGCCGTATGTTGGGCTCCTCGGTAATCCACTGCATCTAGAAGTGTAGGCCATTTATTTCAAGATTCAATCATTACGAGAAAAAAACAAACAACAAAGAACGAACGTCTTCATGTTCCAATCGTAAGAGTGGCGGAACGAGACGAATTGGACCCGGCCGATAGGTTTTCAACGTTGGGTTCTTCTTGTCGACTGCCATTTCTTTGAAGATTTTCTTGATTTCGTCAGGATCCTTGAGTGAGCTACAAATCAGCACAGTCGTGCATGAAAAGCCAAGGCGGAAGCGAGCCAAACAGGGCAAGTTACCTCAATTTTGGGTCGGCTATTAGAACGCTGATGTGATTTCTTGACACAGTCAATCGGTCGTCCAGAGGAAGCAAATGCGACAGGTCGAGTATGGGGAATGTGGGGCATTCTGGACTGTTGACAAACGCCGGTGTTTTTTTCAAGAGCTGTAAATGTATTTAAAACATTTTTAAACTTCCTGTAGGTTGTTGAGAGGGATCAGCCCCAACTCTAGGGAAGGGAGGTCACAAGGTTGAGAAGGCGCCAGGCGAATTAAATGTACATCCCACATTTTTGGATGTACATCCAAAAATGTACCACAACATAACATAAACACAATTATCTAATCTAATTATCGGAGCAATTGTCTAATTATCAGAATAATTTTCATATGGGGGGAGGGTTAATTGCTTGATTTATTGCATTTAAATGGTTTTAATTAATTAACTGGTCCCTCTATATATCGTGTGTGTCGAGAATGAGAGGCTTCGTTTTGGGATGCATATAACTTTTTAATATTTCGGACTTTTGCCCTGAGGATGCTAGTACCGTAGCGAAACGTAGGCTGCAATAAAATTATTGAGGACCTCGACGGTTTTTTGGCTTAATGAATCAACTTTACCCCGTCTTTCTAAAACCTTAACTCTAAAAGGCAAATTTCTCGGAGTTGACTCATTTAAAAAATAATTCCACTATTCGCCTATTTCATAATTCGGGCAGCGCTGCAGTTGACCATTTTGGGAAACAGTTGTTGTGGGTGATTTCAATTAGAAACTTGTAGAAGACTGCCCCCATGAGCTAGTTCCCAAGTGGCAAGTTCGAAGTCAGATTTGACTCTCACTGAACCCGATTTCGTTAATTCAATAAACACATTTTGTCTTTGGCACTTTATATAAGGCACGAATATTGCACCGAGGGGTGCGGTTCAGTCACCGTGTCTCGACCTCAGACCTTCAGGTGCCTGAGGTACTTGGTCCTGAACGCCTGGAGCCGAATAGTCCGAGACTGGGCTGTTGAGACCCAAGGTCAAGTAGATCAGGTAGTTGAAGGTCGAAACAGAGACTAAACCGCACCCTCGGTGAAATTTCCACTAAAAACAAATTTTTCGAATCTGACTTGCCAGAAACCAATTTCATCCATTTCACCAATTTCAAATTTCGCGGGGTTTGCTCCCTAAATGAAAAAGTCAACTTCAAGGGATTTCACACATTTCTAATTCCAAATGTGAAATTTTCAGCCTGTTGGTTCATTTTAAAGAGCAAAAAATTTGGCCGGGTTGACCTCAAGAAGCAATTTTGCGAAGTTAAGCTCACCTGTGGCCTCAAATGCGACTTTAAGTCGTGCAAATCGGGGATTTTAATTTTCTCAAAAAAAGTCAGCCCCTCCTTTGTCTACACTAAATCTGGATGTAAGTACGACCCGTGATTCAGAAAAACATCTTTTAAGTGTCCTTTTTAAAAATAGTCATGAGCGTTTTCCTAGTTGTTTTGTAATTTTTCGTCAGAAATGACGATTTATTATAAAAAAAAAAATATTTTTCTCTTCAAAATCGCTTGTTTTGACCTGCCTAACTCAAACAAGTAGTGTGATTTTAAGTGCTAAAAATCAATAAAATCTCATCCAAAGCTATCCGATGAAACAAGCTGGTACGCACGCCTACCAAAATACCAAAAAATGCCGTTCCGCCAGCCGGCTGTAGGATAGAGTACATTTAACTAACTACGAATTTAGTTTAATTTTACTTAATTAGCGATTATTTAGCAAGAATGGCTATAAAAATGTGAATTGACAAAGTTTAAATGTTAATTAATGCCGAATAATAGCTAAATAACTGTAATGCGCTTTACCCTACCGCCAGCTGCCGGAGCGACATTTTTTGATGCTTTGGTAGGCGCACACAATAAATTCCACTGTAAGGATAGCTTTGGATGAGGTTTTATACCTTTTTTAACAACTCAAAATCGCAAGGCTTGATCGAATTTCGCAGGTCAAAACAAGCGATTTTTGAGGGAAATATCGTTATTTTTCCTAAAAAATCGTAATTTCTGACGAAAAACCACAAGACAACTTCTAAGAAAACGCTTATGATTATTTTTGAAAAGAACAGAAGGACAAAGGGGGGGGGCTGACTCTTTTTGAGAAAATTGAAATCCCCAATTTGCAGGACTTTGAGCCGCATTTGAGGCCACATAAAACAGTTAATTTCTATGCAAAATGGCTATTCCTGACAGAAATCAATCGCCAAAAGTTGCGAAAAGGTTTACTTTTCTCTCAAATCTGGCATTCATGCAAGTTCCCCTTGAAATCATATCTCGAAGGGTTTGGATTTTTGGACCATCGTGTATAGGGTGATTACGGTCGCAAATGAGGTCTATTTTCACCCAAAATTGTATGTCACACTTATCCCCTTCCACCCTGTATAATTATTTGCAGCTAATTGATTTTCCGTTGTTTGGTGGGAATTTTGGGCTTGGAGGGGATCTGTAGCCCTATAGGAGTCAATCTAATAAACCAAATCATTCATTTTCTACTCATCTCTTGCGGTTGTAAAACATTCTGAGGAGTTGTAGTCTCAGTGGTTAGTGCATCACGCGTGGTTCGGGCGTGTTCTCGGAGAGTTCCTTGTGGTTACAGCTTTCTTTGGTTAGTGCGTTTTATGGTTAGAATATAGATCGTATTTTGTAACTGGAGCTATTTGCGGTTTGAGGTTTTGTAGCCTGTTTTGGCGTTAAATTATATTTTCTCCTATTAAATCTCCAAGCATGTGGAATCACCCTACACACACAACCGAAAATAAATATTGTTGCCGTTTACAAAGCACCAGACAAAGCTCTAGACGAAACTGAGTTAATGATTCTATTAAATTCCAACCGCACCCTCCTAATTGGTGACTTAAACTCGAAATGCCTCGCCTGGGGATGCCGTCAAGAAAACAGCAGTGGCCGATACTTATACAGCCATATGTTACGCCAAATGAAATACGAAAATGCATAAAGCAACTCAAATACAAAAAGAGCCCTGGGGCCTTATTCCGAACGGTCGGGATAAAATGCCGCATGTGGGATCCAAGGACTCTGAATAAGAAATAACATCATCCCGCCATAGCAACAACATTTACGGCATTTTCCCCCGACCGTTCAGAATAAGGCCCCTGGTCACGACGATATACCTACCTCCATGCGTCGTTAAACACCTCCCACTTAAGGGAATCATGAAAATCGTGAGCATCTTCAATAACTGTTTCCGTTTGGAATACTTCCCGAAGAGTTGGAAAAAGTCAGATATTATTGTTATTCCAAAACCGAATAAAGATAAAACGAGCATCACCAGCTATCGCCCAATAAGTTTACTGCCAATTCTTGGTAAATCACTCGAAAAGTGCCTCAAGACTCGGCTCACCCCATCAGTTTGGCTTTACAGAAAACCATTCTACTATCCATCAGGTGTATAGGATCTCGGAAAACATAGTAAAAGGGTTCGAAAGAAAACAATATACTGTAAGTGCCTTCCTGGATCTTAAGCAAGCCTTTGGCAGAATATGGCACATGGGGCTGTTGTACAAACTTCAAAGAGCCGGCTTCCCCAATATTTAATAGGATCCATAAAATCGTTCCTCCAAGATAGAACATTCCAAGTGAGAATAAACAGCTGTAAGTCACAAACCAAACCCATACACGCAGATACGCCTCAAGGATCGGTACTTTCGCCACTCCTCTTCAATATATACCTTCACGACACAGCAATTCTCGCCACAAACGATAACATAATGGCAGCTCGTGACAACGTTCAGCACGTTTTGAACCTAATTAGCCACTTCCTAAAAAGATGGAAGATTGAACTGACCAATTCAAAGTGTGAAGCCAAAATTTTTACTCTCCGCCGTCCAAACGATCCCTATCCGTTGCTGATAGATGGTAATGAGATCCCCTGGAACCTTCAGCAACCTTTGCTGTACCAAGCAATTCTTAGATCCTTACTTCCCTACGGATGTGAAGTCTGGGGGGCTGCCTCTTCAACTAAAATAAACAAAATGCAGGTGCTTCAAAACAACATTCTACGTAAAGCGGTAGATGCTCCGTGGTTCATCCGAAATTCTCAACTCCATCGAGAACTGGAAGTACCCACTATACAGCAATTCATAGCCCAACAATTCCAGAAATTTCATCGAAACCTCTCGTCAGTTAGCGGTGCAACACGGTACTCTCTCGGAGAACGGATAGCTAATTGATTAAAACCCCGTACTCTTCAGGACATACTGAATCTGTGATAGCATGTGATACATAAACTGTTTTGCCATTGTAAATAGTGATCGGAATCGGATACCCGAGTCGTCTGGCCATATATCAGACCACATCATCCCCTTGCATGCCAAAGATTAATAATATTTCATTGCCATAAATTATCATGTATAACAACTAATTGTTGAGCTGATATATTCTAAAAAAAAAATATTGAAATCGTGTAACATTCATTCTTGTAGTAAGTGCAGGGGCCTATGGCCAAGGGTCTACGTTGTTCCTCTATTGGGCTGCTTGAGCTTGAACAATGTAGGATGTTTACTCTAGCAGTGGACATATTCTATATTTTGCAGAGTGCAAGGGTGCCTTTAAAGCTGAGGGGGGGGGGGAGCTTTGGTCGAGGTCTGAAAGGGCATGTTTGCCTGGCCACGATTGCAACATTTTATAATTGAAGACAAAAAAGCGCCTTATCCCATTTTTGCCCAGGGTGCCACATCACACTCAGAGTTCCTCCTACGACCCCGTTGCGGGTGAATTTGGTCAAGACTCACCTCTTTGTTGAGACTTGTACCGACCAGATGACTCAGGAAGTACCTTTCCGAGTCCGAAAGTCGTAACCAGTTTGGTATGTCTTTCTTGGCTGAAGTAGCCTGGACCACCTGTATGATGAAGGTACTGAATGGATTGCTGTGAAAGGGCTCTCCGCGATATAACTCGTAGAGAAGCATCAGAGCGGCGATTCTCCTCCCAGGACGAGACAACACATTGTGAAGAAGACACTGTGTCAGCGTGCTTCCAACTTTGGACAGTCAAATTACAATTAACGCTTTGATTAATTGCTACAAAACAATAAATTATTACCTTTAAAACTATTAGACTTGGTGAATTTCTGGTTAACTTGAGATACGATTGATTCAAACGTGGAACTTTCAAAGGCTTCTTCAAGAAAGATGCTGTAAACCAAGTCATCGATAAAATTTCATCACAAACTCAATCATTTTTTTTTTGTCAATTTACTTCAACAATTTGTCTATTTCGTCCGGCGTTAACGCGAGGGCCATTATTTACACACAAAAAGAGCGTTTATTTGCTTTGAACACCTCCAGCCCGATTGCTTATCGGAGCTTGTGATAAATGTACGAAGCTGGGGAGGGGTGTCGAGGTTGACTCCTGTGGATGGCACACGCACTAACACTAACTTCCGACGCTTTTGACTTTGGGGCAAAGTTTGGGCGTTTTCAAGCGTCGGGATTCAACTCTTTCTGTGATAACTTTTTGTTTATTGTACTAAGTACGAATGGTACATTTAAATATGTATAAATTATAAAAAATTGACTTTTGATTAGGAATATGCAGAAAATACGTTCAAAATAACGTTAATACATAAGTTTCTTAGTGATTTTATTTTCTAAGAAAACTTGAAGGCACATTGGGCAGATCCCCCCTCAAACCACACACACACACACTTTGAAACGTCTTTCAAAGCTACTGGGTGGTCGCCGTCGAAGGGGCTGTGGCCATGCCGCCGCCTCCGTCCGCTATTTCGGACGTCGTCGTACCCGCGGTGAAAGCACTTGGGACACCTTCGAGCGTCTCTGTCCCTCCTTCCTCTTCACCACCGACGCTTTCACCTTTGAGACGGGCATTTTCCAACATGAGCTGTTGTAGTTTTGTTTGAGCGGCTTCCAGTTCCTGTTTCAAAGATTCCACTTCTTGAATGGCTGGTCGGCGGTCACCGAGGTTGACTCGAATGAATCTAGACATGAAGAATAGGCAGGAGGAGGGTGGAGGATTCGAAGCGTTTTCCGAAAATAAACAAAAACACGTGTTCGAACTTACTCTAAAGCGTCCTCCGGCTTGTCTGGCTCTTCGTACAATAAAACCAAAGCTTTCGTCAATGCGTCCATCACTCCGGCCCGCTCTAAATACTTCCGAAACTCTTCCCTTTTCGAATCGATCGGCTGTAAGGCCATTTTTATTTAAGTCCAGACAGTCAAATAAGAGCTAAGCACACTGTTTTAAAGCTACGAAGAACTCACTCTGTACGCAGTCATCTTTCAAATGATTTCCTTTCCTTGTACTTTGAACTTCTTTCAAATGAAAACAACTAGAAATCGCGGCCTTATCCTCTCCGGGTTATCTGGGTACTTTAATCGTTTTCCCTTTGATAGCTTAAGCTTACTGCTTGCAAAATTGACCTTGGAGTCTGTCTGTTGTATGTTTTAATTTGTTTTAATAATTTTGGCAGTGGCAATATTCAATTTAGCCTGAATTTTAGCGTCTAAATATGTTTTGATGAGATGTGGTTGAAGTGAAGTAAAGCCATTGGTCGTGAACCCGCTCAATTCAAAAAACACAATTTAAGACCCGTAATTGGAGCGGCCGATACTTTTGAAAGCCTAGGCAGACCCAGCAGACCTGAACTTAAAAAAAAGGCACCAATACTTGCAATTTCTCGGAAATTTAAGACCCGAAACATGCTAATTCGCAGGAATTAAGACCCGGAATAAGCCGTATTATTGCCGAGGATATTGGATCATGGAACTTCTAATTTCCTGGGTATTCGTCAGGCTCTGGGGGACTATTGGGGCCGCGGCAATAGCCTGTTCGATCCTCCACCACGAAAATGACCCCAGAACTTGCAATTTTGCTTAACCCTTCTGTAGGAACATGAAATAAATGGTGTTTTATGAGGAACACTCTGCCTTGAGGCAGAGGCGGATCCAAGGGAGGGGCCATTTGCAGTGCCGGTTTTAAGAAGGGTGGAGGGGGGGGGGCAACTGCCCGGGAGCGCTTATAGCAAAATGTGAAGGAAGAGGTGCAGGAAGAAAAAAAAAATGCCCTAGAAGCGCATTAGGTATGAATATCTCAAAACAATAATTAAACATCGAAATAAATTAGTTAAAAAAGAGCATTGGCTTTGTCTTGGCGCCTTCTGGAGGCAAATTTGCAGCTAAAAGTGATAAAAAGGCCTTATATTGTGCTGTTCTTTGGGCAAGTGACTAAAATGTTGAAAAGTGCTAATATTCGTGGCCAAAATTGTTAAAAGTGCTCATTCGGGGTTTCTAGGTGTAACTTATTCTAAAACCAAAATTTTAGAACGACGCTAATTCGGGGCTAAAATGGGGAAAAATGGCTAATTCAATGTAAGGAGAGAAAAATCAGAGATCGAATAGGATTGAGAAAAAGCGCTAAGTCAGGGCTAAAATTGCGGAAAATAGCCAATTCACATCACGAGGTAAAACAATACTTCGCGGCTGAAATTGAGGAAAACATAGCTACAATCGCGGATAGAGTTGAGAAAAAGCAGTAATTCGGGGCTAAAATTGTACGAAAACGCCAATAATTCGTGGCTAAGATGAAGAAATATTGAGACAATAAAAAACAAATGAGATAAAAGCGCTCAAGTGTAGAAGAAACGGTAATTCACCGGCTAATATTTTTAAAACACCAAATCGCTTCATCGTGAGCTCAAGTGAGAAAAAAAGCGCTAATTCAAGGCTAAAAAAGATAATAATCTCTAATCCGCGACTAAAATTAAGAAAATTCACTAATCCACGGATAAAATTGGGAAAAACTGCTTGTGATAGCGGCTAAAATCAGTAATAAAACACAAATCGCGGTTAAAATGGATAAAATCTCTAATTCGTGGCTTCTCAAGGCAACTTATTCGTCGCTGAAAATGAAAAAAATCGCTAATTCGTGACCAAATGGGAAAAGAACGCTAATTCACGGATAAAATTCAGGATAAGCTCTTTGGTTGGTCCGAAAATTAAGAACACGGTTATTCACTGTTGAAATGTAGAAAATCGGTAATTAGCGGCCAAAATGAATAAAAACCCCTAGTTCGTGGCTAAAATCAAGAAAAATTGCTAATGAGATGGATTAATGTGTGAAGAGGGGGGGGGGGGCTACTGAAAGACCCGCCCGGGGGCGCCAAATGTCTAAGGTCGGTATATTGTCGCAAGGTCACAAGAAATTATTTTTGATGGAAGCCAAGCTCCCAGATCATAGGAAAGATTGAAAATCGCCGCATTAAACTTCAAAAGAGGGCAAAATCGTTGTTTTTGACAAAATATCGTCCCCCAACGACCCGGAGAACAGAGTTTGCATGAATCTCGTAGACGAAATAATTTAAGATTATTTTTTTCCCCAACGAAAGCGCCAAAATGTGACTATTCCGCTCCATAAAAACGGCTAAATTGACTGTAATCGTGCCCCAAAGTGGCCAAATTGACGATTAGCGCGCTTGAAATGGGCTGAACTGACTATTATATTCGCGCCCTAGAAATTGCCAAACTGGAAATTCCCGCTCTAAAATAGCCAAAATGGACTTCAAGTGCCCTAAAAATGGCAAAGCTGGCGACTATCGCAGTCCTAAAAATGCCTAAATCAACTGTTCGCATGCAAAAAATGACCAAACTGGCAATATGCGAGCCAAAAAATTGTCAATACTGACTGGCTGTGTGAAATAGAGAAAAACGCGAATTCGCGTCCAAAAGTGGAGGAAAACTTTAAAATTCACGACTAAGGTATGAAACATTTCAGTTTTACGGATAAAATCGTGAAAAAGCGCTATATGAACCCGTCATAGCGTCCATATTTGTTGTTTCTAGATGTGGTGATCCGTCCGATGTTATCGGTTTCTGAATCGAAGGTTCGGCGTTATCAACGTGAGGCATGTGGAGTGATTGTGGCAATTTCAAAATCAAAACAATTATTCTCACAAGAAATGGAAGAGGACCCTTATTTTGTTCCTACACGATGCAGTGCGATGAACGCCTTCAAATCTCATCAAACGGTCACATTCGAAACGAAAAAGAGAACCAAGAAACACGGAGCGGAGCAGGCTGAAGCCGGCGAGCCCATCCAGCGAGAAGAGATCGTCGACATGAAGCGGGCCCGTTTTGACGTCTACAAATTCTCTCGAACCGGTCTATCGTCGGCGGACAGGCAAAAGTCCGACTTTGAACTAGCCCTTCAATTGGGGGCAGTTCCACCAAAAAACAAGGCAGTCAATTATAAAAAGCTAAAAGAGGATGCGGTGAGATCGAGACGAGAGGCGGAAAAAGAGGCGAATCGACTGGGAAAACACATTAAAGCGGTAACGGTGGGGAGTGGCGTCAAGAAGCCGCGGGATCCGAAGGCAGCAGTCAAACGGAAACGAAAAATTGGCTCTGGTATTTTGAACACTTATGGACAAGTAAGAAAGTGTTTTTCAGTCATACCGAACTCACTATTTCAACGTTGACAACTACTTTATGTACAGGTTTCGAAAAAGAAACTAAAAAGCAGAAAGTGACTTATTTTTCGATTTCCACGACGCAATTTGGCATCTTATTCTGCAGATCTTTGACGACTTCATGCAAATCGTTCCCTTCAAGATTTGCTCCCGGCCCAAGAGTGAGTTTATTCAATCTCCTAAAGAATGTAACAGGTTATTTTTGTGTGGTTTGAAACCATTTTCCAAAAAAAATACATACAAGTCAGCTAGTTTTAGAGCTCCAAGTTTCGATACACCTGGGCACTGAGAGATCCTCAAGTCCTTCAAATTCTCGGCCGTATGCAGCTGCATAATGCACCGATTGTTGAAATGCCAACACTTTTCGAAGCTCATTTTCTTCAAAGACTTGCACCCTCCTGATTTGTAAACATTTTCTATGTTCTTTGCCACAGTGCAATTTTATGTCGAACTCACTAAAATGGTCAAATCCGTGGTGAGTTATCGACGCTTCCACCGCTTTGACCTCTTCTATTTGATAGTTCCCGCAATTTTGATCGCTCAGTGGCAACAAATTGTAATTGGCCACAAAATCCGGGCTATTCAACCAACGAATGTGGGCGCCGTTACGCATCAACCATTCCGCGCAGGCTCTGTCAGGTCCTACGGCCTCAATTCTTGACTTGTCAACTCTGAAATTGGGTACAGTTAAAGCTCGTTCGGTTGTAATTGAGCTCGTTTCAACACTTGAACCTGTTGAAGATGTAGTTGAGCGCTTCGAAGAAGGTTCGTTTGTTTGAAGTTGCATTCAAGCGTCCCCAAGCTTTGAACATTTTGGATGGGCACAGAAAATGGGAATGAAGAGCTGGTGTTTATTTTGGGTAGACGGAGACGCAGATTAATGTTATCGGGAATTTTTTCTCTTAGTCGTAGAAAGGTGGATGCCGGGTGAAAGATGCAGAACCTGTGCTAGTAATTTCTGCAGACAGCATTTTGAAGGTAATATCACCGTCACTGGTTCAGGCCTGACTTCATGCATTCCTCAATTATGGGTCGAATCAAATATCGGAACCAGCCGCTCGTGAGACCAAAATCCCCCCGGGGGGGGGGGAGGTTTCAGATGGTTTAAGAAGCCTTAAAATATATTTTCTCAAATTGACAAGTTGCTTATTCCATTCCAAGTCAAAAATATGGTTTCTTAGAAGCCTTGTGGTCTAGGGTTGACCATCTGGGACTCATCTGTACTCTAGGTTTGCATAGACGCTCCGGGTTCGCCTGTATTTCTAAACGGCCAACCAACGCGATACTTTTTTTTTTTTTTTTTTTTTTTTTTTTTTATGAAAGGCGATCCAAACCCGCGAAATTGACTTTTCGTGTGGGTCGAACCGCGAAATAGTTTTTTTCATGAGCAAGCCCCGCGAAATTGGAACTTAAAGGCCTGAGCGTTCCCGCTGAATTATTTTTTAGAGCCAGCAAGATTCTCGAAATTTGTATTTTGATGAGTCATTTGGCCACACCGTCAGGGATCTCCCCCTCCCCTCCTGATGACATGGCGAAGTTGTTAGTGCTTAAATTAGCAAAAACCGTGAAATTGGATTCGGCAAGCGCCAAATCCACAAAGTTATAACTCCCCTTACAGAATGCATTTTTGACAGTCCTAAACCCCCGAAAGGTACTTATTTTTAAACTGTCAACCCTGAAAGATTGGAGTTTTTCCCCACACCAGAAGAATCAACCCCACACAAAATTGGTTTTTAGGGATAGTCAATCGTGCAAAATTGACTTTCTTATTCTTAGTGAGAAAAACCCGCAAGATTGGGTTTCCGTCAGTGTCAATAATCTGCAAAATTGTGGCTTCAAACTCGCTAAGTCATGTTTAAAGGAGCGGGATCCGTGACATTGCCCTTTAAAATGAGCCAATACCGTGCTAATTTTGATTTTAAACTGGTGAAATCAGTGAAGTTTGCTTTTTTAGGGAGCCTTCCCCGCAAAATTGGGTTTTCTGCCGTGCAAGATTCGAGAAACTTTGTTTTTGAAATATTCATTCGGCATTTTGTTTCTTTAAGGAGTTAAGGACGGCAATAGTTCTAGAAGTAGCCAAGCCAAATCCGCGAAATTGGGTTCCATAAGTGGCCAAATCCATGACATTGTGTTCCTTAAGTGTCAAAAACCCGCGAAAACTTGGACCTCGAAAGAGGCCAACGAAAAGGAGGTTTTTTTAAAAGGATAAAAACCAGTGAAATTGCATTTTTGAATTAGTTAACCCCCACGAAATTGGCTTTATGATTGAACAAGACGAGTGATATTTGGAACTTCTAGTGCCAATAATTCGGTTTCATCGCTACCATGGGCGTAGCCAGCCCCTAGAATCAAAAGCGCAGATTTCGTGGGGCAGCTGCCCACCCCAAATTCCATTAAAAAGTTAAAATCCGACACATTTTTTTTTAGTTATTAAAACTTTCGCAAGACTTGCTTAGCAACAGAACCAATTCCTCGAATTTCGCTCATTAATCCATACACCAATTATGCTGTTTTTTTTTGTTTTTTTCTGTAGTGAAAACCAAATTTCGCAAACTACAAAGACCAAATTATCGCAGCTCTGCCTCACTAAGCAGACATATTTCAACCTCTAATAGCGTTTTCTATTTGCATGAAGTTCTGCTCCAGAGCAATTGATTTCCACCCGTCTTCTCCATTAAAATATGTTTTAATTCAGAAGGGACATGAGGAAATGATCTGCTCTGGAGCAGAACAGAATTATGTGCAAAAGGAAAACGCTATGAGACATCACTTTTACTAATATTTCTTGGGGGGGGGGGGGCTGATCAGAAACACAAATTACTTGTATTTCGCCCCATAAAAACAATTTTGCCGATTTTTCGCACTAAAATCCCATTTTCGCAGGTTCGACTAGCCCAAAATTCAAATTTCTCGGATTTCGCTCTCTAAAAGAAAAGAAAAATTTGTGTGCGGTTTTCACGCCAAAAAAAAAAAACATTTTGCTAATTGAAAATCCAATTTCATGGATTTATGTGGCTAAAAAACCAAAAAGTGGCCGAAATTGTGAGACCGAGTTCATTGATTTTGCGCACTAAAATCCGATTTTAGCTGGTTTGACTGACTGAAAAATCAATTTCTCAGATGTTGCTCACTGAAAAACCAATTTTGCATATTGTTCACATTATAAAACATTTTCGTGGGTGCGGCTAACAAAAAAACCGCATATTTTCGTGCCTGGAAATACAGTTTTCCTCTCTAATAAACCAATGCTCTAAGTGAGCATTTGCTCACTTGAAACTGAACAATTTCGTGTGTTTAGCTCGCTGGGCCATCCAGACTAATGGTGATGAGGAAATGCCAGATCCGTTTACCTTCTCAGGTCTAAAATTTAAAGTTCAGCTCCAAAAGTATCACTTTCCGGGAGGAGAAGTTTCAGTTTTTCGACATAAAATCCGAAATAGAAGGCTACAAACGACAGTTTTCTAGGAGATATTTATTTTTTGACGGATCTATGCAAATTTAGTCTCTGGTGGCCGTGAATTGGCACGATTCTAACCTCCAGATCCTGTTATAAGCCTGCAAAAAGGCAATGATGCATCTGATATTTTTGCCAGTGAAGCGGCCCACAGGCGTAGATACAGTTTTTCTCAAGAGAAATAGCACAGACTCCCCCGATTTTACTCGTGAATGAACACCATTTTTGGCCTCAAATTTACGTTTTCCTTAATTTCGCTCGATCGATTTTCTTAATTCTACCTTGAACCAGTCCATTTACACACCGTGTAGCCGTGAATGGGTGTTTTTCCTCAGTCTTAGCCGCAAAATGTCCTTTGCTTGATTTCATCCGCGAATACGAGCACTTTTTCTCAAGGCGCGCCCCTCCCCCCCTCCCAACACTGGATCCGTGCCTAGCTGGCTGGTGGCTGCCCACCACTCCTTGATCACGGGCTGGCTAGTGGCTACGCTACTGATCACTACTACTACTTACATCGATTCATTTCAATTTCCTTCTTAATCAGAGCTCAAGTCCCGCCTGGGACAAATACCCCTCCTAATCCCTCACCTATCTAGTCCCCAACAAGCCTAAAATTTCCCCCAGCGCGCAGTGGGTGAGTTTTGGATTATTTCTGATTTCATTTGTTTAATTTTGCCGAACATTTTTGGACTACCAATCAAAAGGCCAACACTTGCTTATAGTGGTTTCTATGATGCACAGTTCTCTGGTTTGTGAGCACCCCAGAAACAGAAGTTCACGGGTTTTCGTATAAACAACGCCTCTCTCTATACGAATTAGTTCGTTTTATTGTTTAACTCTCATCTGCCTTTCAATTTCTTCGACATATCTTTCCGGAACGTTGTGTTTCCTTCGAAATAACATTGTTAGGTGGATGAGGAACGAGGAGGGTGGGGCTAAGAGAAACCTTACCTGATTTCGTCAAGTTTTCGTTTGATCGTACCCTTGAGTGACTCATCACGGGTTTGATTTTCAATTCTAGAGGAAATCCCTTCGAGGAATATCGCTTTTCTGGCCTCTATCCTCTCTTTTTCACGTTCGTTGATTTGTTTCAAGAGGGCCGCTTTGTACATTTGGCTCTCCTTTTAACGAATAAAACGCCATGGACATGTTGGGGGGAGTAAAGCGAAAATGAAAAGGTTTACGGACTTGTTTTCGCCGGCTTTCCTCCTCCTTCTGTTTTCGTTCGGCTTCGGCTTCCATCTTCTCAATTTTTAACAATTCTTGCTTCTCCCTTTCCGCCTCAATGGCCTGTATCTTTCTCCTTTCCTCCAATTGTTTTTCTCTTTCTAATTTTAAACACGCTTCTTTCTGTCGCTTTCTTTCGGCCACCTCTTTTTCTTTTCTTCGCCATTGTTTTTCGTACTTCGAAAAAAAAAGTGAGGCATAGGGAAGGACACATTTTTTAAAAGTCGCTTTACTTCTTCATGATGTCGGTTGGCTTCAAGTTCATCCTTCATGGATCGATCATCCTGAGCTTTCTGCTGCTTGGCTCTGAGTTTGGCTAGCTCTTTTTCCCTTTCCATTTTCAATCGCATTTGTTCCATTTCTCTTTTCTCTTCCTCTTCAATTTTTTGTTTCATATATTCTTGAATCTAAAATAAGTTAGTTAAAAACTAATAATCAGCTAGCGGAAGCTTTGAGCGGGGGGCTACCCTCAAATCAGCCAATCTTGAGTCTCGCCTCTCCTTCTCCGCCTGTTCCAGCATGTGACGGTTGACTCTGTTGATTTCCTCCCTCATCTTCTGCCGGTCCCGTTCTTTCTTCTTCATTATTTTCAACTCGTCAATTTGAGCCGCCATAGCCGATTCATTCATCGCTTTGATCTCCTCTATGAGACGCTCCGACTCCATTTCTCTTTCCAAATTATTGCTCACCACCTGTTCGGTGATGGCTTCGCGATACAATTTCTTTCGCTCGTCGACCCGTTTCATTTCTTCGTGCTCCCGAGCCAGAGCCTTTTTTCTTTCGAGCTCCATCATTTCATCGAGACGTTTCTCTTCGTCGCGAAGTTCCTGTCTAAAGTTGTGTTGTGTTGGCATATGGATGACATGAGGGAATTGGAGGGGGGGACTAAATTACGCACTCTATAGTTTTTTTTTCAGCTACTTGAGCGTCTCTGATCGCTTGACATTTTGTTCCAAGAATTAGTTTGTTGCAGAGTTTAACTTCATCGTCATCCTCTTGTCGCATTTCTTTCGCTCGTTTAAGAAGAAAGTTGGATTTTGTTTCGGCTTCCATTTCAAGCTGTAAGAAACGTTGAAAATATCGTAAATAGAGCTTCAAATGAATATTTAAAAAAAAAAAAAAAAAAACAAGAGGTACCTGTGTCAGACGAGGGCCGTACTCTTTCACAGGCGGATAGCTTTGGAGTTCTTTCTTCCTCAGAGCACTTTGCTCGGCCTCTTTTTCTTTGAGAGATCGAACGGTATTTTTCGAGTCATGGTTAACACCAACCGACCGCGGTGACTTTGAACCTTTGCTTAATTTCTCTAGTTCACACTGTGGAAGAACGATTTCATTGGCAGCGTGACCCTGTTCGGGTATGACAAGATCACGGACGTAGTCGTGAGTGACAATGCGAACATATCGCCGACCGTTTTTAATGAACTCCCCTTGACTTGGACAGTTGGCCGACTGCTTCCTCGGCGGATTCCTCGTATTTGCGGACGATGTTCGTTGGACCATTTTGGATTATTTTAAAATCGTTCTATCTATTTAACTTCAAGCTTGCAACAATACTGAGTTGCTCTCTATACCCCCCTCATCGACACTATTAATTAATTAAAGCTTGTATATTTTCTCCAACACTATGGCAACTTATCAACAATCAATATTTCTTGAGGTGGCCTTCTGACCTGACTCTCCCCTTGAAATACCCCACGCACCCCACCCACGACCGCGTTCTATGTGGCGGCAAGGCCTGGGTTTAGGTGATCAAAAATCAAATTTTTGGGGTTTCTTGGTGAAACCGAGTTTCGCAGATTTGGCTCTAGAAAAAATAAATTTCGCAGCTTTGGCTCTTCAACAAACAAATTTCGTGGGTTGACTGCTGGTAATGATGTGTAGCGCAGTGCTTCCTCAAGTACGTGTCCTCATTGAAAAGGGCCGGATTTATTGGGAAAGATTGGTGAGGGGGGGGGGGTATGAGTGGCAAAGCGGAAGAGGATGTGGAAGATGATTTTTCAGGTTGTACATAATTATGCATGTGATGGTTACAATCAAACTTCATAAAAATATACGTATAAAAGTAACAAGAAACACGAATAAAAAGGGAAAAATCATAATATTTCCACATCCCATTCCCGTAGAGTTTGAATTCAATCTACACCAAGATAGACGACGGGAGATGTGTTGAAGTTGTCCTTGATTTTTGCAGAAAATAAGCGATTGTTTTTACCTATTCAGCAGTAAATTAGCACTTTATCTTTCTTTCAGCTGCAAGTATAGCGGTTTTAGATAATTTTAGCCGCGCTAATAGGCGATTTTTCTCAATATTGGCCGTACATGAGCTATTTTTGCACTATTTTTCCTAACTTTTAGCTACGGGCTTGCCCTTGTTCTCAGTTTCGGGCCCAAAGTAGCGCTTAGAAGCCACGGATTTGTGTTTTCCAAACGAGCGAGTCAGCGTTATTACTAAATTTTAGTCGTGAATTCGCGTTTTTCTCAAATTTTGAATTAGCCGAATTTTTCTTTTGTATCCGCAAATTAACGTATTTTTCTTCTAGACTCTATCCGCGAATTATCGGTTTTTTCACAATTTTGGTCGCGAATTAATTAGCGGTTCTTTTCAATTTTGTCCATGACAATCCTATTCCAAGTTCAGCCGCTAATTAGCGCTTTTTGTTGATTTCATTAGCGAATTATTTATTCGCCTCAATTTTTGGCGTTGGTTTTTTTTCCCTCATATATTTATGTACAGCAAGTTTATACTTCTAAAGGTAAAAAGTAAAGTTTGCCGTGGATTAGCGTTTGTCCCAATTTTAGCAGCTAATTAGCCATTCTTAAAAATTTTAGTCGGGAATTAGCATTTTTCGAAAAATTAGCTGCGAATTAGTGGCTTCTCTCTTCTTTATCCACGAAATGGGCGATTTTTTGCATTTCAGTTGTGAATTTGTCATTTTTCTCAATTTTTACCCCTGAATTAGCGTTTCCCCCCCGCGTCCCCGTTTTAGCGTTCGTTGGGCGATTTTTCTCTTGTATTTCCCTAGCGGTATCCACTATTCTTGCGCTTTTTTTTTTTTGCTTTGTTGCCTTATAGAACTTGCAGAAAAGCAAAAACTGGGCCACATCTCAATTTTAGCAAAGAACAGCGAATTAGCGTTTTTTCTTTATTTTAGCCATAACGTGAGATCTATACATCGCGAATCACCGATTTTGTTCTCAATTTTGTGTCTGGATGTTTCATCGAGAAACCGCGAATGAACGCACGAATGTTAGCGCTATAATTTTAGCGGCTAAACTGAGGAAAAACGCTAATGTGCGGTTAAAATAAAGATAAGTGGTTGATTAAGGGTTCATTTGCAAGACAATTTGCTAATTCACAGAAAATTGAGGGAATGGCAAGAAGAGGTTTCCGGAGGTAACTTCGTGGCCAATTAGCAAAAACTCGCTAGTTTGCGGCAAAAATGGAGAAAAATTGCTAACTCACAGCACCAATTCGCGGCTAAAATGGGGACAAATCGCTAATTCACGGTCACGGCTAAAATGGGAGAAAATATTTGATTCATTGATGAAATTGAGAAGCGTTGAGAAAACGCTAATTCGCTGTTAACGTGTAGAAAACGCCAAATCGCGGCTTAATCTGAGCGGTGACTTTATCCTCTCAAGCTGACCACGTTGTCTGATGAGAAAGGATTTTCACATCAGTCACATTTCCCACTTTCCACTTGTTGATACTGGCAATGTGTTTGTGGGCGAGCTCATATACACGCTGCAGGGGCGTAGGTACGGGGGGGGGATAGATCCCCCCCCCCCAGAGCCACAAGTGTACGAACGAAGGAGCACTAGTACCATAACGAAAGAGCCCCATAAAATCTCCATGAGCGTTTTACGTTGAAGTTAGGTTTAGCAGTTTTCTGGACTTAAAGCAGCCCGAAAAGGTCCGAGTACGCAGTAGTGTACCGAGGTACGGTGGGGGGGGGGGGTTCGCCCCGGACCTTCTATCAGACAAAAATCGGTAATATTCGTGGCTATAGCTGCTAAAAAGCGCTGTTTCGTGGTCTCGCGATGCAACTTCCAGACTAAAATTAAGAAAAAAATCGCTGATTCGCGGTACATGGATGCAATTCTACGAATAAATTGTGGAAATCAACGCAACAGTGTTGTATTTGGGCAAACCCCGCGGTTAAAGTTGAGAAAACACGCTATGATATTGACAAATAAAAGACGCTTTCAGGTTAAATTGGACAAAAATGGCAAATTCCCAACTAAAATGGCGTAAAATCGCCCATTTGCGTATGAAAAAGGGAATAGGATGCTGAATGGCCGCAAAATCAGCACAAAACGCTATTTCACCGCTGAAATTGGGAAAAATCGCTATTTTGCAATTTGCAGATATAAAGTTATGGAAAAACGTTAATTCGCGGATACACAATCACCAATTAGCGCAACTAAAATTAAGAAAAACGTTAATTTTCAGTTCAAATTGGGAAAAAGTCCTAATTCTCAGTTAAAAATGGAAAAAATTGCTAATTTGCAGCTTAAATTGAGTCAAACGCCAATTCTTGGCAAAAATTGACAAAACTCCGTAGGTAATGCACGGGTTGGAGACGCTACCACGCTGCTAAAATTTAGAAAAAGCGAAAATTCACAGCTTAAATTGAGAAACAACACAAATTCTCGAATTAAGTGTCGTGAAACTTATAATTTAAAAATGATGATTTTTTGACAGAAATGGATGGATAGATGAAAATTTTTGGTTTCAAAAAAACAAAAAAAAAAACATGTATAATATAACTTCGCTTCTTCTGAAGGCATTTTTGTGGCTAAAATTCAGGAAAATTGCAAATTCATGCATGGCATTGTAAAAAATACGTTAATTCACGGCTAGAACTGAAAAGAAGCAATAATCAATACCTATAAAAGTTATATAAAATTGCTAATGCGGTGGTAAAATGTGAAAAACCGCTAATTTGCGGGTAATATTTAGAAAATAAAATAATCAGCCTGGTTAAAATTAAGAGAAAGGTTAATTTTAAGCCTAAAAATTGAGAAAATTGGTAATTCGCGGCTAAAAATGGAAAAAATCGCCAATTTACAGCTAAAATTGCGCCAGACGCCAATTTGTGACTGAAATTGAGAAAATTCGCTAATTCACAGGTTTGAAACGCTACGACGCGTCGCCGCTACAATTTTAAAAATGCGCTAATTCGCGGTTGAAATTGAGAAAAATTCTTATTTCCTCCAAAAACTGAATATACGACAATTTGCGGATTCTGAAGGCAACTTTTCAGGCTGAAATTGAAAAAGAGCGCCAATTTGTGGCAATAGGTGAAGAAACCGCTAATTTGCGAGTAAACTGAGAAAAATCGCTCATGCATTGCGTATGGTGAACCAAAGAAATCCTAGTTCGTGAAAAGTCCCCCTACTTTGCGGCAAATATTGTGGAAAACACATAAGAAAAACGTTAATTTCCAGCTGAAACTGAGAAAAGTGCTAATCCCCTGGTAAACAAATTTTAAAAATCTGTAATATGCTGCTAAAATTGAGGAAAACGCCAAAACTCGTGGATAATTAGGAAACATTGCTCATGGGATGAAAACGATTCTTTGCTGCTGAAGTTGAGAAAATGCGCAAATTCATGGCAATGGGAGGGGGTGGGGCAAAACCGCTAATCTGCGGCTGAAATTGAGAAGAGCGATACACTCGGCCAAAAAAGCGCTAATTTGCGGGTAGAGTCCAAAAATCGCCCTTAACTGAGAGATTGGGGCTATGATGAGGCCAGCAAGATGTCCAGATTCAATGGCTGGGTGGAATGATGACTAAAATGTGAAATTACCCCCTTCCCTCATACTTACGAGATTTCAATCTGACCCCCCCCCCCAGGACAAATTCCTACCTACGCCACTGACACGCTGGTATATTTTATAATTATTTAGGAAGAGGCCAGGGGCCCCCCTAGGCATAAATCCGGGCCTGCATACCAGGGAGTTGTCATTTAAAAGTGAAACACTTGTTGAGACGAGATGAGACCGTCTATGGGCTCACCTACGGGTATCATGAGAATATCGTCAAAATTAGTTGACTTTGTCAAGAAATATGTACTGTGGTGGAAAGCATGGGCGTAACAAGACGGGGGCAGGGGTGGTCAGTTGCCGTCCCCTAAATTCGAAGCGCAGATTTAAAGGGGCAGGTTCATTTTGTTTCATCAAACATTCCCTGGCTCAACAATAAACAATTCTCGAATTTCGCACACTAAAACACTAATTAATTACTCCACTTATTGCAATGAAAATAAATTTCTCAGGGAGGCACCACTCTCTAGGTTTTTGCACTAAAAACCCATTTTCGTAGGTCTGCCCCACTAAAAAATCAACTTCTCACGCTTCCATCACTAAGAAACCAATTTTTATGTTTTTTCTTACTACAAAATTAGCTCACTGAGAAACAAATTAACGGAATTTCACTCTCAAAAAACCAATTTTGCGTTTTTTTTTTAAAACAAACAGAAATGTTTACGTGCCGAGCTCTGTAAAAAAAAAAAAAAAAAAAGTACGCCTTTTTGTTGCTTACAAACAAATTTTGTGGGGTGCCCAAATCCAGAGACCATTTTCGTGGATTTTACGCACTAAAACTTCATTTTAGATGGTTTGCCTCAATAAAAAACTATAATTTCTCGGAGTTCATAACCTAAAACACAAATTTTCCAGATTTTTGTTGCCTCAAATCCCCCCCCCCCCCCGGTTCTGGCTCACTGAAAAACAAATGTCTCTGATTTCGCTATTTAAAAACCAATTTTGTGGATATTTATCTCTTAAAAAACATGTTTTTCTTCTTCTAATACTAGGGAGTTATTGCACAACGTTTACGGTTATGCGACGTCACCATAAGCGTTGCCGTTTGAGTCGGTGGAAGAAGAATTATTAGTGAGTTTTTGCTTAACCGTTTGACGGTCATCGTTAACGATTATGTGACGTCATGATAAGCATAAAATTAAAATTTTGGGTTTAGCGTTAATCACAAACGTTTAAAGACCAGCATGAGGAGGTGTTTTATTAATTTCTTTGAAGCAATTAAGTGCATACATGCCCTACCATGTGTTCATATTTTAGCGCAAGTATATGTTCATATTTTTCCACCAACACAAACGGCTACGCTTATGGTGACGTCACATAACCGTTAACGTTAACCGTCAGACGCTTATGCTAATAAATAATGTTCTTAAAAATTAATGTCGCTGTTTTTTGATGCTGACAAACCAATTTTTCGGGACGGATTACTTCAGTTAACGTTTCGCATCGATCTGGCTCTCTAAAATACAGAACTTCGTGAATTTTTCTCGCAAAGGAAAAACAATTCTCCCGGATATGGCTCACTGAAAAATAAATGTCTCAGATTTGCTATCTGAACAACCCATTTCGAAGATTTTTGTGGCCCGCAACAAACCAATTTCGCTGGGTGATCCAATAAGTAAAGATCGGACTCTTAAAATTGTATTCGCCGGCGTCAAAAATCCCCCAAATTAGTTGTTCACTGAGTCAAATCCGACAAATTTATAGGCGAAAAGCCAACGCCTTGGGCAAAATTTACGCGAAACGTCACGTCATAATAACGTGTGTGGGAGAAAAACTGTTTCAAAACGGCCGCGACACGCCGAACTCCGAAGGAAAAATTCACGGCAATAAAACCCTATCGTGGGCAAAAACGCAACATTCGGGAGAACACTCACGTACACCTCACTCTTTCAAGGCCAAATTAGAGGCATTTCAAGTCGTAACTGGCTTCAAGAATCGAAATTTTGAACTTACGACCCAAATTTCTTCTTACCACCCTAAAATATTAACGGTACGAGCGGAAAATTATGACGTTAAAAGTTGTATATTTTCGAATACAAAAAGCCCACTGCATTACTTTACACACCAAGAAAGTCTTCAAGTCAATTTTGTTTACAGATTTTTACTTCTAGACTATTTAACTAAATGCCGTACTTTTTTAAAAAACAAAATGAAAGAAAATGGGGAAATATTCGTTTTTCAAATAGCTCCCAAAAAAGAGAAAATGTATATCTCTGAGGGGGAAGGGGAGAAGGTAATGAATGAAAAAAATTGGAATATTCACCTAAATAAAAAAGAGGGAGAGTGACTGAGGAATTATCCTTTCAGTGTTCTACTCGTCTTTACTGTCGTCGGCTGACTGTTCACCATTTTTGTCGTTAGATCGAGACCGGCTTCTTGATTTTGACTTGTCTTTGCTTCCAGAGCGATCCCTAGGTAAAAAAAAAAAAAGTTGGGTTAGTCGATGGAAACCAAGAACAGGTTGGGTGTTTGGTGGTCTTACATTGAATTGTCGCGGTCCCTTTCACGTTTGTCAACAGAACGCGACCTGGATTTCGATTCCTTTTTAGGTGTTTTGGATCGGGATCTCGATTTGGACTTACGATCGACAGATCTTTAAAAAAAAAAAAAGAAGAAAATTCAGTTAGGATGTTAAATTTAATCGTAAAATAAATTTCGACTGTAGGTTACTCACTTGGACCTGGACTTTGAACGGGAGCCAGACTTGGCGCGGGATTTAGACCGTGAGCTCCGTCGGCTTCGCGAACGCGAGCTTCGACGGCTGTGCGACCGTGAGCGAGAACGCCTGTGAGAGCGTGACCGTGAACGTGACCGCGAGCTGGAAGACCTCGAGCGTCGTGAACGTCGACGATCCTCGACAAGATGTATGCGGCGACCGTTGAGCTCGGTGTCGTCCAATTTTTCGAGAGCGTTTTTCATGTCAGAGCTCGAAGCGAATTCAACAACGCTGTAGAGTTACGAGAGAGCAATGGGTTACAAAAAGTGAAATATTTCCTCGTGTTTTATGCCTCAACTTACCCCTCGTTACGTCTCTCCTTGTGTGCATCAGCGTATGTCACTTCTCCAGCTTGACGCATGTAGTCTTTTAGATCCTGACGTTCCAAGAAAAGAGAAAAACAAACAAGAAATCGTTAATACATTCATAAATTAAGACAATTACTTAACTTAACCACTTAAATTAAACGATTTAAGATATTTCAATCATCTTCAAAAAAAACCCTAATTAAAATGAAAGTTATTGACTTTTGATAAAAAAAGCAAGAATTTCCTAACGTGTTCGTGTAGATATAAAATGAAAACTAAAAATTAAGATTTAGAGAGAAAATATGAATTGGCCTTTTAAAAAAACAAGGACTTCAATAAAATTCATTTTGTTATTCCCAATTACGCTGCAAAAAAGGTTTTAGTAGTATTCAAAAATAATAAATAAATACAATAATTTAGTGATTAAAAACGCGTCTCAACCTAACGAGGGGGGGGCAGGGGTTAATACGCATGCATTTTTCAACTGAGGTGCCAAGTCGAAACCGTTTTTCGCTGAAGCCCATCGCGCGGCGTCTCCCAAATAATTGAACTGGTCCAGATCATTGCTCAAAACATTTCAATCGTGTGTCTTTGTTTCAATTTCGGAGAGACAAATCCATTCATTTCATCTTCAAGAAGTCTTCATTTTTTCTCAACAGTTAATTTGACTTCATCGTCTCTTTTTGAGGTAGATCATTCCAAAATTTGCACGCTGAAGGTTGCGAATTTTCTGACTCACGCCGCCCGTCTGATGCTGATGAGGTGAATGTGATTGCAGCACTAACTAAAAATCCTTAAATCTAGTACAAGATATTCAGTAGCAGAAAAAGTACATTTTTGTCTTCAATTGCGTGGAATGAGCGAACTGGGAATAACAAGTACAAAAATTTGATAAGTCGAGTTTCCGTATTTTCCCGTCGATAATTTTGGCGAGTTAAACTAAATAAAATTTCATTTCGTCATTAATGCCCCCCCCTCCCCAGTACATCGAATACATACTCTTTCTATAGTTACACGCGCACTCTGCACGAATTGGGAGGAACATCCAATTTTGTAAAAAGAAATCTAATTAAAACGTTAGAAGGTGGAATTCTTAGGCCATAAATTTCTCTCCTCGCCTCAAAAACAGGTCGTCATTGTATGACACTAGTCACTAGCGTGCGATAGTGGTGAATGAAAAAGAAACAAAGAAAAAGAAAAAAAAAACAAATAAAAGCGTTATCGTACAACAATTAACATTCTTAATAATTTGGCTTTTAAAATTAAAAAAGGGACTGATAAATAGTAAACAATTACCTTCTCCGGACCAGTATAAGGACCTTTGACCTTGGAACGAGATAAACCACAGTGTGCCAGGCCAGTAAAATGGGGAGAAGTAGGACCTCCTTCAGGCGTTGACCATTTTTAACAGTTTTGAGGAGTGTGCGTTTCCAAGACCCAACACCACCAACTCCGGGGACACAATTCGCAACTCTTCTCCGTCATCGGCCCAAAGAGCAAGGGCAGCCCTGGTAGAGAACCCGGGAATGGTTGGGGTCTACCTCCGCGGCCATAATTCCTCTCTCTTCATCGTCATCTCAAATCATCAGTGGGGACGGTCTTAAAAAAACAGGCGCCTAGAGAAACATAAGTGATTTCGGCCGGAGAGAGAGAGAGAGAGAGGTTGGTATTAGGGTAGCTGGCCGGCGGAGTTGTCTCGATGACGATGAGAAAAAGAGGAGGGGGGGAGTATAAGAGGTTGCGTTGATTTTCCAAAGGTCCCGGCACGAATTCAAGGTCCATCTCCGTCATTATAAAGCGAGTTCTCTCGTACAGGCCCAGCCATTATTTTTTAAATTTTTTTTTTTTTTGTTCGGTATCTCGGTCCATATTTTGTGCCGGAGAAAGTCATGAGTGGCCCCGCGAAGGCACCGTTTTCTGAGCCAGCCATCCACGCCATCATCATACAGTGTGTGTGTGAGTCAGGCCGGGGATTCACAACAAGCCATTTGAGAGGTCATCTCATCTTTAGAGCCCAAGGCACAAGAGGGGTCGGAAGGCCCAAACGGTACTCTTTGGGAGGAAAACAAATGTTTATAAAAACGTTCAAAATTGAATTGTGAAAAAAAAAAGAAAAAAAAAAGAAAAGAGGAACAGATGGGGGGGATTGGCGTGATAAGATTTGGTCAAAACCATAACCTGAGAGGTCAGTTTCATCACAATCCCTTCGAATTGTTGATGGTCAATCGGAGGCCTTCGTGTCCCAATACACAACGGCGGAGGAAGATCCTCGAAGTTATTCAAGGCGATGACGGATCTTGTAGATGCTTGTTCCTTCAATCGATGAACCGATCACGCGGTCATTATTTCAAGTTTCCCACAAAACATTGGGTGCCATCTCTCACCACACAGAGCTCTTTCTTCAGTCTCTGATTATCGATCAGTCTCTCTCATAGGGGAACTTTTTTGTTTCCGAGTAATCTCGTGGTTTTTCTCAAAGAAAATCAGGCATGGCTGTGACCAAAACTATTCTACTTTTTTCTCAAGCCAATAAAAAACAAAAGGGATAATAAAACTAAAGAAAAAAAAGGAAAAAGAAAAAAGGCAAAAAAAAACTTTGAAGACTCACCTGCCAGCTTACGCGGCTCGATAAATTTTCGACGATCAGGCGGTAGTCAGTGCGAGTAGGAGGCCCGTACCTGAAAACAAACAATACATTTTACAACACTGTCCAACGTTTCTTGGGGGATGAGGCTGAGCCAAATAATTTGATTAATTTGTTGTTTCTCTCACCTGTCACTACTGCGAAATTCGGATTCCCTGGAACAATTAAATGCAATTTAGACGGATAAATACAGACGGGTGCGATTTTTCACGCCATAACTTAGAGACGCGGAGTTGAAAATGAAGGATGCCTGATGTAGAAGTGATGCCATAAAGAGTAGTTAAATGATTGGCACTCTTTTAAGTCATTAGCTTCGCATTATCAGACAACCCCGACTTTTATTTTTATTTAAAGGAATAAAAACGCAAATTAAGTCGTTTTTGCTCGCCCTAAAGCATGCAGAGCGTGTTTTTTTTTTTTTTTTTCTGTTTTAAGAGAGTTCACTGGGGAGGGCTTGCTTGTTTTGGGGGAGCTTGTGATACCTGTTGCGAGGTCGCCTGTTGCGAGGAGGCGGTGGTTGGTGAACCCTGCCACGCCACACATCGCTACCTCTTGGCGTGCCTCTTGCCCTCTCAACAGACACTCTGCAACAGACAACACAAGACTCCGCGTTTACTAGAGGCGGCCGTTTTTCAAACTTACTTGTAAAAACCACCCGAGCGACGGGATCGACCGCCGTAGCGATCGCCGCCACCGCCACCACCACGCCTCGCGTTACCGCGAGCGTGCTCAACGACAATCCTGTGGAAAAAGATTGAATGGAACGGGTGACGATCAGAACGTTTAACAAATATAACAAAAAAAGTAAAAATAACGTTACATGCCAAGAAATAAAGGATTGGGAGGCGGGATTGAACGTAAAAGGCTAAGTACCCTTAATAGCAGGCGGGACCCATAAGCCTAGTGGAACAAGTCGACTGTACCCGAATGTGAATTTCGAAAGGTTTCAGAGAGCGTGTTTCAAAAAACAAAATTTGTATTTCAAGGCGCCGAAACATATTAACGCTTGTATACGGAGACTTCCCCCTCCCACCCAGCAACAACGAGCTTTCCTCTACCAATAACAGTAGTTTCGTGTACTCCCAAGTGTGCCCCTCGACGCACCTTGAAAATGGCTAAACTATCAGCTTTCGTTCCTAAAAAAAACAGAACTGGCGATTGTGATATCCAAAAATTACCACACGGACCATTCGTGCCCTAAAATGGCAAAAATAAGTATTCGCGCTTGAAAAAATTGAGACACTGACAAAATTGCGCATTAAAAATAGCCGAAGTGCCAAACTGACCCTAGATGACAAACTATTCGCACCCATAAACCGGCAAAACTTCGATTATTTGCGTTTATAGTTTATACTATGGTTAAAACTACGACTTTAAAATCGCTGAGCTAACCGTTCGCACCCTAAAATAAACCAAATTGACGATTCGTGCCCTGGAATAGTTACACTGACCCCAAATAACCCCAAAGCACTTTAGAATTCGAATGTGTTTTAAGGTAATTTCAGGGATGAAATTTGGAAAAGCAAGATCTAACGGCACTGTAGAACTTCGTGAAGATTAAAATTAGACTTTGAAATCGAATATTGATGCAGAAATGGAGCCAAAATTCATGTGCGAAGTTTAGGCGAGGGGTGACTGGGAACGGGTCGAGGAAACCCGCCTGAAACCCATTAAAACCATTTTTAAAAACAAGGTCTCTCATTTATACATCAGGTGTGTTTAGAATGTGAGCCTTTTGTTTTTAACTATAAATTAAAGAAATGTTCGAGTAGTCACAACCATTTTTTATCATTATTTATTTTTTTGACTAGTTTCGGGGAAGCTCCCCATTCTCTAGTGAGTCTAATATCAAGTTTCGTTTGAGACACATATAATGCAGCTGGTTTCTTGAGAATGGGGAGCTTCCGCGAAACTAGTCAAAAAAATAAATAATGATAAAAAATGGTTGTGACTACTCGAATATTTCTTTAATTTATAATTACAATGACACAACAAAAACAAACGTTAAATCAATTTTGTTTTTAACGGCCTGGAACTTTTTAACATTTCGGACTTTGGAGCCCTGAGGATGCTAGGGACATAGCGAAACGTAGGCGAAAATAAATAATTGAAGACTTCGACGGATGTTTTGGCTTTTTCTTCATAACTATATCAACTGTACCCCGTCTTTCTACAACCTTTACAATGTCAACATCAGCCATCCCTCCACAGCCACCCACCACAGCTCAGGAGGACCACGGCGGCATTCGAAAATTGAATTCCAATGAACTGAATGATCGTAAATATCCGGCGGCATTGCAGAAGTCGAGCAGAGTAATCTCGTAATTGTCGAATTTTATGAACAGAGTTATCAGAAAAAACGCAAAACTTTGCACAATTCAATGCGGGGCTCCCTTCCGGTTGTCCTAAGACGGGGGACGGGGGGATACATTAAAAAAATGTTTAATTTAAAATACTGCGTAACGTGTTTCCTAGACCTTTATTGAAGTTATAGTATCACGAGAGGACAATCGCCGAAAACTCTCTCGTAAGCAACCTCTACTCGTCATGCCCAACCGGTGACCCCCCCCCCCTTTGCTACACTATTTTTACACTGGTATAAAAAAAACACGATTTGATTGATAAATCTCGGAATAATAGGTCTGTTCTAACAAGGTGTTTGGAACATGTTCGGTGCTGAATTGCCACGGGACCAGCCAACAAAATGTAATAAACTTAAATTCTATTGGCTGGTCCTATGGCAATTCTGCTCTGAACATGTTCTAAACACCTTGCTGAAACAGACCTAATAAAATGATTGATGATTTTCTTCACTCGTGTAACACACAAGTGTAGCAATGAAACAGGTCTAAGGTCCACGGGCGGATTTTATGGCGGGAAAAAACTCGCAGAAAACCAGACAGTCTTGATATTTACAGTTAAAAGGCTCTTCCCCAGATCATTTACTATTACCCCTCCCCTGGGGGGAGAGAGGCAGTTCAGCGACTATTTTGAGGACTAGGAGCTTTCGCGTTGGTGGAAACTCCCTCTCGACTTAGCCTCTGCTGCCTCAGACAACTGCACCTCCTCGGTGGTTCCTCCTAGAAACTCGATTTTTTTTTAGGCTAACTCAGCTCTGTCGGTTCAGTGGGCCTGGAGAAGGGCGCGTGCGGAGGACGTAGGCCGGCCATCCCTGAATAAGGGGTGCAGACCGAGTGCCTCCGTTTCCGCTGGCGTTAGCCTGGCTGGGCTGCTCCCGAATGGTTAGCGAAGCGGTTGCACACCGGCCACTCCTTTTGGAGTGCGGACCAGGTGTTCATATCCATGGACAACCGGCTGGGAGCACCACTGTCTTATTGCTAGTCCAGAAGATGGGCCAGATATGAGAGTACATCGAGGACTAAGAGGCTTGCCTCTTTCTCTCGGCTTAGCCTCTACTGGTCAAGATGAATGCTCCCTTCGGGGCTTCTGACTGGCTAGGGCTTATTACCTAATTAAAGCATCTCCGTCGAATTTCAAGCCTGTTTTGGCTAACTGTAGGGGGCAGTCCTCTGCATCTCGCTTCCGTGGGTCTTGCTCGTTTGTTCGGCGAGAGGAGACCCCCGGGGGTGGCGCGTGGTTGCGGTGACGGACCTTTGGCCGCGGGGATATGGGGGGGGGGGGTTACCGTGAGCCAGGGTTTGTTTCCGTGGCGCGCGTTCCTGGGGCCCAACCGCTCGACGGCGGGTGGTGCTCGCGGGGCGGGATGTTTTGTATTAGCGGACCGAAAGTCAGTTGAGGTCGGAGAAGCGAATATAACCGCGAGACAGCTGCCTTTCTATACCCTGATTGCCGGAGCACCAGGGATACTCGGTGAGGAGAGTAGTTTTGTCTTGCGTCAAGCCTAGCTCCGACTCAGGCGACCCTCGACCTTCGGGTAACAGGTGGCAACTGCATAACACGCGCATTTTGCACAATTACGTGCGCGGATGCAACCCATCGAGGGCTCCGCCCGGGTGTTTTAGTCATTCCTTTTGTTGTGGCTGCACCTGTTTCTATCCGCCGGCGGCTCGGGCACAATTCGTGATCAAGCCTGTCACGAATTAGAGCAGGTGGTGCCTTTTTTCGCACCGCCGACCCGCGACCAGTCCCGGGGCCTGAAGTTTTCTATCTGACGGCAACACTGGTTCCACGGGGTGCCACTCATTCCTAGCTCCGGCACGTTTGGTGGCTTATGGTTTCAAGACTCCATAGTGGAGGAGGATGTTTCGATATGTCCGAACTGGGTACTGACTTTCTAACAGGAGCATCAAGATAGTGATACCGCCTACCAGTGCGCGGTTGAGGTAGGCTTGTCCTCAGCCAACTGGGAGGTGTGTATGCACCGAGTATGATTAACGTGAAAAATCCGGTTAAGAACCCGTGCAGACCAACGGGTTGTAATTTTTACCTATCTGATGGAGCCTCACCTGCCGGGTGGGGCGGCGGAAGAACGGTACCAAATGCAAACTGAACACCTGCACGCAAATATCTCGGCTGCTTGCAGTCGAGCGGCAGGTGAGACCAATAGGTCAGGTACCACCGTTACTATGCTCATGGCACAAGTCATGACCATTCAGGGCCTCAATGTACCCCTCCCCTCTACTTCCTTTTGGAGTGGTCGAATCGGTTCGCCAAACGAATTAGTGTCCAAAATTAACCACGAAATACTAATTTTTCCAAGAATCGTCGGGCTTTTAGAATAATGTAAAAGCTACAAAAATCTCGTTTGAGAGCTATGAACCCCGCTGGGCAAGGAATATTGGCTTTAGTTCAATATTAATCCTTTTATCTGGGAGTCCTTTTCAATAGAATTCACAACTTAGCCCGTAGTTAACCACAAGGGGTTAGAAATTGCCGTTAAGCCTTAAAACCCCCCTCACTAAGGCCCGATTTCACCAACTTCTTAAACCACGATCAACAACTAATCTCGATTACAATGTAAACACTTGTATCAGAATTCATATGGGTCGTTATTGCCAACTAATCACGATCAACTTTAAACGAGATCGATTTTGTTGAATTGATTTCGTTCAAAGTTGATCGTGATTAGTTGCTAAAAACGACCCATATGAATTCTGATACAAATGTTTACATTGTAATCAAGATTAGTTGTTGATCGTGGTTTAAGAAGTTGGTGAAATCGGGCCTAAATCATAGTTTTTCAGCCCCTCAAAAGACCGCCTTAATATTATTTTCGCGCTAAAATCGACTCGAAAAATTCCCACCGTTAAAAAAACACTCATGCATCTACCCACGAAGTTGCCCCCCCCCACCACCGCAAAACACAAGCATAATATTTCAAGTTATCTTAAACACCAGAAGACCGAACAATAAAAACTATCTTATTACAAATGAACGTGCATGGTGGGGGTGGGTATACAAACATTAGCGTGAAGGACAACTTGGAAACTATTTTTTTTTTTTATAAACATCACACGGCCTCGTGTGGATATTTCCAAGATTGCGCACGTTAAAAAAAAAAAAAAAAGAACGAAAAACCCCTCAACATATTCAACGATTCACTGTACCCAAAGTGTACACTTCGCGAGGTCACAATCAAACACCCGCAAAGGAATAATTTTGGTCTTAATTTTCGAGTTTTCAAATCGATTCAGCCCACTGGAGAGCTGTCTCAGAGTGCTAGCTCGTTCATAAAACCGTAACATTAAAAAAAAAAAAAAATAACTCAAACTATACCTTTCGCCAAGCAGCTCTTTTCCATTTAATTCGTATACTGCATCGTCTGCATCTCGGTAGTCTTCGAATTCCTTGAATACACACACACACACAAACGTTAATTCCAGGGAAATGGTTTTGGGACAGGGACACACTTACAATGAAACCATAGCCATTCTTGAGAAGGATGTCTCGCGTTCGACCGTACCCCTTGAAGAAACGCTCGAGATCACGTTCTTTGCAACCGTACGGCAGGCCGCCCACGTATACCCGGGAGCCAACCATCTAGAGCGGAAAAAAGGACACAAGCTTTAAAATTCATACACAGAAGAAGGGGTTAATTTTTCTCTACGGTCAATCAATTCACGCATGCGATCGAGACTCATAAAAAATTCTACTTTAATTTCTCATGAAAGTAACACAGAAATTTTGACCGAAAATGCCTAATTTTAATTACTGTAAATGAATTAGAGAAAAAGTGTCCCAAGGCGCGGTTCCACGCGGCGAACAGACCACCCTCTCAATTTCAATAACAATTTAACGCAATTAATGCAGCGAAAACTCACCTTAAAATCGTGTTAAATCAACGATTATGTCGCTCGTTCAAAGCTAAAAGAATTCGAACTCTTAACACTTAATTATTTCCCAGAAAAATCACGCTTAAAAATCTCTCCTTCTAACCCAACTCACAGAAAAAATGAGACTTGCTCACAAGTTAAAATGGCGATTTATACACTTCAGGAGGGGTGGACGAAAGTGGAGTGGGAACATTATGTGACGTCACTCAATGATTGGACGCTTACAAATATTTTTATTTCCCTCTTCAAATTTCAGCGTTTTCCCAATTTTTCACACCGGATTTAAAGAGTTATTGCCCTTAAAATAACGCGGCAGTCAAGAAAGTCAGTGAGTACACGATTAGAAGTATATAAAAGTTTGAAAGTCTGGGTGGAGTTGACTAAAAAAAACAACCTGTCTGGGGAACTTTTAGCGGCACAGTTTTCATTGAAAAACAAGTGTCTGTAACGATAGAAAAATGGAATATTAACTCACCTTTAATTTGATTTAATTTATTTGATGCTGATCACCAACTTTTCGTATGAAAAACTTTGAAAAAAGAATCACCTTTTTGTATTATTCTTTGCAAATAAACTGCCGAGCTAACGTGTCCAAGTCAAGTCCAACTAACACTAGTGCGTGGTGAGAAACGCGGATTTTCCTACAACTTTTTTCTCGAGCTCTTGCGCATGCTCTTCTTTTTGCCGCTTTTTACGATCATTTTGCCGGTTGCTCAGACCTCCCCCACCCCCCACCCATTATCACAAGATAGATTTACCCGCCACACTTCATCGAATTGATTTTTTCTTAATTTGAAAGGTAATTACCCGAAGAATTTCAATGAGTAAATATTCTGTTCTGCGTAATGTTTTGTCCACGAAACAGACTGGCTCACAAGCTACAGGAGCGTTGTTCATGTTTCATGGAACAGGTACCGCCCCCGTTATGCTGAACCCTCTAAAATAGTCGTTAAAAAAAAAATTAATTTATTTCATAGGCTCCAACGCGAAAGAGTTTAAGACAACGTGGGACTATTTGTCGGGCTCGGTGTTTCAATTCCCTCACGTTAAAGTCATCTATCCGAGCGCACCTTTAATTCATTACAGCCCTTTCAATGAAGTACAAAAAATTGTAAAATGTACTACAAACGAAAATTTCAATGATTTTAATTCAGTTCTTACGCAGAGAGTGACTACGTGGTTTGATATAAGCAATCTATCAATGAGCGCCAAAGAAAATGAGTTGGATTTGAATAGAGTTTTGCCCGATATCGACTACTTGATTAAACAAGAGGTTGATTCTGGGATTCCGAGAAGTCGAATCGCCTTTGGTAATGTCTGTATTTTACGACGAATCAAATTTTACACTAAAAAAATCCCCCCCCCCTCTCTTAATAGGTGGATTCTCCCGTGGAGCGGCCATGTCTCTTCACATGGCCTACCGTTTCGTACCCGAGGCAGCTGGAGTAGTCGCCCTCAGTGGATTCATCCCCGATTCATCACTTCTCTACGCGGAATTAAAGCGAAAACTTGACGATGGGATTGCAAAATTGCCCTCGCTGTTGGCTTTTCACGGTCTTGACGATGACCTCGTGAGTTTCAACATGGGACGTTTGACGTTTGACAAATTGACAAAACTCACTGCGGGTCGTGGACGGGATAAGAGTTGGGAATTTGTCGAGGTGCCAGATTTGGGTCATTCGTTGAATGAATACGAGTGCGAAAGGTTCTACAAGTTCATTAATTCAGTCATTCCCGAGGTTGTTTAAACTTGCAATGTTGGCGATACTTGCCAATTTTTTAAAAGTTCTGTAAGACTTAAGATTTCTTCGGTGCTGTAGCATTAAGTATGGATGTGACTGTTTGTAATATTTCGTATAAAATCTCTTAGACAAGAGTTAGACAATTATGTCCACCCCCTCCACCCAAGGCCCAAAGTGAGGTTAAATTGTACCAATCGATCGAAGGAATTAAAATTTGAAGTTTTTCGCTAAAAATGCCATTTTAAACGGCAAAATTGTCAGTTTTTGGACTCAAAATCTCGAGTAGACACTGGCGCACCTATGCGTATCGGGGCCCGGGGCTGAAATCTTCAAGAGGCCCCTAAAAGTCTCCAACTATACATAAAAATAACCTTTATTGGTAACCTCTAAGGCCTTTTCCTAATTTGTAGCCATGGCCTTATTGCAATGGCAAATTACCGCTATTTCCACAACCTATCCGCTAAACAGCGCTTATGCCAAGTTTAAACCGCGAATTTCTCCATTTTAGCCGCGAATGAATGCTTTTTGTCAACTTTAACAGCAAATTAGCGCTTTTCGCCGCAAATTAGCAATTAGCGGGGTAATCCCCCCCACCTTATAGACATAAATATGCGCTTTTCCCCAACTTTAGCAGCAAAGTAGATTTTTTATCCTGTGAATCAGCGATGTTTCTTCAACTTTTCTCGAGTTGGCGTTTTCCACCATTTTAGCTGCAAATTAGCGATTTTTTCTAGCGCTTTACTCAGTATGAGCTGAAAATTACTCAATATTAGCCGTAAAATACCGGTTTTCTCGAAATGTTTACCACAAATTAGCATTTTTTGTTCACCAAAACCATACGCTGCGGAATAGCGATTTCGTCTCAGTTTTAACCGCGAATTTGCGAGGTTTTCACTCACAGCCATAATTTAGCGCTTTTTCTCAATTTTAGCCTCTAAGTTGCCTGAGGAAGCCGCGAATTAGCGTATTTCCAATTTTTGACCAAATTGAAATTTGTCTCAATTTTAGCCGTGAATTAGCGCTTTTTCGTAATTTTAGCAATGCAGTAGCTGTTTATAGCCCATGTATTAGCGAATTTTGTTCATTTTAGCCACGAATTGGCGTTTTCCGAAATTTTTACTGCAAATCGGCAATTTTTCCATTTTTGACCGTGAATTAGCACTTTTTGTTTCAATTTAGACTGAAAATTAACTTTTTTCTTTATTCTAGCTAGAATAATTAGTGATTTTCTCGATATTAGCGCAAATTGGCGGGTTCTTTTACATTTTGACACCGCATTAGTAATTTTTTTTCAAGTTTAAGTATGTAGTAGAATAGGGCTTCAACTCAGTTCTAGCCGTGAATCAGTGTTTTTCTTTAATTTGCCGTATATCTCAATTTTATTCACAAAGTTGCCGTCAGAAGGCGGAATTAGAAATTTCAACACACTTTATCCGCGATTATTTTCCTCAATTTTAGCCGCGAATTCACGTTTTTTTTTTCCATTTTAGCTGCTTTGAAGCGTTTCTAACCTGTAAATTCGCGAATTACCTTAATTTTAGCCACGAATTAGTGATTTCCTCATTTTTTAGCGGCAGGGAATAACACTTTTTCCCAATTTGAGCTGAAAACGAGAGTTGTTATTTATGACAGGCTAATTACAATGAATGTTTCAATATTATCTGCGTTTTTTTTTTTACACTTCAGTCCCACGTTGGCATTTTTCCTTCAATTTTGGCTATAGACTAGCGTTTATTGTTTAGTTTTAGCCTCGAACAGAAGCTACGCATTTGCGTTTTGTCGATTTTTCAAGATTTAGTGACTTTAACCAATTTTGGCCAGGGGTTAGCGCTTTTAACCAATTTTAGCAGTGTAGTCGGGATTCTTTCGTTGGTATTGGCGATTTTCCTCCATTTTAGCCACGATTTGGCGTTTTCCTCATTTTCAGCTGCTGATTAGCCATTTTTTCATTTTTAGCAGCGAATTAGCACTTTTTTATCAGTTGGAGTTGCAATTATTGTTTTTCTTAATGTTGGCCGCGCTAATTAATATTTTTGTCAATTCTAGCCGAGTTGTTTTTTTTAGGTTTTAGCCCCGCGTGAGCGATTTTTTTCTACGGATTAGCGCTGTTTCTCAGTTTGAGCCTCGATTATTTGAGAAGCAAAACAGATTTTCGTTTTCTCAATTTCAGCTGCGAATTAGTGATTTTTCTTCACTTCAGCTGTGAAATAGCGTTTTCTGATAATTTTGCAGCGCATTGGTACATTAACTATTCTCTTTTTTTTTTTATTAATAGACGATTTTTCACCGTTTGAGTTGTGAATTTGCCATTTTGGTCCAGTTTAAACTCGAATTAGCGTTGTTTTTGGCAATAATTGCCACGATTATTGTTTACTTGTACAGCATTGAATTAGTAGCGTGTATTCTCATTCTCAATCGTAGGCACGGGCTTGGCCCAGAAACAACATTTTTGCATTGATGTCTACATTTTAGACGTGGAATGACCGGTTTTTTCTCAATTTCGGTCTGGAAGTTGCATCGTGAGACCACGAACCAGCGCTTTTTCGCAGTTATAGCCACGAATATTAGCGCGTTGCAAATTGCGGATCAGTACGTTATAGCGCGCGTGAATTTCCCTCAAGGAAGCGCATATTTCTAATGTATTTGAGCTACCAATCGAATAGTCAGCCCACACTCTTTGCTGATATCACTTGTAACGTTATATTCTCCAGGTCGGATATAGATTGAAATTCTTAAAAAAAAAAAAAAAAAAAAAAAAAAAAAAAATCGTAGTCCAACCTTTTTACATGAATGAACCTAAAAATAATAATTTTTCCCATTTAAGCTTCTCGGGGGCCCCGCCTGACAAGGGGCCCGGGGCGGTCCGCCCCCCTCGCCCCTACCACGGTACGCTAGTAAGGTATAGAAACTGATTCTGTTACAAACCTTAAAACTCAGCCACTATGCAGAGAGAGTATGGGAGTAATCAGAGGGAGGCAGTTGCCCTCCCATGCAGTGGGGGACTGGGGTATTTGGTGCATGGGGAGGTACCGCCGGTTGCGTGAGCTTCAGTTTGTGACTGATAACGCAGTGGCCTATATAGCCATAAATTGGCGCTTTTTGGCGCAATTTTGCCTTCAGAAGCTGCGAATTGGCGTATACTTTCCATTTGTTATGAAAATTGGTTTTTTTCACAATTTTAACCACGAATTACTGATTTTCCTCAATTTTAGCCACGAATTGGCGTTTTCTGCAATTTTAGCCGCAGAGATTAGAAATTTTTTCCATTTTTAGCAGCATGGAATTAACAATTTTAATTTGAGCTGAATATTAGAGTTTTTCTTCATTTTGGCAATTAGTGACTTTTCAATTTTAGTAGCGTTTTTTCTTTATATTTTAGCCTCGCATTAGTAATTATTTTACTTTCTGCTATGGATTAGCGCTGTTTCTCAGTTTGAACCTTGAAGCTCCCCGAAGCTACGGATTTTTGTTTTCTCAATGTAAGCTGTGATTTATAGTTATTTTTTTCATTAGTAACCGATTTTTGCGGTTATAGTATTTGCAGCGATTTTTCTCAATCTTAGCTGCTAAATAGCGTTTTCTGCTACTTTTGCAGCGAATTAGCATATATATTCCCATTTTTATATGTGAATTGTGTGATATATACGAATTTTTATATGGAATTTCAGTTGTGAATTTCCCAGTTTTGCCCAATTTTAATGAATTAGTGAATTAGTAGCGTGCTTTCTGATTTTTAGCCACGAGAGCTGGGCCCAAAAACAACACTTTTGCGTTTATTTTTACATTTTTGCCCTAGAATGGCCTCCGTACACCGCGTAGTATCAGCGATTTTTTCACAATTTTGGTCTGGAAGTTTAATCGTGAATCAGCGCTTTCTCGCAGTTAATAGCCACGAATATTAGCGCTTTTTTCAAAGTTTTTGCCGCGTCAGCAAGTTGCACATTGAAGATCAGCTCATTAGTGCGCTCAAGCACCTAATGAAACAGAGGACGGTGTATTTTCTTCATTTTAGCAGCGAATTTTCAAAAATTTGAGCCACCAGAAGCGCTACTCTCGGGGGCTCAATTGAATATTCAGCCCACACTCTTTGCTGACATCACTTATTGCAACGTTAGGAGAGACTGAAATTCGTAGAAAGGAGTCAAATCGCTCTCCAACCGTCCATGTCCATGTCCAACCGTGTATGTGTTCTCCATTCATGGATGTAGGCTACATCCATGACTATAGAACCTAAAAATCCTTGTTTTTTCGTATTCAACCAATGTATAGGGGCCCCTCGCCCCTACATCGGTACGCTACTGTTTGGCTGAATTGACACATTTTTGGGCGTAATTGAACAGTTTTAAGCCAGTTTAAGCGGCAAAATTACTAGTTTTTAACCAAATAACGGATTTTGCGACAAGAAATCGGCAGGGCATGACCCAAGTGGTTTCTGGGCATAAAATTTCAACTTTTATAGCCAAATAATTTGTTTCAGGGGCTGAGTTGGCCAGATTTGACCATTTCCGGTATTAGAAAGAGTCTACAGTGCCAGGTCCAATTTTAAAGCGTTAGTAATAGAGCCAACATTGAGGTTTCTGGGCTGAAATACACGATTTATAGCAACGCCAATCAAGTTACAGGGGCAAAATTTCCAGTTTTATCCTTGAACAGTCAGTCAATTATTCTAGGGTAAAATGAAAGTAATGGTTAAGGGGAGGGGGCAGGTGGTCCCGACGAAAATTGTTATGTTTCTTTCGCAAAAAGTCTGCTTTTGGAGAAAAAGTTCGAGTTGCTTGTCTTTTGAAGGCGACATTTGCTTTGCTTATTCATATTTCCAACGGGATCTTTGTCAGCCGCCTAAAATCGCTATTTTCGTGGTAAAATCGCCAGTTTCGGGGAGAAATATTCAGTTGAAGGTAACACTGCCAAATCGCTAGTTTTGTCGCGATATCTTATTTAGTTTTTATGGTGTAGAACGTAACGCGTAAAATCTTCCGATGCCGGCGGAAAATCGTCTCTTCGTTTGGGATAGAATCGCCAGTTTTTTTATTTTTATTTTTTAAAATCGTCAGTTCTAGAGGAAAACTTCAGTTTTGCGTATAACCGTCATTTTTGGGGTAAAATTGGTAGTTTTAGGGGGAAAAATTTCAGATTTTGGTTAACATCGCCAGTTTTGAGCCAAACGCTTCAGTTTAATCTTAATATTAAGTTTTGTGGTGAAATGGCCAGTTTTGGTGAAACGTAAAAAAACAAAATGATTGTTTTACAATTTCGTTGGGTTTTCTTCTAAAATAAGTAGTCATTTCGAGGCTGATGATAACCGCAAACGTGCAGTTTCCCCACGAAATTGCTATTCGAACGGGTCAATAGCGCGAAATTTTTGTTTTTGATGCAGCGAAACCCACTAAATTACATTTTTGGGTGAGCCAGACTCAAGAAACTGCGTTCCAACACCGAAAACCGATCCAACACCGCGAACATTTTTTTGGGGGGAAGTTTTAGTGAAATTATGTTTTTGAAATAAGTCGGACACCACGAACTCTTGCTCTTAATGAGCCAATACTCTGGAAATTTCGATCTTAAACGAATGAAGTTCTTTAAAGTTGGCTTTTTTAAGGAGCCAACTCCTCGGAATTGGCTCCTAGAGCGTGACAGATCCGCGAATTTAGGTCTGACCAAACCACCGGAACTGCCTTTTTCCAGATTCCAAAGGCGAAATTAGGTTATTTTATTGTTTGTTTACACGGAGTCAACTTCGTGAAATCAGATTTTTAAGGAGTCATTCCCCCGGTCATTCCAGCGGTGGCGTAGTTAGGAATTTGTCATGGGGGGGGGGATCAGATTGAAATCTCGTTAGAGGGCAGGGGGTAATTTCGCCCTAAGCTCTGTGTATACAAGAAATATAATTTTTACTTAGCCTTTTCCTTGAAAGCCGGCTCCACACATGCGGTGTTTGCCAAATAAAAGAGCAAAAATTTTATCAATTTCTAGCATTGCCTAGAAACAGACCAACTGAAAATTAAATATTTTGCTCGTTATTAGGCAAATACCGCATGTGTGGAGCCGGCCTTATTTTAGCCCGAATTACCGCTATTTTCACAATTTTCTCAATTTTAGCCGTGAATGAGTTCATGAGTCTTTGTCAACTTGACTTGAGTGAGTTTTTGTCAACTTTACCTGCAGATTATTGCTTTTCTCAATTTTGGACGCGTGTACCGCTCTTCTCAATTACGGCCGCGGATTAGCGGTTTTGCGCATTTTCTCAACTTTAGCAGCAAAATAGCGTTTTTATCCCGTGAGCGATGTTTCTCAATTTTCCACGAGTTTTGGCTTTTTCCTCAATTTTAGCTGTAAATTAGCGATTTTTTCAAGTTTTTAAAAGGTGTTTAGCATATTTGTCAGTTTTAGCTGGAAATCAGCGTTTTTCCTAAGTGCTTCCTTCAATATTAGCCGCGAAATAGAGGGTTTTTCACAAATTAGGATGTTTTTGGTCCACCATGCACTATGCATGAGCGATTTTTCTCAGTTTTACCCGTGAGTTATCGGTTTTTTCACCCATTGCTATAAATTGCCGCTTTTTCTCAATTTTTGCCTCAAAAGTTGCCTTCAGAAGCAGCGCATCAGAATGGCGTATTTATTCAGTTTTGACGCAAAACAGAATTTCTCTCAATTTTAGCGGCAAATTAACATTTTGAGCAGTTTTGGCTGTGAATTGGCGTTTTTTCCATTTTTAGCCGTGAATTAACACTTTTTTCTCAATTTAGGCTCAAAATAACCTTTAAAATATCTTAATTTTGGCCAGACTAATTTATTCATTTTCTAAATATTATCAGTTTTTTTTTTCTTAAAATTTTAGAGAATTTTAGTGAATCAGTGTTGTTTTTACTTAGAGCCGTGCATGAATTTGCCGTTTTTCTGGATTTTAGCCACAAAGTTGCCTTAAGAAGGCTCGAAATAAGCGTGTATTTAAATTGAAAATTTCCCCACTCTTTATCCGAGAATTATTGATGTTCCTCAATTTTAGCAGTGAATTGGCGCTTTTTCTAAATTTTAGAATCGTAGTAACATTTCCAAGCCGTGCATTACCGAATTTCCTCAATTTTAGCCAATAATTGGCGTTTTCTTCAAATTGAGCTGCAAATTAGCAATTTTTGTTCCATTTTGGCAGAAGATTATCACTTCTTCCGAATATGAACTGAAAATTAGCGTTTTTCTTGTAGCCTTGCTAATTAGTGATTTTTTCTCAGTTGAATTTACGTTTTTCCTCAACTTACTCGTATACCCGCAAATCGCGAATTAGCGATTTTTCACAATTTCAGTTGTGAATTTGCTATTTTTGCCCAATTTTAATCTGAAAGCGTCTTTTTTTGTCAAAATTTGTAGTGTGTTTACTATACTTGTATCTCGTCGAGGGGGGGGGATCTATCCCCCATATCCTCCTGTACCTACGCCCACTGGCGGACCTACATGTTTCGGGGCCCGGGGCGGAAATCTTCAAGAGGCCCCTAAAAGTCTCTAATTATACATACCTAATACGAACCTCTATTGGTAACCGCTAAGGCCTTTTCCTTATTTTAGGCAAATCACCGCTATTTCCCCAACCTATCTGCCAAACAGCGCTTATGCCAAGTTTAAGCCGCGAATTTCTCCATTTTAGCCGCGAATGAGTGCTTTTTGTCAACTTTACCAGCAAATTAGCGCTTTTCGCCGCAATTTAGCGCAAATTAGTGGGGTATCCCCCCCCCACCTTATAGACATAAACACGCGCTTTTTCTCAACTTTAGCAGCAAAGTAGCTTTTTTATCCTATGAATCAGCGATGTTTCTTAACTTTTTCTCGAGTTGGCGTTTTTGACGAATTAGCGATTTTTTCTAGCAGGGACCAGAGAATTAGCACGTTACTCGGTTTGAGCTGAAAAGTAGCGTTTTACTCAATTTTAGCCGCAAAGTAGCGGTTTTTTCTAAATGTTTACGACAAATTAGCATTTTCTTGGTCACCATAACCATACGCTACGGATCAGCGTTTTTTCTCAGCTTTAGCCGCGAATTTGCGGGTTTTTCACCCATAGCCATAAATTGGCGCTTTTTCTCAATTTTAGCCCCAAAGCTGACCGAGGAAGCCGCGAATTTTCTCAATTTTAGCCGTGAATTAGTGATTCCCCTATATTTCGGCCGCGGATTAGCGCTTTTAACCCGTAAGTTAGCGAATTCTGTTCATTTTAACCACGAATTGGCGTTTTCCTATATTTTAAGCGCAAATTGGCAATTTTTCCATTCTTGGCAGCGTGTTAGCACTTTTTTCAATTCAGACTGAAAATTAACCCTTCTCTTAATTTTAGCCAGAATAATTACTGATTTTCTCATTATTAGCTGCAAATTAGAGGGTTCTTCTCTATTTTAACACCGCATCAGCATTTTTTAAATTTTAACTATGGATTAGCGCTTCTTCTCAGTTCTAGCCGTGAATCAGTGTTTTTTTGTAACTTATAGCCATGAATTTGCCGTTTTTCTAAAATTTCAGTCACAAAGTTGCCCTCAGAAGGCGAGATGGCGGAGTTAGAAATTCTTAAACACTTAACCCCGCCAATTTTTCCTCAATTTTAGCCGCGAATTGGCGTCTTTTTTTTCACTTTTAGCTGCGTAGAGGCGTTTTTAGCCTGTGAATTCGCGAATTTCTCTTCCTCTATTTTAGCCCCGAATTGGCATTTCCTCAATTTTTAGCCGGGAATAGCACTTTTTCCCTATTTGAGCTGAAAACTAGAGTTTTTATTTTATTTATGCCGGGCTATTTCGTGAATGTTTTCAATATTAGCTGCGTTTTTTTTACTGTTTTCTCTATTTTATCAATGAATTTTCATCAAGAAGGCGCAAATTTCTGTATTTCAGCCACCAGAATACTTTTCGGGGGCCCCGCCTGGCAGGGAGCCCGGGGCGGTTCGCCCCCCTCGCCCCTACCTCGGTACGCTACACTGCCTACGCCCCTGCATTCCAGCTGAACTAGCTTGATGAATGAGCGAAACAGAGGTTTCGCAAGAGCCAATATTCCGCAAAAGGTGGATTTTGAAAGGGCCATACCCACGAAAATAGGGTTTAAAGGGAGTGAAATCCGCTGATTCGAGACGTAGGAGAAGATGAAAATTCACCCCCCCCCCACCATCCACAAAAGAAACTTGCTTTAGTACAGCACTAGAATCTGCCCGGGAAATTCTTCAGGAACATACATGAAAATGAACTGCTTCGTGGCTTAAATAACCAATTTCAGAGTTAACTGCGACCCTAACGAGCAAAAATTGTCAACGTCCAAATGGCAAGGGTTCTGGAAAAAAATATTCTTTCTCGTGAGCTCGGGATAATTTTCCAGTGTACAAAAACTGGGACAAAATTACCGCGAATACCACAGCAAGCGGGTTGTGTTTTGCACAGATTTTATTTAATAAAATAAATAAAAATAACGTGCTGACATAATTTGCGACATTATTGGCAATAATTAGACATTTTTTATTGTCAACAATAACTTGAATCTTCAATTTGTTTAACATGAAACTGTGTTAAATGTTAGTAGAAAAGTGATGTTTGGTGAAAGCGTAAATATAGGTAAATCTTTTTTAAAAATAATGGGCGACCCCTCTCTAATTATATATTTATATGAATTTCACTAAAATAATCACAGTATGACTCTTTCAAGGCTTTGGGTGAACCAGCGTAAGGCTTGTAGGAGGTGCTCAATCATTGTTTTTTGAACCGCTCGCCTACCGATAATTTTATGGTGTCGTTTCGGGTCAGATTTTCGGGTAAAACCGAGGAAAAACGTTAATTTCGAGGACAAAATTTGAAAAAAAAATGAGTATGGGTGCATTTTAAGAATCTTATTGATGTTAATACGAGACCATAAAATCATGGATTGGTGAGGGATTGAGAACTCGATGGTTGAGCCCTCCGCTAAGGAAGACATAGCAGGTCGGGAGGTGCTTTTATGATACCCCCCCCCCCCATAATCAACCACAAAATGAGGATAGCTATTTATCGACGACTTTGTGGACTTTCTTAATGTGTTTATTCAGATCGGCCTTGCGGCCGTATGAGCTTGGACAAAAAAAACAATTGTGAGGACGTTCGCCCGAGTGACACGAGACGACGTGATTTTTTAGTGCCGACTTTTGAGCCGCTCTATACTGACAGTGTGGACACTCGTAGGGTCGCTCACCGGTGTGCGTGCGAATGTGTATCTTAAGGGTGCTCATTTGTGAAGCGGTGAAGTCACAGTGGCCGCACTGATAGGGACGAACACCTGAATGACCTCGTTTGTGCATTCTAAGGAGGTCTTTGCGCGTTGCCGAATATTCGCAGACGTCACAGCGATAGGGTCGCTCCCCAGTGTGCATGCGCCAGTGACGGTGAAGAACTTCTTTACGTCCGCACGAATAACCACACTCGGAGCATTTATACGGGTTGTCCTGGTTGTGTACTTTCATGTGACGTTTTAGAAGATCTTTACGAGGGCTGGCATAACCGCAGTCGTAGCAAGTGAAATTTTCAACGAGACCGTGACGCGAGGACGTCATGTGACGTCTCAGATCGTACGGTCGTGCCGTGGAAAATGAGCACATGGGGCAAGCAAACGGTTTCTCACCTGTGTGCGACATGACGTGACGTTTCATGTCGAACGGATAGGAGCACACGTAGCCGCATTCCAAGCAAATCACCTTAGCGACTCGTTTGGCCCTGCTCTTCTTGTGAACGGCCAGGTGCGGGGCCATTCGAGGTTTGAACGCTGTCTGATAGTCGCAGACGCTGCATGTGAAAATCTTACCGTACTTCTGACGACGGTCATCGTCCCTTGCCGTCTCATGCGAGGTGTTTTCTATTAAATTCTCCTTTTTCATAACCACGCACACTCCTGTTTCTGGTGATTTCAGCTTCCCCTCGTCCAGCTCAATTTTAATTTCATGGAAACCCAAGTCATTTTCACTGAAAATACATGGATAAGTGGTGGAAGGGTTGAGATAGTGCAGTGATTTCATGACTTACTCATTGGTATCAGCTTGTCGCGTTTCTAGATGAAAGCCAATTTCAGTCGTCATAACAAATCGTAAATTTAAGCCCGTGAAACATTTATATTATTTGAAAAAAACGGGCAGTACTATAAATATAATCAGACCATGAGTTGTGATGTTGATGTGATGACAGAAACATAAGCGTGAACCGCTACTGTACAACTGCAACCTCCTCAGACCATCTGTAGACGAAAGCGTCAAATCAAAAATTTTACTGAAAAGTCGCCTTCTGAGAAATAATTTTTTTTTTTTCAGAAAAATACGTATAATTACTAAAAATACAAGTGATGGTAATATAAAGAAAGGGCAGGGGTGTGTTGTCAATTCAAGCGATGAAAATGGTGTCTAAACCATGGAAATAGTGACATTTATGCCCAGATTGCCATTCTCCTCAAAAAGCTGAACGATTGTCGAGTCGAATACGAGGCAATCACAAGTTTGAATGGCTCCGGAAATACCCTCGTGAATACTGCGTGGTGTGGCCTCCCAGGAGAGTCGACGTCCTCGATGATTCAATTCAAGACGATAGGCGAACAGTTGGGCGAGTTTTTTTGAGCCGATCAATTGAACGATGGCGAAAAATTGATGATGCCCCGGATACTTTTCCTGTTTCTCAAGGACGAGCATAAATTTCTGACAGAAGCACGACTGCATCATGACCCAGTCGATGGCTCCTGGAAGGTTGATGTCGGTGACGAGGAAAACGATGTCTTCACCCTGGAGTGTTGTTATCGATTTGTGATTTTGAGCCAAATGAGGCATCACCTGTTCGAGAGAACCTTGCCACTTGCAGGACGAGCCCGGGCAGGGACACGAGTACGGTCTAAACTCACAAGCCTCTTCATGTTCCAGTTTGTCGGTGTGCATCAGACCCGTTGTACACCCGGACGTTGAATATTTACAAGGAAACACCACCGACCCAGCGACTTTCTCCATCGCCAAATTTCGTATGCGCCCCATTGGAACGCGACAGGTCGGACATAGGCTTAATTTCGGCTGACAGTTAACGCACAACAGGTGGCCACTCATACATTGGAAAATGGGAGGAAGGGCGTAGTCAAAACACACGGGACACTCGAACAGGGAGGCGAGACTTTCGCCGACGACGGTGTTAGTGCCTAGGGGTAAAGTGCACGAGGAAGCTGTCGGGTTCGGCTCCGACGGCGTTTTGGTCTTTTTCATACGAAGCGATTTCGAAGACATTGTCACGAATCAGACGGACACCATGCATTTCAAGAACATTAGCTTCAAGGACTAAAATTATACGCAAAAAAAAAAAATAAAAAGAAAACAAAAGAGATAAATCCTCTTGAGTACTCGCTACTTCAAAACATCACTTCACTATGCAAGTTTGAGAAAAAGTGGAGGTTACATCCCCTCCAACTTTCAATTCTAGGGAGAGCAAAACGGTTCTTTTTTTAATTTTTACCCTCCCACCATCACTCTGACGGCCACCTCTCAGCTCTCTCTCACGTAAGGCTTTTCCAAGCGGCGAGCAGTGATTAGTGCTTAGATCCTTTTCTCTCGTCTTTATATTTGCCAGCGGGGCTTACACGTTTCGTGTCTCAGGACTTAAAAGTGAGTATTTAGCGATTATTTTTCAAAATTTATAATATGTATGACTAAAATATTCAATTTTTATTTGACTTCTCGTATGAATGAACTCGAAGTTCATTCTTCGGGTATCCCACGTGGGACTCCTCTTTACCCCGAAGTTAGTAGATTACTGTTTTCCCCTTTCGATTGAATTTCTCCTCGAAAACAAATTATTAATTTAGTTTTAAAATTGTTCTGGTTGTTTTAATGAAAACGTTTAGAATAAACGGGGAGGCAGAAAACGTGTACGTTCACGTGGGATAACCTCCAAGGCTATGTTCACGTCCGCGCTCTCTCTCACTCCCTTACATCTCCCGAAACACAGTTGTTTCGAGCAAAAATCACTTTACAGTCTCTTTGAAAAAGAGACGCGTTAACGTTTTTTAATTAGCTGTTAACGTTGAATTCGTTTCCTGTTGGTCGTCGGAGGTCTCCCTGCCCTGAAGCTCTTGGTGTGAATGTCAGGCCGAGCCGAATGTATCGACAGCAGAAGCTTGTTATAATGGGATAGAGAGATTATCATTAATCCTTATTAGTTGGTCATAAGGTCCAGGCTAATGAGAAGAACCGCCCGAAGATTGTGCGGATGCGGAGGGCGCTCAACTTGGTGAATTTTTAGCGAAAGAGCGACTACTCCCCTCGTGTGTTCTTTACGTTGCCTGGCACGAAGTTTTTCCTTCAATAGGAGCGTAGCGTGACATTTTGATGCTCGGAGCGGTGGTCAAGGTTGATGCCCTCTTAACGGGTACTCCTAATTTGCGGACCAACAAAACGAATTCTGCGGACGAGCCGTAACTCCGTAAAGCGTTCCGACTGGGCTGATTTTATGTAACTATACTTTACTCCGGTGGCAGTACAAGCCATCAAAATTTGATAACGAACCGGTAATTTGCTGACCCTCTTCTCTCCACACCACAACGAGTTGAATTCTGCGGACCAGCTCATAACTCTCCGTAAAGCGTTCCGACTGGACTGATTTTCTGTAAATGTACTCATTACCGGATCGTCATCAAATTTTGATGGCATGTACTGCCACCGGAGTAAAGTATAATTATAGAAAATCAGCCCAGTCGGAATGCTTTACGGAGAGTTATGGGCTGGTCCGCAGAATTCAACTCGTTGTGGTGTCCGGGAGAGGGGGGTCAGCAAATTACCGGATCGTCATCAAATTTTGATGGCTTGAACTGCCACCGGAGTAGAGTATATTTACATAAAATCAGCCCAGTCGGAACGCTTCACGGAGAGTAATGGGCTGGTCCGCAGAATTCGTTTTGTTGGTCCGCAAATTAGGAGTACCCCCCCGCCCCTTTCCACTAGAAAAACATGCGAGTATCGTGCTACTCGCCTCAATCGGAAATCATCCAGGGCTTAGGGTAGGGAAAACTTTCAGGGTTCTATGGGAAATTTTCTCCCAAACATCGTCTTCAATTTACCAGGGAACGGGGAAGAACCATGCCTTATTTAACATATTCGCCTTTTTTCGGAATAAACAGACTTCTGTAGTGTCTGATTTTTGGCGTGGGAATGTTCTCGGGGAAAAAATCAGCAGTTTCATAGTCTCTGTGAGCTAGATTTGCAGTAATAATTGAGCCAATATGATGAACGATCAACGATTGGGAGGGGGGGAGGTGTTCCGGTGAGAACCAACTTCACGAGAATGGGTCTTCAAGAAACCGATTTCTCGGGGTTTAATAGTTGAAAAAAACAATTTTGAGGGTTTGATTCTGCAGAAAAAAAAAGTCATGAGCTTGGCTTGGCTTACATGAAAACCACAACCTTTGAGGGTCCGGCTTTTCAAAAAACACTTTCGCGGGTTTAACTCCTGAAACCCCTAATTTCGAGGATAGACTCTGAGTAGAACCAACTTCACAGGTTTTGCGCTTCAATAAACCAATCTCAAGGGCTTTAGTCTTTCAAAAAACCAGTCTTGAGGGTTTGTATCTTCAAACAACAGAATTCGCAGAACTTGGCATACTCAAAATACCAATTCGGGGGTTATTTGGTTCAATAAAAAACAATTTTACGGATTGAGCTCTTCATAAAAACAATTTTTCCTCCTTTGGTTCATCAAAAGACTTCAATTCCGTGAGGTTGGTTCTGTCAAATTCTTCCATCTTACACTTGGCGTGTGTAGGGACGGAGCGTGTTTGCGTGGAACACTGACCGGGTGTGGTGTGGAATGCAACCCGTAGCCCCTGGCACGCTCTGGCCAGTTCTTAAACTGTTTTGCCTCCAAAAGAGAGCCATGGTATCGCTCAAGACTAAGCTTGCGGTCAACTTCATTGTAGTTTTTACGCCTCCTCCTACCAACTAACAGTCGTTATACTGTTGTAGATAGCTCTTGGGGGTACCCTGGTCTGCAATGGACCATTTTGTGCGGTTTTGGTGCCTCTTGGTAGACCTGAGGCCACGATTTCTTTCACGGAGCACCTAGCAACTAAGGGGACCGGGCAGTTGAATTTATATGTGGAGTGTTTTGTACCGGTGGTGCGCAAAAGGAGTCAATATTTATCCCAACTGTGCTCGGTTCTTTAACTTATTCACGTTAATTAAAAATAAATAAAAGCCTCAGCCGGCTGATGCCCCATTTCAAGTGATGCCCGGGCCGGACCGCCCTCCATACGCTACGCCACTGCCCTTCAATTCCACTTTTTTAGTGCATTTCATTTAAAAGATGTACTATTGGTCTCGCCCTAAAGGTGGCAAATATTTATTTACCGAATTAGTACAGGAAATGAAGCTTGAACAAGGCGGAATAGCGGCAAACGGGCTAATTCTGCCCAGATTCAAATGTTTCTTTAAACATTTGTTTTGATTCGAGGATTCGAAGAGTCCGCAACGATACGGAGGGGGGGGGGCGCAAACATCCTTTTAACGGGGATTAGACGTAGGTCAGCTCATAGCTACAAGTGTTGGAAAAAACATTCCGAACGGGGGTGTCTGATACTATGTAGTTTTGTGTTCTGAGTCGATAAAAATCAATTCCAAGTCCGTGCGACAATTTCCCATATTCCTGTAACATTTGTACTGATGAGCATTTTATTTGTTGAAAATTTCTCAAAGGTTTGTTGGTGAACACCCTATTCTCCTCCTCTACGACTGAAGAGTCCAGTTTAGGGGACCAAAATACCGCTGTTATAGCCATCCCAGGAGACGAAAATTCCAAGTTCAATTTCAAAAATGTCACTTTCTGGGGGGGGGGGGCAATGCCGATACAGACTGCAAAAAGACAGTTTTACAGCAGAGATGTTAGGTTTTGACGGTTCACGACCCTATAACTGTGCTGATTCAGTTTCTGGGGTCGAATTGACGACGATTGATTTCAAACCCAAAATTCATTTGGGGCAAGAATGACCAATTTTCGGACGGATGCATCTCATGATCAATTAAAGAGCTTCGCTTAGGCTCAAAATTGAGCAAATTGTTTGTTCTCTAAAAAGTATAATAGTAACCTTTTGATTGAAATGCGCTTTTGGGGTGATATAAGCCAAAATCCGAAAAAGTATGAAATTTTCTGTGTTTTTCGAACACCCTGAAGTTAGCACAGGGATTTCGAAGCTGCAAACTTGGATTCACACTAGTGGTATCTACCCTAACAGCATACAAAAAATTCTGATTTACAGGATTTTTTGCAACTTTGATGTTTAAAGTGACTGGCCTATATCACTTATTCTCAATTTCTTCGGTCAATTAGCGACTTGTCTCTTTTTTAGCCGCTAATGGGCGATTTTTACCAATTTTACCCGTGAATTAGCGCTATTTTCCAATTTTAGCCACGCAGTTGCCTCAGGAAACCGTGACCTGCCACTTAGACTCAATTTATTTCTGTGAGTTAGAAATGTTATCTTACCCCAAAATAGCCATTTATCTTCATTTTAGTCGTGAATTAGTGTTTCTACTAATTTAACGATTTTTCTGGATTCTATCCGCAAATTACCGCATTTTCCACTTTATAGCCTTGGATTAGTGTTTTTGTTCACTTTCACCCACGAAACCGCTAACGGGGAACTTGCATGAATGTCCGATTTGGGAGAAAAGTATACCGGTGAATTGGCACATGGGCAGAAGGACTTCAACGGTAGTTGCAGCCCGATTGGTGCATTTGGTGATTTTTAAATGAATTTCAAAGTTCTTCAAGAGGGGATAGATGGTACGAGGAAAAATGACGTCAATCTCCACTTTTGAAGCATGTGATTAGGGCACTCTAACATTTTTTGTTAACAAATAACAAGAAAATAGTCCCCTGAAAATGTGTCTTACGTTTCCTCACACCATCCATTTCATTAAATAGGCTTTGACGTTATCGCTATAAAAAAAAGCTAAAATTCGCTTTAAAAAAATCCTTGATTGATTTCAATGTTTAACGTGAGCAATAGCATTGTGGAACAGCCCTCTTCATGTAACACCAGTGCTTGAAAAATTTGCAAGTTTCCCATTGGCGATTTTCTTCACTTTAGCCTTGAATTCATGGCTTTAGCCGTTAAAGACCGATTTTCGCCAATTTTATCCGTGAATTAACACTTATGCTCAATTTTTCTGCAAATTAGCGACTTTTTCACTTTTAGCCAAAAATTAGCGCTTTTTCTCATAGTGAACTAATTTATGTTTATCATAATTTTGGGCGCGAATTGGCGCTTTTTCGCAAAGCCATTGGTGAATTTTTATCAGTGAATTAGCCTGTTTCGTAATTTCAACTTCAAAATACTTCTTTATCCGCGATTTTAGCACTTTTCCTCTCTTCTGTCTGCGAATCAGAGATTTTTATAAATAATTTCAGCCGTGAATTAGCCATTTATATCAATTTCAGCCCCAAATTACCGTTATTTTCAGTTTTGGTCAGGATAAAGTGGGCACGAATATCAGCACTTTCCAAACTTCTATCTGCTTACTTGCCCCAAGAACATATCACGTTAGTGCGCCTTCTCAATCTTAGCCGGTTATTGTAGCGTTTTCCATTTGCACAAAAATCCGAGAGGCGCCAAAATCCAACATTAAAAATGGTAATTTACCACGAGCAGGTCACGGGCGGGCCATTGTGAATGGCTCAGCGGGCCACTTCTCTTGGCTCGTGGGCCCTGAGGTTTTTCACCCCTGGTGTACTTTGAAAACTCTTTCAGTAGGCGCAGTTTTCAGTAGACGTTCAAACACTGAAGATGCCGAACAGGCGAAAACGGTTTGTCATGGACACTCCTCAACAAGGTATGACTGACAACGTAGGCAACTACGGCTACTTATCTAATTTGTATTAGGTAAATTCTAGTTATATATGCTCGAAGAGTCAGTGTTTGGCGCGAATCATAATTTTCTAAGGAAAAACATGACAGTTTCAGTGGGGCTTTCGTAGTAAAATAGTGATTTTTGTAGTGAAACGTGTGTTCCGGGATAAAATTGAAGGCTTTTTGGTTTTTATTAGGCAAAATACCCAGTTTGAAGAGTTCGATCGATCGATGCCTGAGTCCAGGATCGTCAGTCAAGTTCAGTGTACGTATAATATGTGGTATCCAAAGTAGACGTGCCCGGAAATCAGTCGAATACTCAGTTCCTGGGCTTAGACCCAGCTGTTTTGAGGCTAAGTCGACTGTTTTTTCTATGTTTTGTCAGATTGTGGGGCTAAGTTCGCAATTTATAGTCGTTAAAAAAAATTGACTCTGTATAGTGTGTTCAGCCTGAATTGCCTAAAAATGGCTGAATCGCCATTTATTGAACCCGAAAATCAAATTTTGGGGATGAACAGTAAGCTTCTGAGACTCAGTTAGCGCCTACGGACAATTGTGATGAAATTGACTGTTTATTGATGAGGTCTTGTGCGTTTCTGCCGAAAAATTGATATTATTGCGAACACATGGTGCTCACTGCGTTCCTTGCTTTTTACGCGTGATGATAGTACTATTTTTTCAACCATCTTTCGGGTCTGAGACCTCTTGATGATATAAATAGAACTGAAAATTTGAAATTGACATTTAGGTTCTATAGTGTCGTACTAAAACTTATGATGCACCTCTGACCCTTCTAATTTATTTTATGCTTTTTTTTTCAGAATGCGTTACGTGGCCGCTTATTTGTTAGCCGCTCTCGGCGGTAAGGAGAACCCCACGTCGGCTGACATTGAGAAAATCCTCAGTTCAGTCGGTATTGAGGCTGACTCGGAAAAGTTGAACAAGGTCATTTCCGAGCTCAAGGGCAAGAATGTCGACGACGTGATTGCCAAGGGCAAGGAGAAACTCGCCTCAGTGCCGGCGGGAGGCGGTGCCGCCGTTGCCGCAGCTCCAGCGGCCGCTCCAGCCGCTGGCGGCTCACCCGCGAAAGCTGCGGGTAAGACAATTTCAATTTCATCTCTACCATCCCCCCCACGCCCATCACAATCACCACCACCGCACGGCAAACGAACTTGAATGTTTCTTTTTATCCCCTCGAATCAAATGGTCGAGTGGATTGAGCGATTGCCTAAAATAAACTTGTATGGGAATCCAAACTGGCAATTTATGATATTTTGCCAAAATTTCAGCCCAGATACAACTTCTTCCGCGAAATCTTGAAATTACGTTTTCTCTAACATTTTTTTTCCTTTCAGAAGAGAAAAAAGAAGCGAAAAAGGAAGAGTCCGACCAATCGGACGATGACTTGGGCTTCGGTCTTTTCGATTAAGGTAATTATCACACAGTTTTCCATTTTCGTTGACATGCCAATTCATTATGATGATTAACCTTTTAAAACACCATCTTTCGGATGAGATTCTATGATTATTATTTTTAATCTGAGCTATATTTGTTAATTATTTAATATTCTAGTAGCATGTTCGATGTGTTGTCTCATTCGTTTATTGATGTTTCAGGTGGATCTCTTGATGGAAGCGTCATTTCATCGTTTTAAGTACTTTTACCTTTTGATTTGTACAAGAAAACAATAAACCCCTTAAAAAAAAATGTGAGGCATTTACTTTAATGTCGAAAAAAATGGTAAAAGCGTGCTCGCCTCTGATGATTTGGTAAGCAATCATTTTATTAAAATTATTTTGAACTTGATCGTAATATTTGTTCATGGTTTTGCAGGTAGATGTTTTGAATTGGTGACTCCTTACATTATTTTCAGGTAATTATTACTTCCTCTGTAATATTTTGTATACACTTTCATGATGATATTTTACTTATTTACCATCTTTCGGGGCTGAGAGCTCTTGATGATACAACTTTTAACTGATGTTACTCCACTCCCCCTACTGTTTATTTGTTGTAGTTGAGGACACGAATTTATAGGTGTGTGTATTTTGTTTGTTTCAGGTCTTGAATGGAATCCGATCGCTCCCATCTTCTCACCCACCCGTAAGGTTACTCTTGATAAGTTATTTTTGTTTGATCGATTAGGGTTGTTTGTTGGTTGGCATGGGCAGTGTGCCCTATTTTTTTCAAGTAGAATGTCTCAGGATGTGTACTTGGAGGATAGGCCATTTAGGTGAGGTTCTTTATGCGAATAGCCTTCAATTTTTTTTTAAAATGTGTATTTGCTGTTAATTGGGTTTGTAAATTAGAGCCGACTGTCTCTGTGTGGGACCGCGTGGCTCGGGCAAAACACTTCTCCTGAAAAGTTTGCGTTCGATCGGTCCATCGTCCGTCGACTGGACATCAAGCTCAGGACCAACAGTCGGTAACAGTCTGTACCGGATATCTGTGGCGAAAAGTGACTCGAACTCAGCCTCATCCACTGGTATTGGTGGTTTGACGAACGTTGGTAGCGCCAATACTAATGGATCGAGTCATCATCAAGGGGTTAATAATTTGACCGAATTAACGGTGTGTGAAATCGGAGGCACTCTAGCGCCTCTCTGGCCTCGATTCTATCGAGACATGACTAAAGTGATGTTTGTCGTCGATGCGAGCAATCTGTGTCAAATATCAGCCGCCGGTGTGCTTTTATACTCGCTTTTGGCTCATCCTCTACTCCAACAGGCTCGAGTGAGTGCCTACATATTCTAGTCAATTACCAAGGTCATTCTTAATGGGGTCGTTCCGTTCTTTTCTTTTCTCGTAGATTCTGTTAGTTCTGTCAAAAATGGACGCGTCTTACAGGCAAATGAGAAACGAGGCGTTATTGATGCTTCAAATGAAAAGGCTTCAAGAACAAGTTTCTCAGAAAATAACAGTCTTGGAAGCGAGTTCCTTTTCCAAAGAAGGTCTCGAAGACATTAAAAATTGGCTAGCTTTAATGTAGTCAAATGTTTAGTTATCGTTTCATAAGACAAGTGCGTTCGGTGACTTTTATTTTTTGCGGCGTCACGTTCTTTATGCTCCCAGCAACACGCTGGAGGCGATCGTGACGTCTTCATGTATACAAACATTGGTTTATATTCTTGTAATTCCTTTGTTTTTGTCAACGTGAACGTGTCATTCATTCAGTGAAGTCCATTTTATCATAATAATTTGAGTTGCTATGGTTGTGGGGGAAGGGGGGGGGTAAAATGTATGAAAACCGCCGGGAAAATACCCTGACTAATTTCAATCGTTGAGAGAGGGACTACCATGTGGGGGGCTCGGCGGGAAAAACCTTAAAGTCACGGTTTCCGCCATTTACTCAATAATTTATTTCTGTGAAATATCAAATGTTCTCAATTCAACCCCATAAATAGCAATTTTTCATGATTTCAGCCGTGAATTAGCGTTTCACCTAATTTTGGCCTCCTAGCGAGCGAGCCATCAATGAGAGTTTTGTTTCCCAAAACAACGCCTGCAAATTAACGCCTTTTCTGAATTTTTAGCCGCGAATTAGCGCATTATCCTCATTTAGCCGTGGATTAGCGATTTTGTTCACTTTCAGCTACGAAGGAGCCGTAACGCGCGTTTTCTCCATTTCAACAGCGAATTCGCGTTTTTAACCACACCAGCGCTCCTTCTCAATTTTCTGTGAATTAGAAAATCTTCTCAAACTAACTCCCCCCCCCCCATGTAGCCCCTTTTCTTCATGTTAGTCACAGATCAGCGATTTTATGTAATTTTTGCGATTATCCACCATTTTAGCCGTGAATCAGTTATTTAACTGGATTTTTGCAGTGAATTCGTGTTTAATTCCTTATTTCAGCCGCTAATTAGCGTTTTTCTCAATTTCATCCACGAATTAGCAACTTTTCTTAATTTTAATTGCGAATTAGCGAGATTTGTTTCGCTCTTAGCTATAGATTAGCGTTTTTTCGCAGTATGAGTCACGAACTTGCCTTCAGAGGCTGAAAATGGTCGTTTCAATACTTCTTGCCTCTAAGCGTTCTTTTTTGCAATTTATTGTCCACTTTAGCCGTGAATACGTGATTTTAGCCGCTAAAGAGCGATTTCTACTTTCCTGTGAATAACACTTTTTCCCAATTTGAGCTGAAAACGAGAGTTATTATTTATGACAGGCTAATTATAGTGAATTTTTCAATATTAGCTGCGTTTTTTTTTTTTTACACTTGACATTTTTCCTTCAATTTTTGCTATGGATTAGCGTTTATTCTTTAGTTTTAGCCTCGAACAGAAGCTACGCATTGCGTTTTGTCAATTTTTCAAGATTTAGTGACTTTAACCAATTTTGGCCACGGGTTAGCGCTTTTAACCAATTTTAGCAGTGTAGTAGGGATTGGCGGTTGGTATTGGCGATTTTCCTTCATTTTTGCCACGATTAGGCGTTTTCCTCATTTTCAGCTGCAGATTAGCCTTTTTTTCATTTTTAGCAGCGAATTAGCACTTTTTCCTCAGTTTGAGTTGAAAATTAGTGTTTTTCTTAATGTTGGCCGCGCTAATTAATATTTTTGTCAATTTTAGCCGCGTTGTTTTTTTGGGGTTTTAGCCCCGCATGAGCAATTTTTTTCTACGGATTAGCGCTGTTTCTCAGTTTGAGCCTCGATTCTTTGAGAAGCTATACAGATTTTCGTTTTCTCTATTTCAGCCGCGAATTAGTGATTTTTCTTTATTTCAGCTGTGAAATAGCGGTTTCTGATAATTTGCAGCGAATTAGCACATCCCGTCTTTCTCCCATATAGATGGAACTGCTGTAATTTTCAATTCCCCCTTTTCAATAGTTCGGAAGATCTTGAAAGAAAAGCCTACTTCCCCTTTTTCGTCCATTTGTGCTAATCAGTTCCCGAAAAACAAGAAAATACATAATTAACATCAATTAATTGTGTTATACGCATGTAAGTACACACGGGTGTTTCAGAATAACTACAAAAAAGTAAAATGGGTTAAAATATAATTGATTTGCAATCAAAAAAGCCAAATACATCATGGTCCGAAACTCAATAGTTTCCGAGATATGATTTTTCAATCGTTATTTAGAGCAGTATCTCGCTTTTCTCAATAAAATGAGATTTTGTCGTTTCCAAACGAACTTCTGGCGCCGGATTTGCAAAGAACACTTTTTTTTTTCTGTTAGGAATGACAGTTTCCGAGAGAATGAGCCATTTTTTATCACGACGACACCGGCTCAAAGCTGCGCAAACTGGAAAATGCTAAATTTTGTGATAAAAGTCAACACTAATAGCGTTTCCCATTTGCCATCTCTTCACTGGCACGTGGAGTGTATGTGACGTCATTGCACTGGCAATAAACATGTAAAAACCTGGTGTGGTGTGGCTTCAAACGGAGCAGTTTTAAGCTAGCTTCATTATTTCTTCCTCCGTGTGGTTTATCTGTTATAAACCTAAAGTTAGGTTTACTTGCACCGTCTAATTTCTCGAGGCAGAAAATGTTGTACAAGCACTGTGTCAGCGCAGGTTGCCGTGGCAAATGGAGCAAAATCTCTGTTACAGTGGTGCGATTCAATTGACAAATGGAGCGCCAAAATTCTTATCAGGAGAACAACAGTGTGCACCAGTGTGGAATTCTCTTGCAAATGGTTAACGCTGTAGGTAAATCACGATGCACAAAAACGTCCTGGTGATAAAAAAGGACTCATTCTCTCGACAACTGTCATTCCTATCAGTAAAAACGTGTTATTTTCGAATCCGGCGTCGCCAAAAGTTCGTCCTAAAAAACGCTTGAAAATTCTTATCTAGGAAACTATTGAGTTTCGGACTATGGTGTATTTCGCCTTCTTGATTGCAAATCAGGCCTACTTTCTCCAATTCATTTTTTTTGCAATTATTCTGAAATACCCTATTATAAGTAGGGTTGGCAGACGTCGTTGTATTTCACGGGATAGTCCCAGCTTTTGCTAATTGTCCCGCATCCTTAGACCGGTCGTCCACTGGAAGCGTTCTGAGCGGCGCTACAACGAGCGTACATCCAAAAAGGCTTAAATTGATTTCACTGCAGCTAAGCATACAGTGGACGATGTCACGAGTTCAATTTGAGCACGTGGGGTGTACGCTCGTTGTAGCGCCGCTCGAAAACCCTTCCAGTGTACGACAGACCCTTAAGGGGCCCACACACGGTCAAACATGCTTGACAAGCATGTTTGCCAACCTCGTTTGACAAGCAGATTTGATCGTGTGTGGGGTCATGTTTCAAGGTTTGAAGGATTGACATCACGTTTGACGGTTTTCAGTCACTGCCAGAAAATTTGCTCTCAAACATTTGGTTTGACAAACATGTTTGATCGTGTGTGTGTTTCAAACCATCAAACCTTCAAACCACAAAGAAAAAAGGGTATTGGGGTGATTTTTATGATAATGAAAAAATTGGTTTTTCATAATCCTTTGACTAAATATATGGAGTTTCACGAGGAAAGGACATACTTTCCTGGAAACATGGAGCATACTTGCACACTTTACGTCTATAAGATAGACGATAAGAAAAAAGAATATATTTATTAAAAATCTCTGAGCACATCTCAGCTCTTCCAAGAGATTTGCGTGGCCAAAGTACCTCTTTTCATGAGCCATTGTTAGGTCCACATAGACCTTTTCTTCTTCCTGTGGGCTTTATTCTGCGGCTTCGGCCCTGATAAGGCAATAAAAATAACTCAAATGGTTAATATCCATACTTAAACATATTATGAACGCAAAATGAGCACTGCTGAAGCTTGGGCGCACGTTTGAAGTTGAAGCTTGACGACAAGTTTGACCGTGTGGGTGCGACATCAAACGTCAAACATGCTTGACGAGCGAAACTAATAAAACCATGCTTGTCAAGCATGTTTGACCGCGTGTGGGCCCCTTTAGGATTGCCTTTTCAGAGGAATACGAGTGGGAGCAATAATAGGCAAGGCAGGAGAATGGATATCGACGGGTTGGAACAGACTGATCACTAGGGATCGGATTTTCATTGCGACGAATTTGTTTGCATTAAATTGCATATTTGGGGGATAGCAGCAGGAAAACGCATAATTTAGGGTTAAAAGCATAAAATTACTTATTTTTTTAAGAAAATAAAATATTCCTGATCTGACCACACAGTGCATAAACGCCCAACGCGTTCATTTTTTATTATTGACGCACAAAAAATATTCTAGAACAACAAAATTAGTGGACGTTGAAAAGTGCGGCGTGGGACAGAGTTGAAATAACAGCCAAACGCAACTCCCGATGAAAACTGCATGCTTCAGCGAGAAAACCGCTTATTGTAGGCTCAGCGAGCGGCCCAAAGATACGCTACTCTTTTTTCATTTAATAATAAGAACTGCTATCGACTTAAGGGCTAATAAAAATACAAAATTATGTAGGCGACGTTTCGACGGTTGGTTCTCCGTCCTCTTCTGGCCTTCAATGACTGTATTCTTTTTCTTAAAAGATCCAAACATGATAAAATTCCGGTGTATGGACAACGCACAGTTCCACCTATGTCATTCCCTTCAGTAACATGTACAGGAACTCGTTGGAAAACTTGTATATAGTGGTAACTGTATGGTCACACCTTTGTCTCAGTAACACTCAATGAAACTACTCAATAAAAAAAATTCTATTGTACTTCTACTCTTTTTTCGTTTGAGAACAAGGATTGCGCGCATCTAGCCAACTGTTTGAATCGCCTTTCAATTCTATGTAATTTCTAGTTTTTTTCTGCTTTTCATACTATCACTTCTTAGCTTAGTTCGTTTTTAGCTTGATTCGTTAGAACGAATCACTTTAGCAAGTAAACTGAACGCATTCGCCAGGGAGTTTGAAAACGTTTTCAAACGGACTAATTGTTACTTTGAATATCTGGCCTTTTTTGTTTGTATTTGTCGGGGTTTAAAGCGCCCCATACACTGTCAGTTTAACTGAAGGCAATCGTGAGGCCGTCGATCGGGGTTAAGCGCCCCATACACTATGCGATTGCCTGCAGGCCGCCGCCTCAAGAGGCGACCGTCCGGCCAAAATCGACGGGTATCATACACTGTCAGTCAACGATCTCACGTCCGATCCTACGGCCACACACCTTCAGTTTTCACGGACTGCAGGTGGACTGCAGTCCATGGCCTTCAGATTAACTGAAAATGTGTGGGTAACCCCGATCGACCGCCTCATGATTGCCTTCAGTTAAACTGACCGTGTATGGGGCGCTTTACCCACACATTTCCAGTAATCTGAAGGCCATGGACTGCAGTCCACCTGCAGTCCGTGAAAACTGAAGGTATGTGGCCGTAGGACCGGCTAGGATCGGACGTGAGATCGTTGACTGACAGTGTATGATACCCGTCGATTTTGGCCGGACGGTCGCCTCTTGAGGCGACGGCCTGCAGGCAATCGCATAGTGTATGGGACGCTTAAGTTTTTTTTTCATTTTTTATATATTAAAATATATCAAGTTACTGATTCTCTTACGATTCTGTTCTGTGCCATAATTCCCAACCCCCTACATACAAAACCAACGAAAGGAAGAGTAAAAAAATTCCTCTGATTTGATTTTGTTGGTGCATATTTAAGCGCATATTTCCTCAATTTTAAGGGCATTTTATAGGGCATATTTTGCAGTTTTTTAAAGCATAAAAATCCGATCCCTACTGATCACAAAAGCTCAAACTTGATTTTAAAGCTCGCGTGCACGGACTTGTCATGCGGCCCGTATAACACATTTCTTGTTGAGCTGTCTGGCTAAGTGGCAATGGCAACCCTTCGGTGCATGCCTCATGATTTTAAAAGTTTAAACTTGAAGAAGTACTGTACCTTACTCAGTGAAGTCAAAATCCAATCGACCGTCCGAACAACACAAACTAAAAAACATGAACCCAAACGCAGAACGGCGGCTGGCACCCTTCACCTTCCCTTCCGCCACAGTTGTAGATTGTAGGATAAGTGATTTTTTTATTTCACCCCAAATCAAATATCGGGTGCTTCTTAAAGGGGGACGTTTAATTTTTAACTACCGGATGGACAAAATTCAGCTAACTCAACGTAGGTAATAATATAACTTTTAATGGTTCCGTTCAAATTATATTCTGCACTTTGAGTTGGGAATGCTATGAGGAGAGCTTTTCACAATGTCTCCAACTCAACGAGGTATCTCATCGGAAGAGTTTAGGACTCACACTCGGGGAAGTTTTCTGGAAATAAATGTAAGTAATGTGAATGTAATACGTAAAATGAGTAAATCTAGAAATGTCTTCGTCTCCTAGCACACTCACGTTATCTAACAATTAACATTACATTCGAATTAATTTTTTTTCTTGTATTTATTGTTATTTTACCACTGATTTTCGGTAAAGCTTGCAATACAACCTTCTGGAGACCTAAAAGAAATTTGCTTATCGAAGTCTACCCGCCATTTTTCTTCTCCGTTGAGTTTCGCTACTGCAGGTCCCTTATAGAAGCTGATGTCTCTGTAAAGTCATCCTATCTTCCTCTTATAGGTCCATCCGAAGCTCTCTCCGAAGATCTCTACAACTTCGGTAATAATGGAAACCTTCAGCCTTTTTGGTCTTGTAGAACGCTATTGCAAGTTTTTCAGAAATAGTTGTGCTTCTGTAAACAGCTTCTGTTAGACTTACGCGAAGTACTACCGAAGTCGAATTGTTAGTTGGGCCCCCTCCCCCCATCATCCTATTTTGCTGGGTTCACCCATTAAAAAATCCCAAGTTCACGGGATTGACTCAATCAAAAAGCAATTTCACGGGTTTTGGTAAAAAAAAAAAAAAAAAAAAAAAAAATCAATTCCACCGGTTTGGCTCTTTCAAAACCAAACTTCGCGGGGGGTTTGTCTCTCCAAAAAAAAAAAAAACTTGGTTTCGCGGGTCTGACCCACTCGAAATGCCAATTTGATGGATCCACATTTTCAAGGGGCAGCTATCGAAGAAACTGGGAGAGAACAAGCGGGCTAAAACTGTGTAGTTGGCGTCGGGGTCGCGTGCCGGTTAAAAAAAAAAAAATTGTATCAATAATTCACGTAACGCGCAGTTAACTTCAAGTCGTCATCATTCCTCGGTTGGTTTACATTTCCATATTCCTCGTTTTTTCTTTCTTCTTGATTACTTATTGTTGCGCAACTTTATGGGGGAAAAATCAAGCTGGGAATAATGTTTGGGGGGGGGGGGGAGTGGAGTCACGCAAAAAATCACGGACCTTATTTTACAAAAACACAAAATTTATTGTCGAGTCATTGAAAAGCGCGAACTTTTTATCAATAATGAGACGAGGAAAAATGTTGGTGAACCGCCTGTTTGGGTTCGTAGTGACGAGTCGCCGCGCCGCGTGTCCAATTTTCTTCACCTCGGCGTTAAAACCACTGTGGTCGTCGGCCGTGTAGTGAACTTCGCGAGTCGTGCCGTCGGCCTCTTTCAACGTGTAAAATCCTCTGACGACCCCACCGTGGCGGGTCTCGTGAGCGGTTTTGATGTCGCCGGTGTGAGTGTCGTGGACTTTGTACTCGTACCCGTAGTTGGACGGTGACTGAAAATTGAGACGGTTTTTAAAGCGGTGGAGTCGACAGAGCTATAAGAAAACAAAAACAAAAAACGTAGGGGGGGGGTGTAACTTACGTGGTGGCTCGGCTGGTATTCAGCGTGTTGGTAGCCGTCGTCGGTGCCTTGTCCGATGTACGCCGCATTGGTGGTGACCATGAGAAAAGCGAAAATGACGAATGAGTTCATTTTATTCAGTTTCTTTCACTGTCTTCTGAGTGATCGGCAGTTGATTTCTGATGCTTTCCTCTGGTAATTAATTTCTTTTTATACAAGCGTTCCGTGTAACACAAAGTAGGCTGATGAATTCCTCCTTCTTCTGTCCAAGCTCTCACTCGAAAATTAGAATTTTGGTTTCGCAATTGAATAATAAGATACACACTCATGAAATAATATCCTCTTGTTGCTTAAAAATGACCTGAAATTTCTTGAAATTATCCCCTTGAGTAGGTAGCTGGGATTGGAATAGTTTTTGTCACAGCTTGTCCCCTGAATAATCGATAATTCACTACATCCCAATAATTTTTCGTCTGGCAAATTTGATCATCGAACTAATAAAAGTGGGACATTTTTTTTTAAAGTCATAGATGGTCTTTTTTTTTTTATTATTTTATTTTTTTAATTAATTTGGCATCAGCTAGAAAACCATAGCCAGAGGCGTTCCATGGGTTTAAACTGCAAGGTGACTGTCTTTTAAAAAATCATACAGGAGTTTGTAGACTGATGGGCAACTTGATTCTAAAATAGTTAAATAATTAAATGGACAGCAGAAGAGACTTGGAAGTCTGCTGAAAAACATATTTCGAGATCCTTCGTACTGTCTGCAGACCATCACTGCGTGCTCCAGCGTCCCCGGTTCCTGACATGTAGGACATTCAGAAGCTGTCGTTAAATTCAATTTAAATAAATAATGCTGACAAAGACCATGATTAGTTCTCAGCCTACATATGCTTTTTACTCCGTCCTTGGATAGAGAACTTTCAGAGAACCAAGTTTTATTTAAAACACGAGGGAATATTCGTTAATAAAATGCTCCCTTATTTGAGGACACATAAGTCTGATTCCAATCTTCAAGATGGATGGGAATAATTTTTTTGAAGAAATCAAAATAAGGGAATGTGTAGTTCAATTTTACAGCCGAAGAATCGGTATGGGCGGTTTTGGCTAATATGTCCGCATTTTCATTGCCCGTTACACCCCTGTGGGCCGGAATCCACATTAGAGATACCGATTTATTTTCCTCCTTTATATCGGACAATAATTTAATTATTTCTATCATAGTCTTGTGAGTTTTCGACGACATTTTAATGTTTTCAAATGTACTAACTACGCTTTTGCTGTCACACAAGATTAATAATTTATTGTGATTTATTGCCTCAACGTAATATTTAATAGCTTCAAATATGGCCACCAGTTCAGCCATGAAAACAGAGGTGTTGGGATCTAGTAAAAATTGTTTACGACATTGAGTTCTTGGGTCGTAAATTGCACAGGATACTCCCAAATTCGATGCAGAACCATCTGTGAAAATCTGATAATGGTCCGGATATAATAACGTAATTTGTGATTCGGGCACGATGAAGGTGGGGGTACATGGCAAAAGAGAGCCACTGAAATAATTTACTTCGATATCCAACCCATTCTGTAGGAACCACGAAAAATTTAACTTCAGAGTCAACAGGAAACAGAAGGCCATCCATAGTAATGCTTGTTGGGAGAGGGAATGATCTGGAGCGTGAGAAAGGGATTACAGTCGATTTAGAAGGTGAAATATCAAGGCCTAAGTTAATCAAAAAGCACCGAAGGGCTTTAAGTCCTTCTTCGAGAATTGGCAATGCTACTGTGGGTGACGAGGCTACCACGTAGAGGCACACGTCGTCAGCGTATTGTAGAATACGCACACCTGGAGGTAAGAATTTCTCTATCGCGTACACATAAATGGCGTATAATAGTGGGCTTAGAATACCTCCTTGTGGCAAACCAAGTTGAGCTATGCGAGGACCTAGCATTTTGTCATTTACGAGTAATTGAATGATCCGGTTGTTCGTTAACGACAACACTAATTTGACAAATTGCGGACAGATACCTATATCGAGCATTTGATTTGCCAGAGTTGTTAGATTAACATTATCAAAGGCTCCAGAAACATCTAACATTAAGGCCAAGACAGTTTGTTTTTTCTGAAAACGCGTGATAAACGTCGGTGACTAAATGAGTGATGCTGTCGAGACAGGATCTGCCCTTACGAAAACCGAACTGACTGTACGGGAAAATGTTATTATGTTCGAGCCAGTATTCAAGCCTGTGCTTGAGCACTCTTTCGAATGTTTTCAAGACGCAAGATGACAAGGAAATAGGTCTATACGACTCCACAAGATTTGGTGTTTTGCCTGGTTTAAGTATGGGTGTGACACAATAGTTTTTCCAGTCAGGAGGGATTTCACCTGTTTCTATGGCTTCATTGAAAGTATGTATCTATTGACATCTTTCATAAATACCGCAGCGCTCTTGCCGAGCTAAGATGAACTAACCATCTGGGGTAACATCTGACCGGTGTCACTTGCTTTGTTTTGTTTATTGTGGTCGTGAGAAAGAAAATTATTGAAGTAAATCCAATTGAAAATTGAAGGATACCCCAGAAAGTCGTTTCACTTAGTCGTCACATGAGCGCTGGTGTATTTATGAAAGATGTCAATTCGATGTCGTCGAGTTTAGACGAGACAGGTAAATTTTTAATTATAGGGTAAAGCCTGGTGCCGTATTAATAGCATTGGAAATCACGCAATCCAATTCAGTAATGGAGACATTTCTAATTAACATATCGTCGGCTAAGGCGTGATACCTCGTAAGTGACAATTTGGCGAAAAATAGTTTTTGGTATCAAATTTTTCGTTAGATACCTAACTTGATTATCATACATTTTGTTTTCAAGATAATCAATATAATTTTTATGGGAGAATTGCCAAACATTTGAAATTGATGTAAAAATAGGGATTTTTAAAATGATTTTTTGTTCTCCTGTAAAGTTTGGTTTTTGGACATACGAGGTATCACGCCTTAGCCGACGATATTTGACATTTTTGGGGTTCTAGGGCTATCAAAACTTATCTGTGGCGATACCATATCGGGAGTGAGTTTTTGTATAAATTCTTCACACCAGTCACCAGGCGTGATAGAGTTCTGTACTAGAGCTGGATTTTTTAGTTTTCTGATTTTGGACCATATTTCTTTAATGGGGGTACTTTTATTTAAGCTATCGCAATACTCTCGCCAGGCTTTACGTTTAGCTCTTTTATATACTAGTTTAGCACGAGCACTTCGATTCTTGTAAGTTAAATAAGTCGTTAAATTGGCAACTTGTTTGTAATCATTATAAGCTCTCGCTCTCTCTTTCGTGACGTGCAAACATTCTCGATTCCACCATTCTACTGGGTACTTTTTTATTGTTTGTCTTGTAGAGCGAAGAGGCATCGATACTTCACAAGCTTCATTGATATTTTTGACCAGTGCCTCATATGTAGCACTATTCTTATCTGACAGATGTGATCGAAATTTATCCCAATCTGCCCTATCCGATCACCACTTTCTAAAAGTAGGAAATACTATGGAACTAGGTGTATATAACGTCGAGCTTACACGAATCGGGAGGTGATCAGATCCCATTGGGTCTTGAATAACCTCCCACGTGAAATAGGGAGCAATTCCGGAAGAACAGAAAGTTAAATCAATTGCGGATAGATTACTTGGATTTGGAGAATTTATGCAAGTGGGTGCTCCTGTGTTTAAAAAGATATGGTTGGAAGAGCTTGCTGCGTTAAGAAGATCAACGCCGATGGAAGGGCATAGCCCAACACGATTCGAGTTTCGAGAAAAAATGGCTCCCCGGCGGGATTTGAACCCGCAACCTCTGGATTACCAGTCCAGCACGCTGCCATTTGCGCCACGGAGACGCCTATGGGAGTCGTACTCCGAGGGATAAGCTAAGGCGAACCCCACCCAGGTCCATTGTTTCTCGAAACTCTAGGCGCTTCTCCTGATCGGTAAACCACGCCGAATTTTATCTTATCTAGATGTTGTTAGATGGATATTAATGAATAAATCTGTCGCCGGTATTTTAATTAATAAATTAATTAGTCTGATATTATCCGGACGACGATGGAAGGGCATAGCCCAACACGATTCGAGTTTCGAGAAAAAATGGCTCCCCGGCGGGATTTGAACCCGCAACCTCTGGATTACCAGTCCAGCACGCTGCCATTTGCGCCACGGAGACGCCTATGGGAGTCGTACTCCGAGGGATAAGCTAAGCCGAACCCCACCCGAGAAACAATGGACCTGGGTGGGGTTCGGCTTAGCTTATCCCTCGGAGTACGACTCCCATAGGCGTCTCCGTGGCGCAAATGGCAGCGTGCTGGACTGGTAATCCAGAGGTTGCGGGTTCAAATCCCGCCGGGGAGCCATTTTTTCTCGAAACTCGAATCGTGTTGGGCTATGCCCTTCCATCGTCGTCCGGATAATATCAGACTAATTAATTTATTAATTAAAATACCGGCGACAGATTTATTCATTAATATCCATCTAAGATCAACGCCTTTTTTCTGGGAAAATGTCGAACCAAATGCTGTATTGTGACAGTTGAAATCCCCAAGAATTATAGAAGGATGTGGAACCGAGTTAAAGAAGGCTTCCCAATGGTGTTGACTAATACTGTTGACTGGATTGTTATACAGGGTGTACAAAAAGCGACTGGACAGAGAAAAACCAGTGAAGGGGCAACTCATTTCTGATCGAAATGACTATTTGCACTTTTCCGAAATTCCGCTTTGCTTCCGAGATATTCACAATTTTCTGATTTTTTTCAGAAACAGCTAGTTCCACACGCAATAATTGTTGCAATGGCAAAAATGATGAGCCCATTGGCGAGAGCACAAAATTTTCTATTTGAAGAGCCTATTTTTATCCAGATCAGACGATGTCTACTACGTTTTGAATCAGCTTATTAGCGAGGAAACTTAATTCCGGAAGTATTGGTGATATGGTGGTGTAGTCAGAAAATTACGGTTTTTGCCAATAAGCTGATTCAAAACGTAGAAGATGTCGTCTGATCTAGATTAAAAAAGGCTCTTTAAATAGAACATTTTGTGCTCTTTCCAATGGGCTCATCATTTTTGCCATTGCAACAATTACTGCGTGTGCAACAAGCTGTTTCTGAAAAAATCAGAAAATGGCGGATATCTCGGAAACAAAGCGGAATTTCGCAAAAGTGCAAATAGTCATGCACGTGAACCTGGCGGCACACATATCACCAAACTCGACGAAAATGGTGCCATTCGTTTGTTTACTGTTTGTTTACGTTTGTTTAGCCAAAATTTTCGTTTGTTCAGCCCTGCAAAATACAATTTTTTAAAAAACAAAATGTGTGCCGCCAACTTCACGCAACGGCACACAAGACCCCAATCGTTTGTTTCGCTACATATTCAGACACAACTTCGTTTGTTTACGTTTGTTTAGCCCAAATTTTCGTTTGTTTAGCACTGCAACATACAATTTTTTAAAAAACAAAATGTGTGCCGCCAACTTCACGCAACGGCACACATGACCCCAATCGTTTGTTTCGTTACATATATGGACAGACCTTCGTTTGTTTACGTTTGTTTAGCCCAAATTTTCGTTTGTTTAGCCCAGCAAAACAAACATTTATGAGAAAATACATCATGTGTGCCGCCAACTTCACGCAACGGCACACATGAGCCCAATCGTTTGTTTCGCTACATGTTCGGACTGAACTTCGTTTGTTTACGTTTGTTTAGCCCAAATTTACGTTTGTTCAGTCCAAATTTTCGTTTGTTTAGCACAGCAAAACATGTGTTTATAAGAAAATACATCATGTGTGCCGCCAACGAAAATTTGGACTAAACAAACGTAAATTTGGGCTAAACAAACGTAAACAAACGAAGTTCTCTCCGAATATGTAGCGAAACAAACGATTGGGTTCATGTGTGCCGTTGCGTGAAGATGGCGGTACACATGATGTATTTTCTCATAAGTACATGTTTTGCTGGGCTAAACAAACGAAAATTTGGGCTAAACAAACGTAAACAAACGAAGTTCTGTCCTAATATGTAACGAAACAAACGATCGGGGTCATGCGTGCCGTTGCGTGAAGTTGGCGGTACACATGATGTATTTTCTCATAAGTACATGTTTTGCTGGGCTAAACAAACGAAAATTTGGGCTAAACAAACGTAAACAAACGAAGTTCTGTCCTAATATGTAGCGAAACAAACGATCGGGGTCATGTGTGCCGTTGCGTGAAGTTGGCGGCACACATGATGTATTTTCTCATAAATACATGTTTTGCTGGGCTAAACAAACGAAAATTTGGGCTAAACAAACGTAAACAAACGAAGTTCTGTCCGAATATGGAACGAAACAAACGATCGGGGTCATGTGTGCCGTTGCGTGAAGTTGGCGGCACACATGATGTATTTTCTCATAAATACATGTTTTGCTGGGCTAAACAAACGAAAATTTGGGCTAAACAAACGTAAACAAACGAAGTTCTGTCCGAATATGGAACGAAACAAACGATCGGGGTCATGTGTGCCGTTGCGTGAAGTTGGCGGCACACATGATGTATTTTCTCATAAGTACATGTTTTGCTGGGCTAAACAAACGAAAATTTGGGCTAAACAAACGTAAACAAACGAAGTTCTGTCCGAATATGTAGCGAAACAAACGATTGGGGTCATGTGTGCCGTTGTGTGAAGTTGGCGGCACACATTTTGTTTTTTAGAAAATTGTATATTGCAGGGCTAAACAAACGAAAATTTGGGCTAAACAAACGAAGTTCTGTCCGAATATGTAGCGAAACAAGCGATTGGGGTCATGTGTGCCGTTGTGTGAAGTTGGCGGCACACATTTTGTTTTTTAAAAAATTGTATATTGCAGGGCTAAACAAACGAAAATTTGGGCTAAACAAACGTAAACAAACGAAGTTGTGTCTGAATATGTAGCGAAACAAACGATCGGGGTCATGTGTGCCGTTGCGTGAAGTTGGCGGCACACATTTTGTTTTTTAAAAAATTGTATGTTGCAGGGCTAAACAAACGAAAATTTGGGCTAAACAAACGTAAACAAACGAAGTTGTGTCTGAATATGTAGCGAAACAAACGATCGGGGTCATGTGTACTGTTGCGTGAAGTTGGCGGCACACATTTTGTTTTTTAAAAAATTGTATGTTGCAGGGCTAAACAAACGAAAATTTGGGCTAAACAAACGTAAACAAACGAAGTTGTGTCGGAATATGTAGCGAAACAAACGATTGGGGTCATGTGTGCCGTTGCGTGAAGTTGGCGGCACACATGATGTATTTTCTCATAAGTACATGTTTTGCTGGGCTAAAAATTTGGGCTAAACAAACGTAAACAAACGAAGTTCTGTCCGAATATGTAGCGAAACAAACGATTGGGGTCATGTGTGCCGTTGCGTGAAGTTGGCGGCACACATGATGTATTTTCTCATAAGTACATGTTTTGCTGGGCTAAACAAACGAAAATTTGGGCTAAACAAACGTAAACAAACGAAGTTCTGTCCGAATATGTAGCGAAACAAACGATCGGGGTCATGTGTGCCGTTGCGTGAAGTTGGCGGCACACATTTTGTTTTTTAAAAAATTGTATGTTGCAGGGCTAAACAAACGAAAATTTGGGCTAAACAAACGTAAACAAACGAAGTTGTGTCTGAATATGTAGCGAAACAAACGATCGGGGTCATGTGTGCCGTTGCGTGAAGTTGGCGGCACACATTTTGTTTTTTAAAAAATTGTATGTTGCAGGGCTAAACAAACGAAAATTTGGGCTAAACAAACGTAAACAAACGAAGTTGTGTCGGAATATGTAGCGAAACAAACGATTGGGGTCATGTGTGCCGTTGCGTGAAGTTGGCGGCACACATGATGTATTTTCTCATAAGTACATGTTTTGCTGGGCTAAAAATTTGGGCTAAACAAACGTAAACAAACGAAGTTGTGTCTGAATATGTAGCGAAACAAACGATCGGGGTCATGTGTGCCGTTGCGTGAAGTTGGCGGCACACATGATGTATTTTCTCATAAGTACATGTTTTGCTGGGCTAAACAAACGAAAATTTGGGCTAAACAAACGTAAACAAACGAAGTTCTGTCCGAATATGGAACGAAACAAACGATCGGGGTCATGTGTGCCGTTGCGTGAAGTTGGCGGCACACATGATGTATTTTCTCATAAGTACATGTTTTGCTGGGCTAAACAAACGAAAATTTGGGCTAAACAAACGTAAACAAACGAAGTTGTGTCTGAATATGTAGCGAAACAAACGATCGGGGTCATGTGTGCCGTTGCGTGAAGTTGGCGGCACACATGATGTATTTTCTCATAAATACATGTTTTGCTGGGCTAAACAAACGAAAATTTGGGCTAAACAAACGTAAAAAAACGAAGTTCTGTCCGAATATGGAACGAAACAAACGATCGGGGTCATGTGTGCCGTTGCGTGAAGTTGGCGGCACACATGATGTATTTTCTCATAAGTACATGTTTTGCTGGGCTAAACAAACGAAAATTTGGGCTAAACAAACGTAAACAAACGAAGTTCTGTCCGAATATGTAGCGAAACAAACGATTGGGGTCATGTGTGCCGTTGTGTGAAGTTGGCGGCAAACATTTTATTTTTTAGAAAATTGTATATTGCAGGGCTAAACAAACGAAAATTTGGGCTAAACAAACGTAAACAAACGAAGTTCTGTCCGAATATGTAGCGAAACAAACGATTGGGGTCATGTGTGCCGTTGTGTGAAGTTGGCGGCACACATTTTGTTTTTTAAATAATTGTATATTGCAGGGCTAAACAAACGAAAATTTGGGCTAAACAAACGTAAACAAACGAAGTTGTGTCTGAATATGTAGCGAAACAAACGATCGGGGTCATGTGTGCCGTTGCGTGAAGTTGGCGGCACACATTTTGTTTTTTAAAAAATTGTATATTGCTGGGCTAAACAAACGAAAATTTGGGCTAAACAAACGTAAACAAACGAAGTTCTGTCCGAATATGGAACGAAACAAACGATCGGGGTCATGTGTGCCGTTGCGTGAAGTTGGCGGCACACATGATGTATTTTCTCATAAGTACATGTTTTGCTGGGCTAAACAAACGAAAATTTGGGCTAAACAAACGTAAACAAACGAAGTTCTGTCCGAATATGTAGCGAAACAAACGATTGGGGTCATGTGTGCCGTTGTGTGAAGTTGGCGGCACACATTTGTTTTTTAAAAATTGTATATTGCAGGGCTAAACAAACGAAAATTTGGGCTAAACAAACGTAAACAAACGAAGTTGTGTCTGAATATGTAGCGAAACAAACGATCGGGGTCATGTGTGCCGTTGCGTGAAGTTGGCGGCACACATTTTGTTTTTTAAAAAATTGTATGTTGCAGGGCTAAACAAACGAAAATTTGGGCTAAACAAACGTAAACAAACGAAGTTGTGTCGGAATATGTAGCGAAACAAACGATTGGGGTCATGTGTGCCGTTGCGTGAAGTTGGCGGCACACATGATGTATTTTCTCATAAGTACATGTTTTGCTGGGCTAAAACGAAATTTGGGCTAAACAAACGTAAACGAAGTTGTGTCTGAATATGTAGCGAAACAAACGATCGGGGTCATGTGTGCCGTTGCGTGAAGTTGGCGGCACACATGATGTATTTTCTCATAAGTACATGTTTTGCTGGGCTAAACAAACGAAAATTTGGGCTAAACAAACGTAAACAAACGAAGTTCTGTCCGAATATGTAACGAAACAAACGATCGGGGTCATGTGTGCCGTTGCGTGAAGTTGGCGGCACACATGATGTATTTTCTCATAAGTACATGTTTTGCTGGGCTAAACAAACGAAAATTTGGGCTAAACAAACGTAAACAAACGAAGTTGTGTCTGAATATGTAGCGAAACAAACGATCGGGGTCATGTGTGCCGTTGCGTGAAGTTGGCGGCACACATGATGTATTTTCTCATAAATACATGTTTTGCTGGGCTAAACAAACGAAAATTTGGGCTAAACAAACGTAAACAAACGAAGTTCTGTCCGAATATGGAACGAAACAAACGATCGGGGTCATGTGTGCCGTTGCGTGAAGTTGGCGGCACACATGATGTATTTTCTCATAAGTACATGTTTTGCTGGGCTAAACAAACGAAAATTTGGGCTAAACAAACGTAAACAAACGAAGTTCTGTCCGAATATGTAGCGAAACAAACGATTGGGGTCATGTGTGCCGTTGTGTGAAGTTGGCGGCACACATTTGGTTTTTTAAAAAATTGTATATTGCAGGGCTAAACAAACGAAAATTTGGGCTAAACAAACGTAAACAAACGAAGTTGTGTCTGAATATGTAGCGAAACAAACGATCGGGGTCATGTGTGCTGTTGCGTGAAGTTGGCGGCACACATTTTGTTTTTTAAAAAATTGTATGTTGCAGGGCTAAACAAACGAAAATTTGGGCTAAACAAACGTAAACAAACGAAGTTGTGTCGGAATATGTAGCGAAACAAACGATTGGGGTCATGTGTGCCGTTGCGTGAAGTTGGCGGCACACATGATGTATTTTCTCATAAGTACATGTTTTGCTGGGCTAAAAATTTGGGCTAAACAAACGAAGTTGTGTCTGAATATGTAGCGAAACAAACGATCGGGGTCATGTGTGCCGTTGCGTGAAGTTGGCGGCACACATGATGTATTTTCTCATAATTACATGTTTTGCTGGGCTAAACAAACGAAAATTTGGGCTAAACAAACGTAAACAAACGAAGTTCTGTCCGAATATGGAACGAAACAAACGATCGGGGTCATGTGTGCCGTTGCGTGAAGTTGGCGGCACACATGATGTATTTTCTCATAAGTACATGTTTTGCTGGGCTAAACAAACGAAAATTTGGGCTAAACAAACGTAAACAAACGAAGTTGTGTCTGAATATGTAGCGAAACAAACGATCGGGGTCATGTGTGCCGTTGCGTGAAGTTGGCGGCACACATGATGTATTTTCTCATAAATACATGTTTTGCTGGGCTAAACAAACGAAAATTTGGGCTAAACAAACGTAAACAAACGAAGTTCTGTCCGAATATGGAACGAAACAAACGATCGGGGTCATGTGTGCCGTTGCGTGAAGTTGGCGGCACACATGATGTATTTTCTCATAAGTACATGTTTTGCTGGGCTAAACAAACGAAAATTTGGGCTAAACAAACGTAAACAAACGAAGTTCTGTCCGAATATGTAGCGAAACAAACGATTGGGGTCATGTGTGCCGTTGTGTGAAGTTGGCGGCACACATTTTGTTTTTTAGAAAATTGTATATTGCAGGGCTAAACAAACGAAAATTTGGGCTAAACAAACGTAAACAAACGAAGTTCTGTCCGAATATGTAGCGAAACAAACGATTGGGGTCATGTGTGCCGTTGTGTGAAGTTGGCGGCACACATTTTGTTTTTTAAAAAATTGTATATTGCAGGGCTAAACAAACGAAAATTTGGGCTAAACAAACGTAAACAAACGAAGTTGTGTCTGAATATGTAGCGAAACAAACGATCGGGGTCATGTGTGCCGTTGCGTGAAGTTGGCGGCACACATTTTGTTTTTTAAAAAATTGTATGTTGCAGGGCTAAACAAACGAAAATTTGGGCTAAACAAACGTAAACAAACGAAGTTGTGTCTGAATATGTAGCGAAACAAACGATCGGGGTCATGTGTGCCGTTGCGTGAAGTTGGCGGCACACATTTTGTTTTTTAAAAATTGTATTTTGTAGGGCTAAACAAACGAAAATTTTGGCTAAACAAACGTAAACAAGCAGTAAACAAACGAATGGCGCCATTTTCGTCGTGTTTGGTGATATGTGTTCCGCCAGGTTCACGTGCATCAAATAGTCATTTCGATCAGAAATGAGTTGCCCCTTCACTGGTTTTTCTCTGTCCAGTCGCTTTTTGTACACCCTGTATAGGGAAATTACATTATGAATTGCCACCACACAGAAGATTTAATGACACTCCCACGGTCATCAAACCATCAATGTGATACAGATTATCAATAACTCTAAAATTCAAGTTTTGTTTGATTATAATGGCAACTCCGGCTTTGCCATCAGACCGGTCATTACGAACTAATTGATATCCATTGATTTTATACGTATGATTTGGTTTAAACCATGTTTCCGATATTGCTGCTATATCAAAACTTTCTTGGTTCAGAAAACTCTCGGCCTCACACAGTTTAGATGCAAGGGATCGAGCGTTCCACTGAAAAATATGCAGACGAAGAACCATTTATAGAAAATATAGTATATATACTTATGGATTCGGATTATCTTTATTTTGATTTTCTAGTGTTTCACGAAGCATAATTTTAATATCTTCGGTTGTGAATTTTGATGTGTCAACACCTAGGGATTTTAGCAACTGCTCTATTATAGTAATAAACTCTTGATTAGCAACATTTAGAAGAGATGAGGAAGACGTTGAGGGTGAAAAGCTATGAGGGTTAGAACGAACTAAGCCACCGGAAATATTCTTATGAGTATAGTTATTAATGTGTTCTGTGTGTTTGAATTTAACGGGAGAACGAGAGCGTAGACGTTTAGTAGATCTAGGAAAAGAGCTGGAAGAGGCAAGTCTTTGTGGTATATTGTTTACATTACTCCGGATAAGAGGAGGAAATTCTTTTGTGCTATATAATGGAGGAGCTTTAGACAAAGCAGCAAAACTGTTTCCGGTAACGAAATTTTTGGCTTCATAGTATGGACTATTTGATTCACTCATCACTTTTTTAATTCGTTGTTCTATTCCGAACTGAGAGCAAGAATTCCTATCTGTAGCCGAATGAGGGCCGCCGCAATGGATACATTTACTCCTGTCTTTATCACATTCTTTAGTATCGTGTGAATCACCGCATCTCGCGCAACGAGTAGATCCTTTACACTCATCACTAAAATGACCATAACGAAGGCATTTGGTGCATTGAACGACTTTTTGAACATAAGGATGGACTGCACAGATCACGTGGTGAATGAATACATGAGAGGGGAGGACTTGTCCTCTTATGGTAAATGAAACTGAATATGATGGCACTGAGGAAGAGCCAGCATCAGAATTAACGCGACGGAAAAAACGTTTGACAAAAAGGATATCGAGCTTTTCACCCAAAGGACCACGAACAACTTCTTTAATTTCATCATCACTTAACGTTTTATCTACACCTCGTATTACGCCACGACGACAAGCGAGGTGATGAGGAACGTACATATTAAACCCATTTTCTTTTATGACCGAAGAATCCATAAGTGAGTTAGCCGATGCGTAATTGTTGAGTTCGATTGAAATTCTATTTCGCCCGCTTTTTTTTATAGAAACAATTTTTTCTGACAAGTTTGGATGTTTTTCGAAAATTAATTTTCCGATCGACATTGGTTGTATACGTGATACTCCCATTTTATCTTCATTCTTCTTTCCAGATAAAGAATAAACGGACCGTTATCCGTCTGATTGTAATAGAAAGAGAGACGAGTTTGCTCTTTGTTCTTAACTTGGTCAGTTTTGTTTATTTCTACTCTTTTTTCCACTCTTTGGCCCGTTTCAATAGGAGTATTTCCCGTATGTAACGCTTCCACACTTTCCATATTAACATCGGTATCGGGGGGTTTCCCCCCGTCTACCCCACTCATCTCGGTTTGTGAAGTATTAATACTTAGAGTTAAGTTAAGTTCCTGTCTATAGAAATGAAAGAGAAACAACAAAGAGAAATAAAATAAAAACTTATCGGAAGAGAGACGCTTTACTCGTTCGATGCAGGCAAGAGATGTTCACTCGTCCAAGGTTCGAACTAAACTGTGTCAAAAGATGGTCTATTCTTCAAGAAAACTGCCAAGACAGTAATGGAATATGATTATGAAGTCCCTGCGATTCGGCCATGGTCATAGACATATTTAGCGTCAGGAATTGAGTAAAATGGATCATCTTTTCACGGTTCCCCGCCCTCTTTTTAACAATTAACGTTGTTTTTTTTGACGATTTTTGAAATTAAAAATTAAAAATAAACGTTGTTTTTTTTTTTTCTTTTCTTTTAATCGAAAAAATAGGGCGGAATTGTGACGCAACTTTCAAACAAGTTTTCATTGCGTTCGGAGTTATACAACTGACGAAAATGCGCTAAAATGCCGTCCAGCTGTGTGAATTTGTATTTTCTCCATCCGAAAGAATGGGGGAGGGTGTGGCGACGTACGTCTGCCTAGCGTCAAATTATGGGATTTTCTTTATTCAATCCGCAAATTAGCGCTTTTTCTACATTTCAGCCACGACGAAGTCGCCTCTTTTGAAACAGCGACTTGCCGTTTGGGGAGCTATGCTACTCTCGCCTCCGTACAAGTATAGTGCTGTCTAAGCCTATATCGTCATTAAACACGTACAGGTGCCCCCCGGTTTGACGCCAAAAGAGGTAGCAGTGTCGCCCAAGAAATCGGCCCAGTAAAACAACGATTGCGACACCATGTGCAGACCACAACCAAACAGGTCTAATGTCAATGGCCTTTATCAAGGCGTGGACAACATTCTGCTGAAGATGATCTTCTGGAACGCAGGAGGCTTAACTCAAGACAAGTTTATCGAGCTGACGAATATCATACACTCCAACAAAGCCGACATCTTCGGGGTAGTGGAAGCAGGAGCATGTACAGACCGTCTGGAGTCCTACCAGGTACCAGGATACAGCATCTTTGCCCTACCGAGAGCTAGGCGAGTGGCCTCTGGAATTCTTGTTGGCGTGAAAACGGCCTTAGTAGCCGACTTCACCGTGTTGAAAGAGGCGGACCCAAATGATGGCCTCGAAGCCCGTGGGACTGGATGTCTGGATGGATGCCTGCCGCCGGCAAATAGTGATCCTGTACAACCCTCCATCCAATGTACCCAACCTTGGATGGTTGGAAACTGCTTGGACAACCAACGCAGTTGTCTACGGCGATTTCAATGCCTCCTCCAGCAGATGGGGATATAGCAGGACAACAGCGGTAGGCAGAGCCATTGAGGAATTTATTGACGATAGCCCGGTTGAGGTGATTGAGAACGTACAACGGGGGAACTGGTCACCCGGATCTCATCCTGGCCCACTCTGCACTCAGGGATTGCCTGGAACACTATGTGAGGCCGGCGCCCGGCGTCCTTGGACACAAATTGATGCACCTTGCCTGGAAGGGAGGATCGCGCGCGGATACCCAACCAAAAGCTGCAGTGTGGAACCTAAAGAAGGCTGATTGGAAGCGGTTTACAGTAAAATGCGAGGAATTGCTGTGTAATGTCGACCTTTCAGGAAACATTGATACATGCTATCGCAAACTGAGCACTGCAGTGCTGAGAAGCGCAATGGACTCTATTCCGCGGGGCTGGGTCAAAAACCCAAAGCCCTTTTGGAATGAAAGATTAGGGGAATTGAGGGATGCAAAAAATGCTGCCGACACACTGTATGAAACCCATCCTACTCAAGACAACAAAACGAAACTAAAAGCTGCCGCCGCCAAGCTTAAGAACGAGATCCTGCAGTCCAAGCGAGGATCAGTAAGAACTTTCATGGAGCAGGTGGATTACAGGAAAGATGGAGTGAAGGCCCACCGGTACGTCTCGGAACTCTGTGGGTAACGGGGAGCCCCCAAAAACAAACCTGTGGTCACTCAGTCTGGGAAAACTCTCACACGATATGCGGACATTGCTAGGCACTTCTGCGCCCATTATGCCAAAGTGAGTAACCCACGCCCTAAAGCTAAACGCAAGCTGCATACCCGGCAGACATCTTCTTGCCCGGATGAACTTGAGATGAACCTCTTCTATTCGGAGTTCACTCTCGCGGAACTGGAGAGAGCCATCGAGAGCGCGCCCAAGAGGAAATGTGCGGGATCTGATGGGATTCTGCCAGAGTTTATCAAACACCTGGGGGCAAAGGCCAGGGAGAAGATCCTTGTTTTTATGAATAAGGTCTGGATCAGAGGACATCCCAGTAAGTGGCGAAAGGCTGACATAATCCCCATTGCAAAGAAAGGAAAAAGCGAAAATACCCCCGAGAGTAACAGACCAATTGCTCTGACAAGCATGTTCTCGAAGTTATACGAGAAAATGGTCCTCGAGAGGCTGCAGCTGTACTTGGAAAAACGGCAACTTCTATCAGACAAGCAGACAGCTTTCAGACGGTACCGCAATACCATTGAACATGTGGCTTACCTGTCCCAGGAAGTCAAAAATGCATTCCACCGTAAGCAAAGTATAATAGCTGTGTTTGTAGACTTTAGAACTGCCTTTGACCGGGTCTGGAGGGAGCGATTGCTGGAAAAGATTCTGGGACTGTGCATATCTGGGAATATGTATGAGACCATTCGTTCGTTCCTCTCACAACGGTGGATCAGAGTGAAGTACCGAAGCGTTTGCTCGCCGTACCGGCAGACCCGCCTTGGAGTTCCCCAGGGCGCAGTGCTAAGTCCCACCTTATTCAGCATCATGATTGACGACGTGGTGGCAAAATTGGAGGCCATACCGGGAGTTCGTGCACTGCTGTATGCGGACGATTTGGTGATATGGGCCTCCAGCAGCAACCTGAAAGCGATTGAGGCGTGCCTGGACGAGACTCTGAGGGCTTTAGACAGCTGGGTAAAGGAAAATCGGATTGATGTAAACCCACAAAAATCGGAATTTCAGGTTTTCAGCTTGTCGACTAGACGCCCGCAAGTAAACCTGCTCTTCAACGGCGCCTCACTTCCCCAATCAGAGTCAGCCGCATACCTGGGCTTCCAGCTGGATAGTAGGCTCTGCTGGAAGAAGCATGTCGAGAAGCTCGTACAACAGGGATAGAAGAGGCTAGGACTACTTAGGAGACTGGCAGCAGTGAAGTGGGGAGCCAATCATCAGGACCTCCTGGCCTTGACCTACAAAACGTACCCTGCGGACCCTGCATAGAATATGGAGCTGAGGTCCTGGTAACCGCCTCTGATTGTGCGCTAAAGCCCCTCGACACACTGCAAAATAAGGCACTGAGGCTGATTACAGGTGGAGCAAAGTCAGCCCCCATTGCGGCAATGGAAATCCAATCGGATGTTGAGCCATTGCAGGTCCGAAGGGATATTGCTGCCATCAAGTTCGTAGACCGTATGAAGAGCCTCGGAGTTGAATATTGGGATACGCAGGAGACCTCGTCGCAGCGCCTAGTGACCCAGCAACAACTAAGCAGCAAAGTGGAGGACATAGTTGAGAAGTACGGCATCATACGAGGGCCCCGGCAGCCGATCCCACCACGCAGACTCCCCTGCAAAAATATTGCCCATACGGAGACTGAGCTAGTTGAGAGGGTTAAGAAAGGGGAAACCCCCACTCTTATATTACGAAGCCTAGCTCAGGAAACCATAACCCTACGATACCCCAGCAGCGAGTGGTTACACATCTACACCGATGGGTCAGCCCTGGATGCGAGCAAGAACGCAGGAGCTGGGGCCTACTGTGCGGATTTTGAGCTGTATGCTCCGGTTGGTGGCCAGGCGACAAGCTTTGACGGCGAGGATCGGCAACGCTTGCGTTGGAGAGGATCGGCCGCGACTGCCCATCGCGGGTTGTCTTTTTTATCGACTCCCAGGCAGCGATCCTCTCCATTGGCTCGAGACGGCCGTCAGACCACGTCGGAGTTGTGGAGGCTCGGGACCGGATTGACCAGCTGATCGAGGGTGGCGGGAGGATCGCCCTCCAGTGGATCCCCAGTCACTGTGATCTCCATGGAAATGAAAGAGCCGATGCACTGGCGAAACGTGGGTCCATGGAGACACATCCCTCCGCCCCCACTCAGCCATATCCCTCAGCTCAGCAAAGAGAATCTGCTACAGTCGCAGTCGGGTTGCGGGTGAGGCCAGGAGGCCTCCTCCCAGGCGAGGAGGAAAGTAATCCCATAATTATCCGTAGAAAGGGTCTTCTAAATTCAATTAATTCACTAATCGGCAGACATATAAAGAAAAAGTGACGTTTTAAGCAGGCGCGGATCCAGAGTCGGCTTAAGGAGGGTGCCATGACCCCGTGAAACGCCGTAACTGATTGGCTAAAATATTCCTGGTCCCTAATTAAGTAAACTTAACCTATGGGGGGAGGGGGGAAGGCACGACCGCTCATGTCCCGCCGCTGGAACGTCTGAGTTTTGGACTCGGCGAACCCAATAATCTGCGCGTTCAACCTCGCTCCCGCCTGACCTCTTTGCGACACGTTTTCTGGGGGCAGTTGGGCATTGTCCAAGGGACTCATAAACCACGTCCGGTTCAAATAGAAACACATTAAAAACACAAACATTCAGCATAAACACCATCCCTGGGCAAAAATGATCACATTTTTTTTAATGGGCCAAACCGCGAATTTAGAGGTTTCTCGACACAGGGAGTCCGAAAATCGAGACGAATTTACAATCAGTTGGACGGTTGAAGTGGTTCTCACTGTAATACCACCATTTTTGACCACTTATTGCTCACGTTTGCATAAGGTTGTGTACAGTACGTTGAACATGCTATCTGCACATCAACAGCTGCCTGAATTACAGTAGAGTTCCAAGCCTCGCTACACGGTAAAGCTTCAACCTTGGTAGGCGGGAATCCAGGGAGGGGCTCAGAGGGCTTGAGCCTCCTCCTTCAGTTCAGTGGGTAAGGGCGAGACGGTCGTATTCGGTGGGGGGGGGGAATGGATCATTGATTGAGTCAATTAATATTTTATGGCGCGAATAGCCTCTTATTTGGCAAATGCATCAGTATAGCCATTTTAATGGCGTGGAGGCTCAGTATTTGGTCATTCAATAAGCACGAAATGGTAAGTTTCGCCATTTCCAGGGCAAGAATTGTCGGTTTAGCAAATTTTAGGGTGTAATTAGTCAATCAAGCAATTTACAGCACAAGTTCAAGCATGAATCGTAAGTTCAACCATTTACAGCCGCATATTTCAACCAATTTTTGAGCGTGATAGCTCCGGTTTGGCAATTTTTACTGCTCAAACTGTCAGTATGTTCATTTCTAGCGGGCGAAAATAGTCAGTGTGATATTTTCAGGGTGCACAAATCCGTCTTTTTAGTCTAGAGTGCGAACTCTGTTTAGCGAGTATCAAGGGCCGAATCGTTAATATAACCATTTTGTGGACACAAACACTCAGTTTTGCAATTTCTATGGTACAAAATAGTCCGCCATACCATTTGTAGGTTGCGAATGGTCAGTTCGCCATTTCCAAGGAGCAAATTGTCAGGTCATTTATATGTATGAGGAATGAATATTAGCCTCAGCTATATTTTCAGAGCAAAAATCATCATTTTTGGCATTTTAGGGTCCGAGTGGTAAGTTTTGCCATTTTTGAAGCGAGAATTGCCAGTTTGGCCATTTTGGCATGTTAAATAATTTTCTACGCACGAATGTTCAGTTTTGCCATTTTAATGGCAGGAATCACCTGTTCAGGCATTTCAGGGCGCGAATTTGTGGCACGTTAAGTCAGTTTGTTTAGAGCTCAGTCAGCTTAAGCATTTTCAACGCGCGAATCGTCAGTTTTGCCATTTTTAGGGCGTAAATAGTCACGTCAAGCCAAAGGCGCGAATGGTCAGTTTGGCCGTTCTCTGCACGCGAATGGTCGATTTTGCACTTTTCAGGGCAGAAATCATCTATTAACGCATTTTCAAGGCGCGAAGTCAGTTTAACCGTTTTATTTGGAACACGAATATGTTACGTCAAGCCAAATGGAGAATGGTCAGTATTGGCCATTTTTGGAGCACGAATTGTCAGTTTGGCCCATTTTCAGGGCTGCAAGGATTGTGAGGCTAGCCAATTTTAGATTGCTTGAAGTCCGTTTAGCTTTTTTTAAAGCGAGAATTTTTCCACACATTTAGTCAGCTCAGCCATTTTCAAGGCGCTAACAGTTAGTTTTGCCACTTTGGGGTACTATTACCTTTAGTTAAGCCGTTTTTATGGTGGGCATAGCCATAGTTTAGCTATTATTTTTAGGCATTGAATTGCTGTCAAGCCATTTTTAATCGAGCGAAACAGACAATTTCCCAAGCAATGGAAATTGAGACAAATTGTCGAACGGAAGAATATCAATGAAAGAGTTCTCACAGTCACCCCACTTCCTGCACCCGAACTTTCCCGCGGGCAGGCCTGAAGGCCAAGGAAGAATCTCGATGCTTGTGGTCCTTTCAGGGCAGCTCAAGGGCCTAGGTACGAATGGTCTCGAAAAAATGCCGCATAAGGGATCCGAGGACGCTGTTTAAAACGCCGTGGCAACCACACCGCTGTTTTTGTTACCAACCGCTCGTACTAGTGACCGTGGAGTCGATAAAACCGGCTGAAACCAACGACCACAACACATTCATTACTGGATCGTTAAAGGGGCTTTATTTCTCGGTTAAACATGGTTCGGGGACACATAAATCACGTATGCCTCAGACCCCAGCCTTAGACCCAAGAATTTGAGAAGGTGATAATTCCTCGTTAGTGTTTGGGAGGTGGTTTTGATGATGTTTTTGCGCAAGTGACCTCGCGACTCCAAGGGAGGGGCCATGGCCCCTCCCTTGGATCCGCCACTGGTTTTAAGCTGACTATGTGAGCCCAAAAAACTGGCCAAACTGCGGCTATTCGTGCCACTAAAATGATGTTTGGAATTTTCGCTCCCTATAAACGATAAAATAACGGTTTTCGTTCCCGCACCGAACAGGGCCGTCTCCACCTTACCACCGGGCATGAATCCAGAGTTTTCCCCATTCAAGTGTGGGGGGGGGGCACACAACCACACAACGTTCTTTTCCAATTTATACGGCAAACGAGTGGCCCCGTCAATATTTAGTCGTGACCAGGAGAACAGAATGCGCTGGGGGGTTGTCGGAGAAATAAATTCTAATGGAAGCCGAACTCCTCGCACGTTATATTCTCTTAATACGAAATGCAGAATCGCCGCATCAGCATCACACTTGAAAAAAAGGGGCAAAATCGTCATTTTTGACAAGATTTCGTCTTGAATGACCAGGAGAATAGAATGTGCTAGGAACTCGTCGACGAAATAAATTCGAAAAGGACGAGCTCCTTGCCCATTTCTATATTCTCCTAGTAACAAAGATGGAAAATCGCCGCAATACACCTGAAAAAAGGGGCAAATCCGTAGTTTTTGACATGATATTTGGTCCTCTAATGACCAGGAGAATAGAATCTGCTGGGAGCTCGTCCACGAATTAAATTCTAACGGAAGCCGAGCTCCTTGCACATTATATTCTAATACGAAATAACAAAAATCGTCGCATTACACTGGAAAAAAAGTGGCAAAATCGTCGTGTTTGACAAGATTTCGTCCCCAACGACGAGAGGTTCTCAAGACGAAAGCGCACTAATGCGCTGATGTTTTTGGATCAAGAACGCGGTGAAAAAATTAGAAAAATCGCCAATAATCATTGCTAAAACTGCGAAAAATCGCTCGTTCGTGCATGGTTTCTCGATGCAATTTGCTGACCAAGATTGAGAAAAAATCGCTGATTTGCGTTGTATAGAGGCCATTTTACGGTCAAAAATCGCAATATAGAAAAATATTATTCATATATTTCAGTGCTGTTCTTAAAATTGATGAAAATTAATTACTACTTTATAAATTCACGAAAAAAGTGTACCTATAAAATGCTCATCCACAGGTCCACAGTGGCTAGAGTTGACAAGAAACGCTCATTCGCAGCTGTGAAATAGAGAAAAACGCTAATGCGCGGACCAATTTTAGCAAACCCACTAATTCACGGTTAAAATTGAGGAAACTCTGTAGTTCGCGGTTATAATTGAGTACAAGCGGTAATTCGTGGGGTAGAATTAAGAAATAATTCGTGGCTGGATCGAGGCGAACATTGAGAAAAAGCTCTCATTCTCAGTTAAAATGGAAACAAACACAAATTCACGAAGCAACTTGACAAAATTCTCCACCCGTTCATGGCTATAATTGACTAAATCATGGCCAAAATTGAGGAAATGCAGGAATTGGTGGCCAGAAATGTGATAAATGGCGCTAATGTACTGTTAAAATGAAGAAAAAACCCCAATTCGCGGATACGTCCGATAAAACTCGCTAATTCGCTGCTAAAATTGAGATATAAAGCTGCTAAAATTCAGAACATGCGTTAATCGTTGCTGAAGTTGACAAGAAGCGCTCATTCCTTGCTAAAATGGTGCTGGTGTGGGTGGGGGTGGGGAGAACGATAAATCGCGGACGAACTCGAGAAAATAATCCGATAATTCACGGCTGAAATTTTGGAAACGTCGTAATTCGCGGTTACCTTTGATAAAAAGCGCTAATTTACGGCGAACATTGAGAAAAAGCGCTAACTTGAGATCAAAATTGAGAAAAATCGCTAATTCTTGGTTTAAAATGGGGAATTATTATTGTCACCGTTTTGACTGCTCTGTTTGGTGTTTTCTACTCAAAAAATATCTTTCTATTCAAAAATATATGAATTGAAAAGCCACGATTTAAGGGCCCATTCAGACGGGCGCACGTGAGCGCGCTCACGAGAGCCGCTTGAACTGGCTCAGTGTGAAAGGGTCCGGCTCATGAGCTCGCTCAAGACGCCCCTCCTTTTTACGATTACTTCCACCCGTGCTCTAGCCGCTGTTCATGTAGAAAATGTGGCAGTGTAGAGTGTAGTTCAGCTCACTGGTAATGGAGGCAAACAGAGTGATTGCCTTTTCTGCTGCTGCATATTATTTAATTGCAAAGAAAAAAAAAAAAAGAATAAAAGGAGGAGATTTTGGTGCCATCCCCTAACCAGCTCGAGGTTGAAGTTAGGTGCATTTGCTTGCACCTAACTGTTCACAACTGTTCAATAAACTGTGTCCTTCCTTGTTACACCACGTGTCACGTGTCAGCGTCAGCGAAAAATTCAAGAAAGCAAAAGTGAAAACAGAAAGAGCGAGCTCAGGCTTGAGCTCGTGTGAATGGCTCCATAGACTTCTTTGTAAACCCAACCGCTGGCGGTCGTAGGGGAGAGCCGCTGTACGGCTCGTGAGCCGGTGAGCCGGCTCACAGAGCTCCCGTCTGAAAGCCCCCATTATATCTTGTGTAAAGTTAACCGCTCCAGCTCTCGTGAGCGCGCTCACGTGCACCCGTCTGAAAGGGGCCTAACGCAACATGAAAATTTTATTCCTTGTTGGTTCAAAGTGTTGTTTTGTGAAACAAACTTTACTCGCGTTTTAAAGAGCTCGCGCAATGAACTGGCGCTTTTCCCCGCGGTGTTATTCGTGAATGAGCGTTTTTCTCCAATTCAGCCGCTTTTTTTTTTTTTTTTTTTTTTTTTTTTTTTTTTTTTTTTTTTTTTTTTTTTTTTTTTAATTTTAGCCTTAATTCTGACCACGAAAGCTGCCTACACGAACCACGAATTCGCGTTTTCTCAATTTTAGCTACGAATTAGCTCATTTTGTCAATTTGAGCAGTGAATTAGCGATTTTTCTCAATACTAGACTAGTGCTAGATACTCTAGCACCGCATTAGCAATTTTGTTTTACTTTTAGCTTTAGATTAGCTCTTCTCAGTTCTAGCCGCGAATCAGCGGTGTATTTCAACTTACTGCCGTGAATTTGCCGTTTTTCTCAATTTTAGCCACAAAGTTTGCCTTCAGAAGGCGCGAAGTTATCAAGTTGAAAGCCGCGGATAAACCATTTTTAGCAGCGAATTAGCACTTTTTCTCAATTTGAGCTGCTAATTAGAGGTTTTATTAATTTTGGCCGCGCTAATTAGTGATTTACTCAATTTTACCAGCGTTGTTCTTTACATTTTAGCCCCGAATTAGCCATTTTTTTTAACGTTCTGCTATGGATTAGCGCTATTTTCAGTTCGAGTCTTGAAGCTCTCACAAGCTACGGATTTTTGTTTTCGTATTTTTAGCTGCGATTCAGTTATTTATTTCATTTGTTTCCGATTTTAGTGGTTTTAGGTTTTTGCAGCGATTTTTCTCAATTTTAGTTGTTAAATAGCGTTTTCTGCCACTTTTGCGGTCTATTCTCTTTATTGCATTATGTGATTTCGTGATTTGTGCGATGCACGTGAAATTTTATGTGCAATTTCAGTCCAGAATTTGCCATTTTTGCCCGATTTTAATACCAATTAGCGTTACTCCTTGCACATTATTTTATTTTTATTTATTTATTTGTTTGTTTAGCAACATGAAAAAAATTAGAGTTAACAAAAAATTAAATTATCTTGCCAGCCAGCCCCTTAAGAGTCCTAGAACTTGTGCTAAGAGGCCGAGTTGCTCCGACCATTTAACAAAACTAGAAAATAACTAAAATAAGAAAAATTATATTATGCATTCTCTATTAAGGCTAAAATGCGTCTTTTAAATGGCTTTAAACTTCGGAAACATTTGACATCAATTTTCTCATCAAACAGATATTTCAAGGATGAATAAAATGCAGAGCGTCTATACGTTTCTGTGTTCGCTATTGGAAGTAAGATATTGGAGAAGGAAGCACTTCTTATTACAAATTAGGTTACCGTATTAAATGGAATTAAGTTATGCCGAAAAACATGAATACAAGCCGAAAAAACAAAAATTGATTGCAACGGAAGAACATTAAATTCCTTGAAAAGCTGAACTGAGGGATATCTCCATGGCCTTTTCATTATAATTTTAATTACAGCTTTTTGCGCAACTTCTAAAGGTTTTAAGTGGGACAAGTTAGTAGAACCCCAAACAGTGATCCCATATTTCAAGATAGAATAGACTAAAGCATAATAAACTGATTTCAGCAATGGTCGAGTTAAGACAGATCGCAACACTTTAAACCGATAATATAATTTCCTGATTCTATTGACTAAATTGAAAACATGATTTTTAAATTTCAAGCGCTCATCAAAAGTTACCCCCAGGTATTTATGATGTGTAACGAATTGAAGTGCATTACAAGTACAATTCCCCGCCGAAAAATTAAGGTTACAATTGAAGTTATGTATTTTAATTTTGTCCATCATATTTAATTTAACTTTTTTAAACGAAAAACGAATAACAGAAGTTTTATCAAGATTCAAACACATCAAATTCTCATCAAACCATGCCTTAATTACACTAACCTCCCTTTCAGCCGCTTCGATGATTTGATTAAAACACCCACCAGACACTATCAATGCTGTATCGTCAGCAAACCCAAAAATATTTCCTTCCAGTTTAAGACTTAATAATCCATTTATGAATAAAAGAAAAAGCAGAGGTCCCAGAACCGTTCCTTGTGGAACTCCACAGTTGACAGTATTACACTCACTTATAACATTGCCTATCCTGGTTACACACGGTCTATCTGACAAGAACGACAAAATCAATTTTAAAATTCTACCACGGATGCCGTACGCGTGCAGTTTAGTCCGAAGTATCTCATGATCAATCACATCAAATGCTTTTTTGACATCAAAGAAAACACCCAACACACACAATTTCTGGTCTAAATTTTTTACAATCAAATTATGCACTTCATAAAGAACTTGTTCCGTACTTCTACCCCTCCTAAACCCATATTGGTTGTCCGACAGAATGTTATACTTATCCAAGAAAGAAATTAATCTAGACTTGAGACATTTCTCCAATATTTTTGAAAGCGAATACGTTAATGCAATGGGTCTATAGTTACTCATTATCTTACTACTTCCACTTTTGAAAATGGGCACAATTACGGTTTCTTTAAATTTAGAGGGGAAAACTCCGGTCGAAAACACTAAATTGAAAATGAAAGCCAACGGCTTGCAAACATAATTCACCATTTTTTTCAAAATATAATTCGTGATACCATATAGATTGAAGGAACTACATTTTTTCATCTTATTTATGTACTTTCTAATCTCATCTTCGGTAACAGGGGACAAGAATATAGAATTAACAACCGTTTTTTCAATCATCCTACCAGTGAGCAGAGCTTTGTTGTACTCCCTATTCGAAGTAATGCTATTTTTAATATCCATCCCAATTTTAATAAAAAAAGCGTTAAAATTATCAGCTATTAGTTTTTTGTTTGTAATTAATCGCTCTTGATCATCCTTAATGACACTAACAGTATTCAACTTAGAATTATCCTTGCTCTGCGTAATACTATTTATAACTTCCCAAGTGTGCTTAGGATCCCCATTTGCTCTTATAATTTTATTTTTGTAGTGGATAATCTTAGCTTTCTTAATAATAATGCTTAATAACTTCCTATACTCATGGTATTTAACCCTTAAAGAGTAGTTATACGGCTGTTTATTAAGCTTCCCCTTCAACTTATCCCTATGCCTAATGGAAACCACAATACCGCTAGTGATCCACTCAGTTAGCTTTTTTAATTTTCTACTCTTTTTAGTAACAGCACTTTTAGTGCTCTTCACAACAAAATCTTTCATAGTTTGTAAAAATAAATCCAATGCCCCATTGACACCCAGTCCAGTCCCAGTGCTTGAGAGTGAAATTGAGCGAAATCACTTGTTTCCTGTCGAAATTTTTAGTTTCGGGTCTTAATTCTTGCTAGCGCATTTTTTTTTTTTTTTTTTGCAGTATAATTGTAAGTTACGGCTGAAGTTACGGCGGGGCTTAATTTCATACAAATTACAAGTTGGCTTGCCTAAATAATATCCGTAAATAATATTGCGAGTTTTACGTCTTTATCTCCAGTGAAATTGCGAGATTCGCACCTTTTTCTCTTCCAAGTTCCCGCAGCTGTAATTTTAACGTTTAGAGACGAATATTTTGTGAGTTTGCAATTTCGGGTCTATTGAGCTAAAGTACAAGTTCCCAATCTGACAAATTCGCGAAATTTAAATTGTCGGGTCTTATAGCGTTTTCCATTTGCATAAAATTCCGCTTTGAAGCCGAGCATTTCCACTCGTCTTCTCTGAATTATATCATATGGTAACGGAGAAGACGAGTGGAAATGATCGGCTCCAGAGCGGAATTTTATGCAAATGGAAAACGCTATTAATTTAAACCTTCAAAATCCACCTCTGGATCAGACGAGGAATTGAGTAATTCTGAGGGGTGGTTATATGGGGGTGGGGGCGATCGCCACCCGCGTCAGCTCAGCCACCCTCAGTGAAACGGGAGGGTGGGCGAATAAAACAAAAGAAAGGGAAAGTGAAAAGATACAAATGTGAGGAAAGCAAATCATATATCTAGATACACTACTTTTGAAAACTAATTTGAAGCCTTGTGAACCCCACGTGGGAGAGAAAGTGCGCCCCCCCTCCCCCACAGCCTACTGAGGGGGCCCAATTTTATCCCGGCTCCGGGGCCCCGTCTTTAGTAAAGACGGCCCTGACAACATTTGGTTTTCAAATGAGCAAAACTAGTTTTACGTATTAACAAAAATTATAGAAAGAGTTTACGCCCCGAAATTTGGTTAATCATAAATCTTAAATCGCCGAAATGGAGTTTTGAAAGGGCCTGTTGGTAATTTGAGCACAATTTGGGTGGGAGGATGTTAAAAAAGAGAAAGTGAAGCCTTTTTGATAAACAAATATAAAACGTTTGTCTTCCTGAAAAAAAATATAAAAAAATAGAAAAAACTCGAAAACTTTGTTTATAAAAAAGGCTTCACTTTCTCTTTTTTAACATCCTCCCACCCAAATTGCGCTCGCAAATTGCACAAATAACAAATTCAATAAAAATAAGACAATTAAAGGTCTGTTCGCGAACCTGCTCTGGGGCGCACCAGGGTGCACTAGTGCGCACTAGAGCACCCTAATGCACACTAATGCTTTTCCTGAGAAATGAGTGCAGGCTTGGACAAGCTGGGGCAGCTGTTGTAGCGAGTGTAGGGCGTTCGAGATGAATTCTGTGCTGCACCAGCCTTCCCCAAGTTACTCCAAGTTTTTTGATAAATGTAACAGTCCCGTTACCTTCTTTCCTTCTCATTCTTGTTCACTTCATTCAATCTCGGCGTTTAGGCCCGGTAGTAGTAATTTGAATAAACTTCTTCAATTCGAGTTAATCAAAACTATATGTATGTCGTATGCCGTATGTTGTGTCGGGTGTAAGGCACTATAACCCGAGTATGCTTGCCCGCCATATTGAGCTCTAATGACTAAGTTATGCTATATCAGATAATAGAATGGAGAAGATTTTTTATTTGGATTATTTTAGCATTTGTTTTCTTAGTACAGCCCCAAAGCTGTATTCCATACGTCCAAATAGGCCGCAGAATTTGTTTATATATGATAATTTTGTTTTGTAGAGTTAATTGGGACTTCCTTCCCATTAGCCAATACATACTCCTGGGGCCTTATTCTCTAACACGATAGCAATCAAATTTCGATTGCAATGTTGCTATCCATCATAGAAACGTTGCTATTCGGCATTCTGCAATTTTAGAAACAATGAATTTGAAGCAACGTTGCTAAGGAGTATTTCTTTAGTAGGTTATTATAGTAGCACCACCATACTCTGTTGCTAAATCGACAAATTCGATTGCAGTGTTGCTTTCATCTTTATCAAGCCCCGTTATCATTGTGAATTTTAACTTTCCTCGGGCTAGCTTTTTTATTCAAGTCTGTCATGGGATAAGAACGTCGAAAGTTTCTTATCTCAGCTCGCGCTTCTGATCTTCGCCATTCTGACTTCCGGCGCAGCAGCTTGTGGAGGATCAGCCCACAGCGAGAAGTATTCTAGCTCGAAGTCTCAGATGAGAGTGTTGTGTGGTCGAGAAAGCCACTAGTCCTGTCATGAAGGGTTTAGACGTCAGCATGTCCGCATTTTCATCCATGGCATTCTCATCAATTGTTCGCTCTCATCTTCGGGAATTTTCCTCGTTCCTCGCCTCTCAATCGTCGTGAAGAGGCACGCTGCTGATTTCCCACATTACTCGGGTAGATTCTAGCTACTAGTGCTTGATTCTTCGTGGCTACTTGGGCGTGAGGATTCATAGTACGCTCCCGCTATAGACTAAAGAAACCGCACGTTTACACGTGCTACGTGATATGATCCTCACTGCTGCCTTATTTACATTTTTGAACTCTCCCTTAACGATATGAATAACAAGCTGTTGGCAATTCAATATAATTTATTATTTGACAGCAATAAAGGCAATTTCAAATTGAATTTACAGACGATCAAATGCGTATTTTAATTTCTTTCAGTGCATATATGGCTTGGTCTCCTCCAGTATAGTTCTTTGGTTATTATTCCGAAGTCGATTTTCAATGTTGCTAAATCGGTATTCTCTAAAACTGCAATGCGGAAAAGCAACAAACAGATTTCAACAGTTCTACCATAGCAACATTGCTTTCTAGGCAACGTGTAAAAGCTTCGATGTTTTACAGAATAAGCCCCCTAAACTTGATGTTGAGCTCCTCTTTCTTCTTTTGTAGGTGCTTCTTCCAATTCAGCTTGGAGTCAAGTGTCATACCTAAATATTTTACTGACTCAACATACGGAACCTTACTCGAATTAATATTGACGTCCAGGGTGACAATTTTGCGGTTGGTGAAATTCACATGAGCTGATTTGTTTTCATTTAGCTTCACTCTCCATGTTTTAGTCCACTTGACAACCTTGTCAACAGTTGTTTGCAGTTTCCTTGTAGCTTGCTCAACGTTTTCTCCAACAGCCAAGATGGCTGTATCATCGGCGAATGTGGCAATAGTGACATCGTCACTTGAAGGTAGATCCCTTGTGTACAATAAGTAGAGGACTGGTCCGAGAACGCTGCCTTGAGGTACTCCCGCTGATATGGCCTTTAGGTCCGAGTATTTGTCGTCTTGCTTCACCCTGAAGTGTCTATTGGCCAGGTACGACTTTAGCAGCAGATAATATTGTCTAGGGAGGTCCCTGTGTAGCTTGTATTCATCCATTTTCTCCTTGCTTTTCGCTTTGCATCTAGCAAGTTTCTCACTTCAAGAGTATACGTCACTTTTTGTTTCATACAGTTGCTTTTTTGGCTTGTTGGAGTGCTGTGCCATTTTTTTTTTTTTTTTGTCGGGGGCGCCGGGCTTTGAACCCGGCAGGCGCCTAAGCCTCACATGGGCTCCTACGCCATACCCAGATCTAACTGTGCACTTCACACCCGTACTACGCGGGCGTTTCGGTCGGTGCGCGGTTTGTTGAACGCACATCGCCGGGAACGCCCACACGAAGCCAGGTGTGCCGTGTCACAGCTCGCCGCAGCCTTATAGTGTAATGGGCAATGGCTGGATTCGAGCCCAGGCCCGCTGGGTTGTGAAGCGAGCATTGTATCCATTACACCGCATCGAGGCGCGCAGTGCTGTGCCATGCGGCTTTCTGTATCTTTTCAACGAAAATGTCCAGTTCGTCCTCGAGTTGTTGAGGGAATTTCAAGGGAGCTTTTAGTTCGATTGACGTTTCCAGTTTTTGCCGAAAGCAGGACCAGCATGTTTTGTTGTTAAACAATCTTGGCCCATCTTCCTTGAGTATCACAGACTCACTTACTGTTAGGATGACTGGTGAGTGGTCAGATACCAAGTCATTGTTGTCTTCCACATTTACGTAGCCGCTTGAAATACCTCTTGATATGAAAAAATCAATCAGATCTGGCTTTTTATTGGTGTCCGTTGGCCAGTACGTGGGCCTACCAGTAGAGTGAAAATCACACTTGATTTGACTTGCTGCTTTGTACAGTTCCTTCCCCTTAGTCGTAGTAATGCGTGAACCCCAGTAGGTATTTTTCGCGTTGTAATCACCTCCGATTATGAAGTTTTCTCCAAGTTGTTTGAATAGAACTCTGTAGTCTTCATTTTTTAGATCGTACCTGGGAGGACAGTATATTGATGCAATAATGAAGTGCTTGCTTTTAAAATGGACATTTACCGAAATCACTTGCATTTTATCTTCTTCAATTTTGAGTTCTTCGTAGTGCCTAATACTTTCTTTAATTATGACGGCCGATCCCCCTCTCGATTTATTACTTGAATGTATCGCATGGTAGCATTTGAAACCCTTTATTTTTGCATATGAAGCTTTGGTGAAGTGGGTTTCTGCTATAAGTAAGATGTCAATCTTATTAATCTGGAGGAATAATTCAATTTTTCCAATATGGCTAATTAATGTCTTGTCCATTAGAGTAATCCGTAAGGTGCTAAGCCCTTTTCAAGCTTATTCATTCTCTCGAATATAAGTTTGTTAGTGTGCTTCTGCTCATCTAACTTCTCAAGTATGAGCGTGAGCATTTTCTCCGTGCTCGACACTTCTTGTTTCGGCGGAGCCACCGCTTTTGCATAAGTGGTTTTCTTAACATTATTTTCGGCAGCGACTATCGTTAGAGATTTACGTCTTTCACTACTTCCGATTGAATTGGAGCGGCTGCGAGGCTCTGCAGTAAGTTGCGGCTTATTTGCTTTGTTCCTCATGTTCTGCAAGGCTTTTGCCACTTCGCATCCCCGGTAATTTGCAGGGTGATTTCCTTTGCAGTTCACGCATTTTGGAGCATCCTCGTCCTTCAGGGTACAGTCAGATGTTCTGTGCTGTCCAGCACATTTCACACATGCAGGGTCCCTACCACAATAGGACTGCGTGTGATTATAGCTCTGACATTTTTTGCACTGTGGGATCAATTTCGATGTCTTCCTCACTGGCTCTATCTTCACAATTAAGTTTAGAATAGACCTGATTTCATGGATTTTTGTAACGTCTTCATCTTTATCAAATGAGAGCATGAATAGGGGGAGTTGTCTCAAGACGGTTTCAATCTCCCCCCTGTCATTTTCTTTCTTTTCCTTTCTCGCTATGTTGGTCGCGTCCAATATTTTGAGCCCCTGGTTTTTAAGATCTTCCATGATCTCACTTTTCTCGCCGGTAGCGTGAAGTCCTCTGGAAATGACCTTTATAGGTCTATCCCCCTTGTCTTGGTATGTGTAGCACTGGTTTTTGCCTTCTCGCAGTTTTTCCGTAATTAATTTCCAGCTTTCCCGGTTATCCAGGTTCAGTTTCCAAACGTTGTTGCTAAGGGCCGTGATTTTGATTGGTTCCTTTGGAATGTCCTTATTATATCTTTGAGGGACGAGTAGATTTGTGATTGACTCCGAAAAAGCTTCTTGCACCAACCATCTGAATTTGATTCCTCAAATAATTCTAAGGCGAAAATTAACGTAAGTTACTACGCCCTGTGTAAAGAAAACGAGAAAGATAATTTCGAGAACTTTTTATATTTTTTAATAACCATCCAAATCCCCCTCCTTTTTATTCCTCAAAATCATATGTCCCCATTACATCCTCCTTTCTGTCACGGACGATAGAAGTTCGTTGGCCTCACTACGCGACCATATCTTGTCACGTAAGAAGAGTGATCTTGCCGACGTTCTGGTTCAACTGTTGAGTCGGTTGACAGTTCATTTCGAGCTGAAATTCCACCACTGGCTTCTCCCTCAGTAGCCTCTTGTCGACGTTCCGGTTCAACTATTGAGTCGGTTGACAGTTCATTTCGAGCTGACATTCCACCACTGACTTCCCCCTCAGTAGCCTTTTCTTCTGAGGGACAATCGAAGTCGTTCTGATAAGGGACAAGCAGTTTTCTATTCCTTCGAAATCTTTGAAACCCACATTCAACTGTGTAGTCTCTATCTGATGGGCCATTTGAGTTCGCCACAACAGTTCCATATTGCTTTCTGTCCCGAATCCACACTTTCTCGCCCACATTTAAGTGCCGAAGGTTTCTGGCGTTGTGCCTTCTGTCGAAATAAATTTTTTGTTGTTTTTTAGTGTTCCTCATCTTCTTCTTATACATATCTAAATCCGGCCACTTGGGAGTTGATGGAGGAAACGGTAACGATGTCCTGATTTTCCTACCGTACAACAGCTCCGCTGGGCTAAAACCTGATTCGAGTGGGGAACTTCTGTAAGCTAACAGACCTTCGTAAAAATCACGATTCTTTTGCAATATGTCTTTTGCAGTCCGAACAGCTCTTTCCGCTTGACCGTTAGATTGAGGATACCTGGGACTTGAGGTGACTAGAGTGAAATTGTACAACCGCGAGAATGAAAGAAATTCCGATGAAGAAAATTGAGAACCATTGTCTGTTCTTAGTGTTATCGGAACACCGTGACGAGAAAATATGCTTTTTAAAGCAACAATCACGTCCTGAGAAGATTGAGATTTCAGCTCAACAAGCTCAATAAATTTCGAGAAGTAGTCCTGTACTACCAAATAGCTTTTACCTTTGAAAAATAACAAATCACCCCCAAGAACATCCCAAGGACCATCCGGTGGATCAGTTGGAAGCAGAGGTTCACATTTTTCTGGAGAATTTCTTAAACATACGGAACAGTTAGATACAATTCGACTTACATCGACAGTGATCCCTGGCCACCAAAATCAGTTCCTCGCTCTCAACGTACATTTATGTACTCCCAAATGACCCTGATGGAGAAGGTTCAAGATTTCTCTTCTCATCTCCTTCGGAACAAAGTACCTCTGACCATGCAAGATTAAGCCGTCAAAAACTGTTAAATTTCCTCTTTCCCTGTAGAAATCAGTGTTTTGAATTTTTCCCATTCGCCGGATAAAATACACTCCTTTAAACGCAATGAAACTTCGTCCTTGGCCTGAGATTTTTTTAGAAGGTGTATCCGCCTGTCGCAAACAGGAATTGCCGAAACGACTGACGCCACGTGAAGCTCTGTTTCGTCAAGGGCATCTTTCTGATCAACGCCATCTTCTACGGGAAAACGAGAAAGGGCATCAGGCAGGGCAAAATCTTTACCCTTAACGTGTTGAATTTCGAAATCAAAGTTTAGAAGTCTCATTCTGAATCTTTGTAACCGAGCAGGACAGTTCACCGATAGGTTTCTGACCCAAAATTTGAATTAATGGCTGTGGTCAGTAAAAGAAAACTTTTACCAATAATGTAAGGCGAGAAACGCTCACAGGCCCAAGTAACCGCTAACGCCTCTTTTTCAATTTGAGCGCACCTCGTTTCGACCGAACTTAAACACCTAGAGGCGTATTGCACAGGGAACCATTTTCCACGAACCCTCTGTTCCAGAACAGCCCCTATGCCAATGTTAGACGCGTCTGCACAGACTCTTGTTACTCTTTGGCTGTCGAACAAAACCAGACTTGTTGAGGTGGAGATTATTTCTTCGAACTCATTGAAACTTTTTTCGTGTACAGTTGTCCACGCCCATTCCGTTTTGGTGCTCAATAACTCCCGAATCAGTTTGCCAGATTCCGACAAGCGGGGATAGAATTTGCTCAAATAATTCAGCATACCGATAAAGCACCTCAGGGATTTGCGATTATTTGGTGACGGCATTTCCCGAATATCCTTGACTTTATCTGGTGCCGGAAATACGTACCCGTTCTCATGTACGTGACCTAGGAAAGTCACTTTTTTAACGTTAAAATCACATTTATCCTTATTGAGGGTTAGACCTTTTTGTTTAAATTTTTCCAAAAGAAGTTCGAGTCTATCGTCATGCTCTTTTTGACTCTTTCCGAAAACCAAGAAGTCGTCCATCTGGTTGACAACCCCATCTAACCCCTCTACAATTTCCGACATCCGTTTTTGATAGTGCTCCGGCGAGCTGGATAAGCCAAATGGAAGACGCCTGTAATAATACCTCCCAAATGGTGTTATAAACGTGGTGAGAAGGGCACTTTCTTCATCTAGGGCAACCTGCCAGAAACCACTATTTGCATCGAGTTTCGAAAAGAACGTGGCACCCCTCAATTTGGCCAAAGTTTCATCGACGGCTGGCAGGATAGTTCGTTCCCTTTGTACGAATTTATTTAACTCTGTGTAGTCTGTACACAGCCTAATTTGATTGTTTTTCTTTGGAACGACAACAATTGGTGCGCACCAGTCAGTTGGCTGAGACACTGGCGTAATCACACCTTTTTCCACCATGGAAGCGAGCTCCTCTTTCAGCTTGTCTCTTAGTGGTTCGGGAACCCGCCTTGGGCAAAAAACCGAATACGGCTCGGAAGAAGCTTTCAACTTTATTTTATATGGTATACCAGACACCGCCCCAGACCGGTAAAAACTTCTGGGAACCGTTGGAAGACATCTAATTCTGACCGAACCTTCCTAATTTCGCTTTTCAGAAGAGAAAATGCGACTATAGCCTTTCTGCCGAGAAGGGGTTCCCTCTGCCCATAAACGACGTAAAACGGTTCAGTAACCTTTGTACCGTTTCTGAAAAGGTCGACTATAACTTTTCCTTTTACATTCAATTGGATATTTCCAGGCCCTCTAAGAATAGAAGAAGTCGGACGAATTTTAGACCAAGTGAGTCGGCTAACGAGCACTCCCATGACACTTACGTCGGCCCCGGTATCGATTTTGAACGCTATCTGCTTTGTCTTTACTTCTAAAGTTACGTAAAAAGCATTGTTACATACATCAACCATCTACGATTTTCTTCGACTCGAATCGTTCCCAAAGAATAGTTATGAACGTCGGCATCGCCGGAATGCTCTATTTCGCGAATGGCTTTCCCAGACTTACATGCCGGTTTTATATGGCCTTCTTTTCCACAGTTGAAACAAGTTAATTTTCGAGCAGAACACGCTTCCTCACTGTGTGTGGCTAAACGACCGCATCTGAAACATTTACGAGTATGAGCTTTTTCCTTTCTCTGGGTGACCAATACTTGAGCTTCTGTTCTCTTCTACAGACTGTTCACTTTGACCTCTGACCTCTTCTTGTTGAGTTTCAATCGACTCGGATAAACGAATTTTCTCAATCGCTTGTTCAACTTTAAATTTTCGATCAACTGTAATTTGCTCGACAAGCTCCTGTCGGCTAAGCCTGTAACTAGCTTAAGAGAAGCATATCATTCCCAAAACTACAGGTTTGGCAGGTCCATTGACACCTATCTTTCAGGGAATAGAGGTCATTGATGTAGCTATTGACAGTTTCCCCTGGTGTCTGATCGCGCCTTAGGAACTTAGCTCTTTCGAAGAATAAATTTGTCTTCACTTTAAAATGACCATCAAGTGTGTCTTTTACAATTTTATAACTTGTTCGAGCCTCGGGTGGCAACCCCAAAGACGAGAGTAGATCATCGCCCTCTTCTCCTAAACAATAGACAAGGGTATTAGTTTGCTGTTCCTTACTTTCATCCGAAAGACCCGAGGCGGATCGAAAAGCTTCAAAACGACGACTCCATCGGGACCACTTTGCCGGCTCCCGCAAGTCAAAACTCTCCGGTGGCTGGACCGAATACGACGACGACCCTGCCGATTCGTTCGAAGGCTGTCGCGGCACTCTTTCCAGTGCTGCAACGAGCGCTGATACTAAGTCGTCCGCATTCATTTTCTTTGACTAGCTGCCACCGTGTAAAGAAAACGAGATAATTTCGAGAATTTTTATATTTTTTAATAACCATCCAAATCCCCCTCCTTTTTATTCCTCAAAATCATATGTCCCCATTACAGATTGTTACCGACGATAACGATGTTATTAGCGTCTTATAGCCTGGGAACGAACAGCGTATATATTGTCGCTTCAGCGTGAATTGCGAGAGATCAATCGCCTACTAGGAGAGCACGAAGAAATGGTGGTTTTAAAACTGTCTTGGGCATCTTCGTCTTAAGGGATTATTTAGTTTAATCGACATATCAAGTATTAAAGAGTGACCAGGCAGACCCTTTTTCGACACCCAGCCCAGACTGAAGGCCCTTTTCCTTGTTCAAGATTTCGTTCATCAGGCATTGCTCTCGCAAATTGAAAATTGTAAGATTTCAGTGTTCCCAGTGATATGGTTTTCCACTCGTTCATTCTAAATTAAAATGGTATGTTGATGGTGAAGACTGGTGAAAATTGAAGTGATAGGTTTTTATTTTTTTTGGTGGGGTGGGCATTGTGGTGAGCTCGTCGTTTCTGGAAATTATTCTCGTGTGAAGACAAACACAGAGAAACAATTCCCCGATAGAACATTTTGTTTTCAGTACACTAGAAATTATATTTACCTCACAAAGAACTGAATGAATAGTTGGGACTGGGACCCATTTATCCTGCTGCAATTTGAAGCCAGCGCTGTCTTCTTTCATTCTCTAGGGGAAATCGAAACATTCAAAATCCCTTTTTACGCTATTTGAACAATTAACGGGGCAGCAGCCATCCATTATCTAAAAAAAAAGCAGGCATCCAAGTTACGTGGTCGAATACGTTCATTAAACGAACTGCAATTCCAAAGTGTGGAAACTTTAAATGACAAACTGGCGTATTGTTAGAAATAAATCGAGGACGTTAATTTTAAACCCGCCAAGAACGTTCAATAAAAGAAATGATTCTTCAAGTTATAAGCTTTTTTAGGAATTGTAAATGATGAAAAGGCTCTGGGAGCACTCAGAACACGAACACTGGTCTTAAACGAGATAGACGAAAAATCACTTTACACGCGCTTATTCTTTACCTAAATTAATATCATTTGTTGAATTAATGCCTAACTGTGGCCTCTCAGACGATCAGAAGAACTAATTCCAAATTAATATATACAATAAAGTGCTAGTTTACTAGCTAAACAATGCCATTAAACGTGAACAGTACGCACTATCTTTTCTTGACAGAAGAGCACAATATGGCGGCCAAGCATACCTGGTTTAAAGGTTCTCTAGTCGGGTGAGCCTCCGTCTTATCTGTTTACCAAGAAAAAGAGAAGGCAACAAGACTGTTATGAATTTGCACCAGCCTGCACTGAAAGAGAAAGCGTTCCCGTGAAAATTCTCCTGCCCACTCCTGCACCCAGCTGCCCCAGCTTGCCCTGCCCTGCCCTGCACTACACTGAACTTTTTTTTCGCGAACAGACATTAAATTACAATTATCAAAACTCAAAGGAATCGATCCTCATAAATCGAGCCTGACCGGGCGGCGCACTTGTCGCCCTCAAGACGTCCTCCGGTTCCCGGTTACGTCAACCGAGCGTGATGAGATCGGAGTATCCTCTTCTGACGGGCATTCTTCATCCTCTTCTAATTGTGGATGAGGTAGGGAATCCTCGAGCTTCTCAGAGGGCCTGAGCCTCAATGGGTGACTGGTCCAACTCCAACCGATGTACTCTCTGCACCGGACGGACTAACTCACTGTGGGAGGTTTTTAAACGTACGGTGCGGACGACTCCATCTGGACCGTGGGGGGGGGGGAGCTTCACTATGCGAGCTAAGGGCCAACTCTGCTCTCTTAATGCGGCCCTGCTCCACAAAGGACCAGTTCCCCAAGTTCAAGTCTAGGGCCTCTCGAAAACATGGACTCTGGTCGCACGCTAGCTAGCGTACTGAGATGTTCTGTCCGAAATCGTGACTGCAAGTCGGTCTTCAAGCGCAACCTGTAGCGGGCACATCGACGCAGTGTGTGAGCGTCAATTCTGCCGGAATCCCTGTCAGGGATACCATACGAAGGAGGCTCCCGAAGAAACGAGAGGGATGCCTGTGTGATCACACTTTCGGCATCTTCGGTCACATGAGAATTTTGATTTTGGATATTTGGTTTTAGAAAGAGTCAAACGCGCAGGACTTGTTTTGGATCAGATTATGAACCAAAATACCTGTTTTTTTTTTTTTTTTTTTTTTTTTTTTTTTTTTTTTTTTGGTAGAATGTTCTGGATTCCGGGGCCGCGTTCCCAGATTTTTTGTTTCAATCAAATCGCCACACCACATTCGTTTATAATATTCTAGAGCAGCTATCGGACACTACAATATAAAATCCGGTAATTGGAAAACAAAGACAGTGCGCTTTCGGGCTACTGGTTTTTATATAAGAACATTAAGAAACTAGACGAAGGGGTTAAGTGGAGGGGGTGAGAACACATTTTACTGCCACCTACACGTAGGCCTTAAACCGCCCCTGCTGGCTAATTCTTTTGTTGATACCGGCGTTTTTGGGTGTCGTAGCAGTCAACGTTGTTTTCATTTTGAATGGTCAGAGAATGAGCATTTTTTCTTTCTCCTCATTCTGCCATAATTCATAAGAAAGAAAAACTCGAAATTCATTTACTCGTCCGCCTTAATTAATTTTCACAAGAAAAGTTTTAAATATAGACCACGGTTTTCCCTCCCAACCCACTTCTCTTACTCCAACAACACCATCAACCCTTTTTCTCCTCTTATTAACTCCACCGTGCGAGTCGGTACTTCTGCAAAGTCTGGCTGAGGGCGCGACCTTTGTAAAGTTACGCAACTGTAACGCTTTTTAGTAAGGTCGGAGAAATTATGCGGCTCCCTTCTTGCCCAACCCTGGACCTTTCATAAACTTGAGCGTGATAAATCTTCAAAGTTTTTTAAGAGTGGAGTGTGTTTTCTGGGGTTTCTCCATGTGAGAAGGACAGGAAGAGGATTTCTCTTGTGCCCGCGCGATGTCGAATAGGATTTTCTGTTCGTTTGGAAATTTATCGTGAAATTCTATTTATGGATGCCTGTTGGGGGGGGGGGGGTGTTGGAAACTAACGTTTAAATCAGGCCGGTGCACGGCAAATCGTTATTTATATTG